>OX422211.1:168496862-169096862 GCA_949130495.1 Sambucus nigra
CATCAACTATAAATGGCTGAAGAGGTATTATGCCTAGTCTTTTGTTAAAATTAATTTCTTTTGAAAAGTTTGAGGAGTCTACTCTGAAACTAGAATTTTTTTTTGTAAAGATTATAAAGTGTGGAGTCTTATAAACAATACCAATATGAAAGAAATGAATAACAACTCTTTTTTTATCAATGTATGTTGATTCTTGTTTTGTTTACGTACCTGTTGTATGAGGTTGATGCACTAGAACAGTTTTTTAGAAACACTCTCTACTAGAATAGAAGAGGGTCCATGGCAAAGAGGAACTTTACTCATTATACTTGGGGGTACATATATCCTAAGAAAAAAGTATATTGAGCAAAGTCCCCATATATATAACAACTAAATTTTTCATCACCAGACCAGTTGGGTGTTGTTCTCCTAATGATAATAAATTTTTTTATTTCTTCTTTTATTATCTCACATATAGATTTACATATTAGATAACAAGGATATAAGTAAAAAGGATGGCGCATAAATAGCTACTCTTATACAAGAAATACATATTACCTGGGTGATCATCCTCGCAGTAGTCAAGGGCCCTTATAAGTGATGACTGGGAGACTGTGTGACACCCCGACTAATTAAATACCGGGTAGCTACTCCTTTATTAAATTAATTCAAAATTCCAAGTTGGTTCAGTTAATAGCATCACTGTCGAAAATATTTTTATAATTACTAACCACCTAGTATTTAAAAAGTAAGTGCCAAATTTTAAGTTAAGTTTGATTAACATGCAGTAAAAGAATAATGAAAGAATAACAACCATTCACTATAATGAAGTAATGAATAACCAACAACATAAATATAAATCCGGAGGAAAACTCCTCACAACAATCCCACAACTGAAAAATAATACTACAAGTCTGAATCCTGAATAATTACATGCCCGAAATATTAATAACTGAAATAAATGAAATGTCTCTAAAAGAAATGGGCGACATGCCCTACAACTGATAACTAAAGAATATCGAGTCAAGATAGATGAAGCGTCTACAAGAAAGGTCCTGTAACTTCCACAAACAGCTACAGCTCGTCACCTGAATGAGAATCCTAAGCATGGTGTCCTTGTGGCTGGGCACCTAAAATGGTTTTTATAAAAATAGATTTGAAAGCAAATGGGTCAGAGCCCGAAAGTGGAAATCATTTTAAAAACAGCAAGTGTTTTAATAACATTAAAACATTAAATGCAAAATACATGTTAGGACGTGCGATCACATGAAATTCTCACCTCTCGACTACATGTGCACTCCTAACGTACCGTACCCATCTATAAGACATCCATATCTAACCAAACTGTAATAAGTTCTACCCCTTACTACTCGATTCCCATATTATATTCTAACGTTAACAATTAAATAGAAGGCTTTACATACACTCGGATTCTCAATTAGTAATATAATTCACTATCAATTAACCCGTTATGTTTTCTCAAAACATTACCATAATGATATTCACAATATTAACACGAAAGTTCCCATTAATTAAGTGTATATTATTCACGTCATAATTATACAATACAAGCACCCCGAGACTAGCTGCGGTGCACACATACTCTGCTATCCATCCCGGTACATCACGTACATAAGGATCACGTATTCCGAATCTCTCAGGAATCGTTCAGATAACAACATCACAAATAATGGAGGCGAACACAGTCACATCACATGGGTCACGCACATACCTACGCTCCCACGATCAGCAGACTTATTAACATCCCAATAAGTCCTTCTCTGACCTATGTTCATTGAGGTAACCAATCTAAATCCGGGCAACACAAGGATTAGAAGGCCCTAAGCGAACGCAAACCTCCCGTGATAGCAAGTATGGTAGGTATGTCATACACATAAAATCAATACGTATACTAAGTATTCACACATCTTAGTAATCACCATAATATATTGGTGGTACACTTCTCATTTTCATACCGACATATAATACTACACAATTTATATGTTCCCGGTTAAGATAATACATTAGGCCGTCAATAGTTCTCGCAACGTAATAGACACTCACGTCCTACTTCATATTTCCCTTAGGTTCAAACTACACTTATATGTTTGACTCCTCATTATGTCCCAAACATACCAAATGTAACAATTAATCATCAAGGGAAGGTTATCTCTACGTATACACAAGGTTACGGGACACTCAGGATCAAAACAGGCTAAAAAGCCTAAACTGTCAACTCATTCGAACGAACTGGGCCTTCTAACGAGATCTCGTTCGAACGAGATTATCGAAAGAACTTCACCCTCGTTAAAAGTCAAAGGTCAACTCGTTAGAAGCTCGTTCGAACGACCTGGGCAGGTCTTCTAACGAGTGGCCAGTTTCGAGCCTATAAATCCTTATTTCGTTTTTCCCAATTCTCTTCACCTCTAATATCACCTAAATGTCATCCCAACAATGGTTTAAGGTATCTAATCCTTCCTAAACATCTTTCAACCGTATTACAACATTTATATGGGTTCAATTCACCCTAAACTGCATCAAATTATCAAATCTCCAACATTTATTTTTCAAATCTCAAGAACATGTACCCTAAAACTTATAAATCATCAATGGGCCTAATTAAATCCGTTTTTGTTTCATCCAGATTATAATATCATCAGAATTATCATCTAAATACAAATATACATGCGATTCCTCATCAAAAATGTCATTTCTTCTTCCAATTTTAATGGGTTTTTCATTAACTCCCAAGAACATACAATTTAATTGGGTTTCCTACGCATGGAAGAAGCATTCTCTATAAAAACGAAATTAAATCACTTGCCTTATTTGAATCTATGATTTCGATGACGGATTGATGGAGTATTCTCTCTCTCTCTCTCTCTTCAGAATTCCTCTATCTCTCTCAACAAGCCTTTTCTTCTTCAAAGTTAATGGTGGCTAGGGTTTGTGCTTTAGGAACTCTTTAGAGCAACTTTCAATAACCTTCGTAGTCTATTTGATTATTAGTGGGCTTAGTGGGTTATTGCCAAATCAGATATTAATTCCCAATTTTCGTAGGTTTTAATTCCCAAAAATCCAAAATTACCAAACTACCCTTATACGTTGTCGGTATGGCCTAAAAATGCCCCGGGACCCAAACCAAACCCCCGACTAGTGTTTTCTGACTATTTCGACCCTTCCGGACGCGTTGGCGCACTCAAAATGACCATACGGTGAATAGAAATAAAATTCACTTTTTAATTAACATAATTATATTCCTGACGCGACTGTCACACGCATCTTCACAAGATTTCCAAATTGCCGTATTTCAATCTCACGACAAATTTCATAATTTAATAATCATATATAATCATATATGCACATATAATCAAATACCAACTCGCATCTCGTTAGTATTTTAATCTTGATTAATTTCCAATTAATACACATTTAATTTAATTAATCCCATAAAATAGATATCACAAAAATACGGGGTATTACAGACTGCCTCCACAATACTCGTTGCGGGAGCTGCAAATAAAGAGGTATCTGCAAAACTTGCCTGTAAATGAAGAAAAGAATGTGAGTGTCAGCTAACCATTTACCTCATGAAAAATAAGCGTATAAAAAATGTAAATTCCAATAGCAAAAATAATTACTGGAAGAGACACTATGATAAACCCCTCACTAGAGAAACTGGGCAAGGTGACTCAACCGCAACAGGTGTCGCTGGAAAACAGTAATAGGGGGCACTGATGAGAGCCAACTAAAAAAATGAATCATTAATATAATCTAGACAAAGAAATCAAAAGCAGAAGGATAATGAAATACCTAATCCTCCTCCAAAGAAGAAGGACGAAAGATGACCACTGACACAGCAGGAACTATAATAGTGACCTAATCATCACAAAGATGTCAAAGAACAAAACATATATAAAGAAATAAAGTGAGTAAGAAATACTTGAGAAGAAATGATAGCCTACGTAATAAGCTCATTGGAGGCAATAGTGAAAAATTTCGAAAGGGTATGGGCTGGCTGTGAGGCCTATTATCCATAGGCATAAAGACTCGAGAGGTAAGAATCCTCCCCAGAGGTGGAAGACTTGGGGTAGTGACTCCTATAAGCTGCGTTATTCCCCTAGTGGAGGAAATGCTATGTGGGGAAAATCCCTACAAATAAGAGAGAAAAAGACAGTGCGATTATATGTAAAAAATAGCAAAGAATATATAAATACAATAGAAGTGATAAGCTCAAAATGACTGAGATGTAAAAGAATCTCCCACTGCAACTGAGGTGGGAAGTGGGAAAGTGTGTCCAGGAGGAATTGTCACTTGTGAACACACCAGAGAAGAAAAACCTCAAAAATATGTTTCTAAAAAAATATGACAAGATGAAGCAAAAAAATAGATGATTACCTAGATAGAGGAGGAGGATACAGAGGAGGCCCTCGTAACAATGGGAAATACTAAAGATAACTGCAAAAGTAAAAAAGAGGACAAGCTATATTAGTAAAAGAGGAAAGACATAAAATAACATTTGAATGGGGAGGAACTGACAAACCTCTCTATCAAGACTCAAAAAGGAGACTATCATGGAATTCCTTTCCCTAGGAAAGGACCCCTGGGTAAGGGGAGGATGTGAAGGGCCACTCAGCTTAGCAAAATTAGCCTGTGAAAGCATCGCAGAAAAAATTAGTAAACGAGTTAATGATGAAAAGAAAAGAAAATTATTCAAATAAAAGTTTAAGTTAAGAAATACTTACAGCATCAGGACACGCAGTCTGACCGTATGAAAGGCGTCTAGTAGAAAAGCTAATCCCTAATGGAGAATGCAGCGTATCATCGTCACTAGAAGACTCCCTAAAAATAATAACAATGCACAAGTGTTAGTAGTGCTTTCACCATGGAAGACCGGTCTATCCACTTCCTTTGAATAACTATGATCATCATAGGACGGGGTGCTTTCGTAGTCAACTAGTTCCTCTTTAAATAAGTGAGAGGGGGAACCATCATTTGAAACTCCATGAGAGCCAATTTCACTGAGTAAAAAATATTCGGGTATAGTACCTTCTATAACTAGAATAGATGTAATCAGAGGCACTTGAGAGGAAAATCCCAAAGCCTTATAACCCCACTCTCGAACAGTCCTGCAAGTCTCCTTGATTATGCATAAATTCTTCACATTTATCCCCTTAATTTCGGTATTTTTATGATCCCATGCATTGTAAATAGCTTGGATTTGTATTATATTTATGCTACTAACCCTTTTTGGCAAGAATTTCATATTTTATGTATCTCTTATGTATTTTATCGGTACTTCATGCAAATTAGTGTGAAAGAGAATGCAAAATAGTGAAAGAAACCAAGAAATGGAGAGTTGAAGGGCATTTTCATAATTTTACAGCCATATTCTGGAGGTGGGTAAAGCTAGAAAGTTGAATAGATCTAAATTACAAGAACATTGGAAAAAACGGCACCCATATCCAAGCTATGGTGAAGAAGTTATGCCCATTTAAAGTTGGAGATAGAAAGTCAAAAGTTGAAATTAATTCTGGAAGCTGAAGAGTTTCAACTCTTGAAATTTCTTGTATAATTCCTTTTTATTAGTTGTAAAATGTGGATAGGCATGGGAAGAGTCATTTTTTAGATGTATAAAAGGGAAAACCCTAGTAGGAAGAAGAGGAGTTTTTTTACTTCAAGTTGTAGGAGGCTAGTAGTTAGGGTTTCTTTGTAGTTAGTTTTTAAAGGACTCTTGTATCCAAGAACCCTAGTTTTGAAGTTTGGCTACTATTCAAGATTCAAAGATCTATTCAAGATTCATCATTCATCCATTGCAAGTAATTTTAATTTATTTTTTTTACAGCTTTCATAGTTAGTTTAATTAATTATTGCTTTCTAGTTTTTCATTCCCAATTCAAGTCATGTTCTCAATTTTCTAAATTTAGTTATGAATTCTTGCACTTTCAGTTTTAAGTTTTCTTTTATTTTAATCATGTTAAGCTAAGTTTTTAAGCATGAGGATGCATGAACCCAACCCGAGGTGGTATGCATAGATATAAATTTGTCCTTTAAATTAAATAAGTGATTAGACCGTGTTGTATAGTTTCACAACCATTGTAGACCTTTTGACCTTATTTGCCCTCGGTAACCGGGGTGCTTAAGGATGTAACGCGCGTGAACTATTGCAACACTACTTTACTCATTACTTGATTATATATGATGTGGGCATGAACCTCATATATGTAATTCTTTAGAGTAATAAAGACTGGGTCTGATCAATTATCTAATTTATGACTAATTTTGTACAGGCATACACACTAGGGTTTGGGGGAGTGTATTCTTACCCCGTTTCTTCATTCATATTAATTCCTTCTTAGTTAGTTAATTTTACATGCGTAGGTTAATTTAATTGAATTTAGTTAATTCATAGATAAAATCCAAAAATCAATCATATTTTTCTTTTCTTTTCTTCTAACATCAACTTTAGTATTAAACTACCTTATCTTTATCGTCACGTTCACATGTTCTAACTCCCTGTGGTTTCGATAGCCAGACTCACCACTATACTCCTTAAGAGTGTAGTTACAAGTTAATTTTTTTTTGTATTGAGGTTGAAAGCTAATAACAACGACTAGCATATTACACGGACGCTCGATTTTCGACCCGATCAAAATGGCGTCGTTGTCGGGGAATTAGGTAGACTTTAGGTTAGGTTGGTTAAATCCGAATTTTACTTTCAAAAAAAAATTGTATCTCACATTTTTTAATTGCCCAATTAGAAATGTCTTATTCTAAGTCTTTTGGTGGCTTTAATTGTTATGATAATAGTGAGGAGGAGGCGCTCAAGACTTATGAACATTGGATCAATATCACTAAAGATGAGTATCATAAATACAAGCCCAATTCTAAGTCCATCCAAATTTATCAAAATGAATTGCTCGAAGAAGAAAGACTTGAAAAAGAATATCGGGAAAAAAATCATTATTAGGAGAAAGAGTTAGATACATTATTTGGACCCAATGAGGATTTTTCTTCCGATATTTTTAAAGCAGAAGAATGTTTTCAACCAAATGAAGGATTCAAGGTGCTAGAACCAAGGAATCCTACTTTGTAAGAACTCTTGATTATTAGCAAAAAGAAATATGATGACCTTGCTGCTACAGAGCTGAAAATTAGAGCAACTTGCAAGGAGTTTAATGATTATTTGGACAGCTTAGAGAAGGTCGAGACTTGCGCTTCACCTAACACTTTTGAGGATGAAATAATTGAGAGTAATCCAAGTTATTTTGAATATCAACCTCTAATAAATATTGAAAAATCTTGTGAGGCTGAAGATCATTTGTCTCCTTGTGTACCCACTATTGTCGAACCACATCACAAGAACTGGATGAATGTCTTAAGGATGTTGATCCGATTCTTGAATGGGAATTTTTTTTGAGATGCTTCATCTTAATGTCCGTACACTTATACGTGTCACTCCACCAGCTCCAATTAAAAATTTTGGGGGAGAAGATTTTGAGGAAAATGACTCTATGCTTGAATTGTTTTCCAAGATGGACTCTTTCTATTTGTGTGCTTCGCTTCCCATACTACTTAGAAAATCTTTGGGACCTGATTATATTTTTCTTGGATCCTAAGGGTACGTGTCCCCCTGTGCACTCAAATACCTCATTATCCCCCTAAAAATTTTAATTCGTGATGGTTCATTTCTTCCGCTTTTCAGATTGCCTTCCGTTGTTCAAACGGAATTCTTATTTTTCAGGAGGCATGTTTTCTAGTGAGGGTACACTATTAATCCCTCAAAGTCAAATTGTATTTTGGACCCTCAAATTTTTTGACTTCTAGTGTATAACTTATTAGAATTTCAAATCGTAGGTTGTACTATAGTTAGCTTATGTCTTTTTTTGTCATTAATTTAGAGTTTCTGTTATTCTTTTTGTTATCCTTGGTTCTAACATGTTTTGTAGATTCAATGGAACTCATCGGGGATCGCTCCATTTGGGTAATATCTTTATTTTCCTCTCTTTATGTTGTGTTCTTGATTCGCATTGAGGACAATGCAACATTTAAGTTAGGGGGTGTGGGATATTCTTCCCGTTTATTGGTTAGATTCATTGATTCCATTACATGTTCTTTCCAAGTGTATTTTTTTCAAAAAAATTGAAAAATTTTGAAAAACCAAAAATATTTTTGTTCAAAATGAATACAAATTGAGCTTTAAATTTTTCAAAAATATCACCTTTATTCTATTTAAAGTCTCAAATTGTTTACAATCAAAATCTACTAAGCCAAAATTGACCGAAGATGGAAATTGAAAGAAAATTGATGACTTAACGAATAAGTGTGGAGATTGATCAAACCTAGTGAGATTTCGAGCCTTTCAATTTTTTATGAGTTTTTAAATCAATCTGAGTTTATGATTAACTCAAAGTTCTTTTCAGCGTTTTAATAAGTTGTTGATGATCTCAATCCTTTGTTTTGATCGGTTATGGGAAATGTGTGAAATGTTGTCTCGAAATTCGTGCTAAACATATCTCTTAACTTAAAATGTGATTAGAAATTTGGACAATGAAGTAGGCCCTCTTTTTTTTAACCCAGAAATATTAGCCATAATAAAGTTGTAAAAAAATTATCCCTTTGCAACCCACTTTGAGCTTAATAAAATATTTCCCTTTCATTTGATAACCCGAAAAACCAAAATAGCCCTGAATTGTGAGAATTTGACAATTCATCAAGTCCAAAGTGTGTATTAATAAAAAAAAAGGGCAAGAGAAGAAAAATAGCAAGAAAAAAATGATAATAGAAAAATAAAGAGAAAAATGAACAAATGCCCGAAAAAACACTAATGGACGTCATAAGGACATTTTCAAATTTCGAACATTCTGTCCATTTCCATTTTTACCCTTTACATTTTTTAACCCGAAAAGTCCTAACCGAGTGCGAATGACAAAATTAATTACTGCATGGAGAGCTAATACATGAAAAGATAATAAAAGAGATTAAAATGGTGTGATTAAGAGATGATGTTTCCCATTTCCTAATAACTGTATTCCGATGATGAGATCTTTTCACCATATATTTCCTTCTTTTCAATTTTGTATGCATGAATTTGTGTCCATTATATTTACTCTTTATGTAATGCATACAGAGAGAAAACAACCGCAATCCAAGTGATTCATTTGTGAGTGTATCCGTAAGAATTTGAATCAAAATGAATTTTCAGAAAGTAACGTAATGCTCAATCGGTGGAAATTTGAGGTTTAATTTCTGACTTTGCACATACACACTATGGTTTGAGATATTTGAATATGAATTTATGGTGATTATTTTTCGAAAAATTTAAATTGTACAATTTTTAAGTATTTTGATATTTATTTGAGTCAATAAAGAATTTTGTGGGTGTATTCATTGCAAACCCTTATGAGACAAAACTCGTCCTACTAGGGTAACCTAGGGGTTTAAAAGCTTAATGCATATGCTCAATGCAATCGCTTGCCTACGAAAGTGGAATTTTATTTTAATAAAAGGAATTTCAAAAGTCAACCCAAGTCTCTTACATTGCTCGGGATGCGCAAAGTTCTAAGTTAGGGGGATTTGATTAGGCATAAATTCTTTACATTTATCCCCTTAATTTTGGTATTTTATTATCCCGTGCATTTTAAATAGCTTGGATTTGTCTTATATTTATAATAATATCCCTTTTTGGCAATTATTTCATATTTTGTGTATCTCTTATGTATTTTACAAGTATTTCATGCAAATTAGTGCGAAAGAGAATGCAAAACAGTGAAAGAAACCAAGAAAGGGGGAGTTGAAGGGAATTTTAGTAATTTTACAGCCTTATTCCGGAGGTGAGGAAAGCTATAAAGTTGAAGATCTCTAAATTATAAGAACATTGGAAAAAATAGCACCCCAATCCGAGCTACGGTGAAGAAGTTATGCCCATTTAAAGTTGGAGACAGAGAGTCAATAGTTGAAATTAATTCTGGAAGCTGAAGAGTTTCAACTTTTGAAATTTCTTGTATAATTCCTTTTTATTACTTGTAAAATTTGTAGAGGCATGGGAAGAGTCATTTTTTAGATGTATAAAAGGTAAAACCCTAGTAGGAAGAAGAGAAGTTTTTTTACTTCAAGTTGTAGGAGGCTAGTGGTTAGGGTTTCTTTATAGGTAGTTTTTAAATGATTCTTGTATTCAAGAACCCTAGTTTTGAAGTTTGGCTACTATTCAAGATTCATCATTCATCCATTGCAAGTAATTTTTTATTTTTTTTACTGCTTTCATAGTTAGTTTAATTAATTTTTGCTTTCTAGTTTTTCATTCCCAATTCAAGTCATGTTCTCAATTTTCTAAATTTAGTTATGAATTACTGCACTTTCATTTTTAAGTTGTCTTTTATTTTAATCATGTTAGGCTAAGTTTTTAAGGTTGGGGATGCATGAACCCAATCCGAGGTGGTATGCATAGATATAAAATATGTCCTCTAAATTAAATAAGTGATTAGATCCTGTTGTATAGTTTTACAACCATTGTAGACCTTTTGACCTCGTTTTCCCTTGGTAACCAGGGTGCTGAAGGATGCAACGCGCTTGAAGTATTGCAACACTTCTTTAATCATTCTTTGATTATGTATGATGCGGGCTTGAACCTCATATATGTAATGCTTTGAAGTACTAAAGACTAGGTCTGATTAATTATCTAATTTATGACTAATTCTGTACTCGCATACACTCTAGGGTTTGGGGGAGTGTATTCTTAATCTGTTTCTTCATTCATATTAATTCCTTCTTAGTTAGTTAATTTTGCATGCGTAGGTTAATTTAACTGAATTTAGTTAATTCATAGATAAAATCCAAAAATCAATCATCTTTTTCTTTTCTTTTCTTTTAACATCGACTTTAGGATTAAACTACCTTATCTTTGTCGTCATGTTCGCACGTCCTAACTCCCTATGGATTTGATACCAAAACTCACCACTATACTCCTTAAGAGTGTAGTTACAAGTTTAGGTTTTTCTGCATTGAGGTTGGAAGCCAATAACAACGACTAGCGTATTACACGGACGCTTGGTTTTTTGACCCGATCACTCCTCTACTCCGATATTGTCAGTATCTGACCCCTGATCTAGCATAAAAAGAGAAGCAACATCATTATTTACCCCCTTATTTTTCTAGGTTGCCCTAGTACTCACGAGAGAAGGGGTAGAGGGAGAAACGATAGTGGTAAGGGTAAAATTTGACATGTTCGTATGGGGATGCTTTCTCTTGACCATAGTAAAAGCTTTTTCTTTTCCTTTCTCCTTGGACTGGTATTTAGACCTGGCAGGCTGTGGATCAGGTTTCTTTGGATAGGTGGACTCATCAAGGAACGACTTCATCAAGATAGGAACAACTTGCTCGAGAGGCGTCTTAGGTGTAGTATTGAGATGCCAAATTTATATTTGAGTTCTTTTGGCTAAGAACTTAGCCTTGACATATCTGGTGGGAATAGTCTCATGAGAGACCCCAGCCACGTAGTTTTGACTAAGAAGAACCTACCCCTTCCAAAATAGGAACCAAGAAGAGGTGAAAGAAGGTACATGGTCACGGGGAGGCATGTATAACCCTCTCAAATGGCTCGCTCTATGGAGCATTCCCTGGAATGTAAATTTCCTACACGCCTCCAAATAAAAGTTTGAGGGGTTACAGCTCAAAGGGTAAGAAGGGGTGTTAATACCCCGTTCATAACCAAATTGCCTCCTTACCCGCTGAAAATGATAAAACTCAAGGCCATAACCCATAGCGATCAAAGAAGGAAGGAAGCCTGATAATAACATCATCACCGCATTGATATGTGGGTCAGAAGTGACAAAACCTGCATCTAATGGGAAGTATAAATTTCCACCATCACCCAAGAAACAAAGCTAATTAAAAGTACCATCGGGGGGGTTGTCGTAGGGATAAAAGCATAACTCATCAATAATATCGATTAAAGTGGATTTCTTAGGGGCCTTCTTATGCCACCTCGAGATACAAGAAACTTCATTGTGACAAGCCTTTGCTTTCGAGCTAAGGTGGGGAAAATGATCAATGATCAAACCAAGTATAAAGAGGCCCAAGGGTCAAGGCATCTAGGGGCACAGTCATCCCTCGTGCCATTCTCACTCCCAATCTGAAAAGAAACTCACGAAGGGAGTCTTCTGGCTCATCCGAAAGCAAAACTATACTCAGGAGAGTAACCTCGAAAGCAACCAAGTGTGAGGGGGAGTTAAGTTTAGTACCATCTTGATATTTAAGTACTTTAGTAGAAGTTTCTCCCTTAGGTAATTGATCAAAGTCCTTAAATCATTACCTCTACCATTTGGTAAAAGAATGATTTGTAAGACTGGTTACATTGATAGCCACATACCTCGAACACTCAGAAAGGGGTGAGCATAGTTCTTCCACGATCTTCTGCTTAGGGGGTCCTCATAGACATCAGTGAAAGAATGCCCCCTAGAAATATAAGGCGAGTAGCTCATAGACATCCTCCATGGCGATAGTGAAATCACCCTAACCAATCAGAAAAGTGTGAGACTCCCTACCTACTCTAATGAGAAATCAATAGGTTGCGGTTGGAACCATGTTTAGACACAGTAGAAAACTTCAAGACATCAATTTCATTAAGAAGACCAAGTCCCTCGAGAACGGACTTATAAGAAAGGACAACAAGAATATAATCAACCTAAGTAGCCCACTCATCAGGGGAACCTCCTAAAGATTTAACTTCGATATTGGATTGAGGAAAATCACCACGATCCAATCTAACTCTAAGAATGGAATTAGGAAGGATGATGGGAAAATCAGTGGACTCATCTAACCCACACGGGGTTTCTCGATAATTTTGGCAACAAAATTTTCCTCAGACTTGGTAAGGGAGGCCATAAAGTTATCATTTCTCCGAAATAAGGCGCATGACGGTAGAGACCAAAACCCTTTCCTTGACAAGTATGAATATATTCTTGGTTGGATTGAGAAAGAAAGGAGGTGGTTGAGATACCTCAACAGCTATTGGTTCAGATGAGGAACCCCTGATAGCAGATGTTCCCAGTGAGGAGCCCTAAGTAAAATACGATTCCAGTGAGGAACCCCCGATAGTCATTACTCCCAATGAGGAGCCCGCGGCAAGAGAGGTTCCTAACGAGGAACCCTAATCACACAGGTGGTTCCAGCAAGGAACCCCCACTAACATTAGTCGTTAATGAGGAACCCACCTATGAGGAGACTTCAGTTATAAAAGCTTTGGGCGAGGAACCCTGACTAGTGATACTCATCAGTGAGGACCCTTGTCGACCTTTGACCCGAAATGAAATTCTCGGCTAGCAAAAACCCTAGTTGAGGAATCCCAAAGACCAACTTCCCCAAGTGAGAGACCCCTGATAGCAAGGGATTTAGAAGAAGAAACCCCTAGATCCACCTTTTCACTCGAGGAACTCCGGGTTACGCCGAACCCAAAAAGAGAAACAGTGGACGTTGTAGCAGCATAAGTATTTTGGGCAATGGCTAGAATGGTGGATCCAGTGGCCACCACCATGGATACAATAATAGAATTGGGTAGTGAACTGATTAAAAGGGGAATGATGGTGGTGGTGATGCCTAAAGTGGTGTTTAGCAATGATGAATCCATTTGTAATGTTATTTGGAAAAGATTGAAAGGGAAACTATGGAGGTTTCTTATCGCTGAAAATCTCAAGCACTCAAAATACTCTCTGTGAATGCTTGGAAAATTTGTAAAAGTGAAAGCTCTTATTTAAAAAATGGTCTTTGTATGAAAAGGGAAGGACATATGGAAAAACCAAAAGGTTGACAGATTTTTTACCCAAATGATGGGATGATAGTTCCCATGTTGACACGTGGCTCCTCGAGACTCCAAAACTTGGAACGAAGTTACAATGCATTTAATGACTCTAGGGTAATGATTAAGAAACCCGAGAGTCCCTCAAAATTAAAAATTGCATTTACAATCTTTTGGTCTGCCCAACACAAAAGACTTTGCATGAAGGGCTAATGTAGAGGGGTGCTATAATTTTTTTCATAATATTCTTTAGAAGAAACCCCTCCATCACCTCCTTCCATTTCTAAATTGATTTCGACGAGGGACCCCCTCCCTCACCTCCTTCCAGTTCCAAAGTTATTTTGGGCGAGGGAAGCCCTCCCTCGCCTCCTTCCAGTTCCAAAGTTATTTTGGAGAGGGTGGTCCCCCACCTCTTTCTAGTTCCAAAGTTATTTTGGGCGAGGGGCCCCTTCCCTCACCTCTTTCCAGTTCCAAAGCTATTTTGGGTGAGGGACCCCTCCCCCACATCTTTCCAGTTTCAAAGTTTTTTTGGGAAAATGACCCCTCCCCCACCTCATTTGGTTCCAATTATATTTTGGGGGAGGGATCCCTCCTCCACTTCCTTCCAGTTTCAAATATATGTATTATTTGGGCGAGGGACCCCTCCCTCACCTCCTTATAAATTCCAGATATTACAGCCTATGCGATGGACTCCCCCTTTCCAAAACCAATTAAATTGATACCCGAGTGAGGGAGTCCACAAATAAAAGGCCCCTCTACGAAGACCATTTAAAATGTAAAATGCAGTGAGGGGGGCCTCTAGCAAATGTTCAAATAGTATATGTTTTGTCGCAAGAGGGTCTAAGTGACCTAAGGAACAAAATATGACATGATGAGGGGATCTATCATGAACAACCCCTCATCATGAATTTTTTTTATGGAATAAAAGTACTTATATTTACTTTCTTATAAAGGTAGCCTAGTTGAGCAGGCGAGACTCAAATAGGCTAGTCGGGATCTCCTCGAAGCTTTGACTTGGTGGCTGAGGAACAAGTATTGTTAAGAAAGCTCAACCACTTAGAACTTTCATATAGAGAGAATACTAGTAGAGAGACCCTAGGAGTCACTCAAGTTCTTACTTAACTCACACTTAGTCACAATTGAGGTGAGTGGCCAAAGGGCTTCTCATAAGAAATGAACATTTTACAAAATGATTTTAGAGATGGTGGTCCTTGAGGACACTCTCAAGTTTACAAAGTTTGTACAAAAAGTTACTATTTCAAAACATATTTACCAAATAAAATATTTTGTGTACATTGGGCGACATATTTGATTTTTGACCTTGGTTCACACCAAGTGTCATCTATCAGAGGGGACAGGCAGTTGCAGAACTAGTAGGGACAAATGGTACATTAAAGACCTTCTCCCTCTAAGCTTTTGATTTTTTTTTTGTCATCCAAAAGGCCCAATACAACCCCAAAATTCACCTCTAAATAGGGCCATTGGTGAGGTCTCATAAACTCAAGTTATACCATTAGTCTATTAAAATCACATCAGACCATTTAGTATTCTCTCCATGCTCTCTCTCTTTAAGTGTTGGGTGATTATTCCTTTATAACCATCATTATTAGGATATTTTATTCTCAAAGTTACTATTATTGTTGTGAAGTTCATCTTCTTATAGGAGGTGGTTCTTGCTTTGGTTCTATTTTTACCAAAAAGGGAAGGTTTTACCAGGTGCTGCTTTTGAAACTCTTGAAGACCTTGGAGGTCGAGACCATTGAAGTAGGTCACACTTCACCTATTTTAGTTTCTTATTAGAACCTAGTCACATTGCCCTCCTAAAAGAACCATGACCCCTAAATCCATTTCCAAATGGTCAAAGTACATGGTCACGGTCCAAAACTATGGCCATTTCTCTAGTTTCCAATTGGTCATCTATGGGGTCACGGTCTCGAATCGTGATCATGTTTAAGTCATTAATAAGTCACATAATGGGTTAGAGTTTTGGATCATGACCCCATTTTGGGTATAAAAAAAAAATTAAACCCCCAAGATTTCATTTCACCCTTATACCAAATATCATCTCCCTCTCTCTCCCCTCCCCCCAACCGTCGGTGACAGTCTCCTTCCTCTCTGCTCTATTTTTGTCCATCTCCCTTCCTCTCTCAACATAGGTACATATCCCTTACTCTCACACTCTCTCTCTCTCCTCCATTTGTTGTGTGTATATGTTTATTGTCGTGTATGTGTATGTTATATTATGTGTGTGTGAGAGAGAGATTCAGTGTGTCGGTGGAGGGGGTGTATATTAAATTTGATGGACTACAGAAAATATTAATGTGGGTTAGTATTTTTACTATTTTATATTAAATTTGAATTTGTATTTCTTATATTAAATCTGACTTTGCATTTCTTATATTAAAGAAAATGTCAATGTCAATGTGTGTTTCTTATATTAAATTTGTATTTTCTTCTACATTACTCAATGCTTGACTTTGTGGATATATTCCATTTTATGTGATAGTTGTAATCTTAATGAATTAGAGAAATGATTAACGTGGGTTGATATATAAATTGTTGATAATGTTAGAAATTATTAGGTTAGTGATGTTGATATATAAATTATTAGGTTAGTAATGTTGAACTATATCTGAATTGAAAATTGTTAGGTTAGTAATGTTGATATATAAAAGTTTAGTAATGTTGAACAGGATAAACTTGTGTTGGAAATCAGTCAAGTAGATTATTTATAAGGAGTATGGGATAAACTTGTGTTGGATTATAGGGTTGATTATTGTTGTGGCTTGTGTTGAACGATTGTGGTTTAGTACGGATGATGGATACTTAAAATGATCACTCTATTAATTCATTATAATAAATCTTTAACTAATCATTTGTCCTATTTAAAACCTTATCTGAACGACTAAATGTTTAGAATAGAGTCAGTTGATTTGTGGTTGCGTTCACCCTTTAAATGGTTATTATTTACGTGAACACCAATTAGTGAAAGGGATTGCACAATTGGTGGTCAAATAGTAATTTTAGATTTAATTAAATTAGAATTAACTTAAATTGTTGGGTCTTATTGAGTGGATATAAAATTATAATTTGTTTAGGACTAATTAGAGCCATAACGTATATTGTGTTCAACCTTAAGACTCATAATCACACCCTTCTATATATTTTCTCATGAAAAATGAGTCACAATAATTGAAAAGTCGTGGAACCCCCGGGATTTTAAATTTTCTTCAATTAAAATCAAAGTTAATTTCCTTTTGCGGAAGCGTTGTAAAACAAGTGATGGTTCAACTTTCAAAACAACAACAAGTTTTAATTTCTCAAAACAAATTAAAACATAATTCAAGTCCTAGAATTTGCCTAAGTCATGATTATTCATTTAAACAAAGTTAGGCGAAACCAATTTTAGCAAATGACTTGAATAAACCAAATTTACCCAATATTTAATTTAAGTCCCAAATTAAATGAGTGTGATATTTAAACCAAATTTTATCTTGAATTAAACCTAAAGCATGGATTCTAAATGATGAGCAAGATAAAATAAACAACGTCACACTACACCGCGATGTACGAGGAAAAAACCACTAACGGGAAAAAAACCTCGGGACGGCCCTAGCCTCAAATCCACTAAAAACGGTATTACAAAATACAAGACAAAAGACTTACTTCCTAAACTCGAACCCTCTCAAGCCGTGATGCTTCTTCTTGTATCAACCTCCAATTAGCGGATAACCAACGGAACACCACCGCGGTCTCGAAATCCACCGATGGGACCTTATATGGTCACCGTCACCCAAGCATGGAGCCTTTCTCCGTGTGGGTAGAATCTCAACAAAAATCTTCTTTGTGATGGGGTGTAGAAGCAAACCCGAAATGTCTCTTGAATTCGGTAGAGAAAACCGGTGCCAAAAACTCCAAGTAAAGATATGTATATATATATCTTGGACAAACAACTATTGGGTGTAAACTAGAGTGTGTATGAATATTTCATTAAAAAGAACACTCAAAACTTGAACATTTTCCTAAACTTATTTTGCTCTCAAACTCTCTCTAGGAGATAAACAATGTTGGAAAAGTTGTCTTGGAAAATGTGTTTCCCGCACATAATAAAGTATGAAAAAAGTTGGTTGAAAACCAAGTGGAGGAGTGGGGAAAAACTGCAAAAAACTGCCAAATAACTGTTCCCGCTGGAATCTCGTTCGAACGAACTTGATTCCCGTTCGAACGAGACTTCTAACGAGTGACCAGCCTGGGCTCGTTAGAAGTTCGTTAGATACCTCGTTAGAACGAACATTCGTTCAAACGACATATCGAACGACTGATCAGTTAGGGTCGTTGGCAAAACTCGTTCGAACGAAACTGGTTCGAACGACAAGACTCGTTCGAACGAAACCTGGTTCGAACGAAAAAAACTCGTTCGAACGAAAAAAACTCGTTCGAACGACATTTCTAACGAACGACCAGAAAGATTAAAAAATTCAATTTTCGCCCAGAAACTTTTATAAACTTTTATATACTTATTTTAAAGTTTCTAATTGATTCTTTCTGAAAAACAAAATGCAGTTTTTATTACACCTAACACCCAATACAAATTGTTCCAAGCTCCTATACAAATATAATTACATTCATACCTTGGGAGCATGGAACTTTAGTTGATGACGTAGAAACGAGGCACACAATCTGGCATTTTGATGAAGCTTTAAATTCTTTGCCGCTACATCTTCAACACACACTTCATAGGCTTAAGAATATTACAATAAATACTATCCTATGAATAAATGTTTTTGTCCGGAATTGAGCCAAAACTATATATGGACTCAATTGGAAATTTGTGTCCTTACAATAATAATTATTGGGAACAAGAGTATGAGAGGGTGCAATTTGACTGCACTAAAACATTTGTCATTAGTGCGTTCCATATAGACAAAACTATGGTAATAGGAAAATTGAAAATTTTAATTACCTTACAAATTGTGGAGTTGATCTCTCGCAAGACTACTTCTTCGAGTGTGTTTTGTTTTCATTGCCAGAATGCTAGAATGAGGCAGTAGAGAATATATTTCACTTGTATAATCCTCACAATGCTCTAACGTAGATGAGACAGATAGAAAAGGCTGAAAAAATATTCATCTTTTGTGGACACGATTCCGTAAAGAGATGATTTACTTAGATTGCGATGTCACGCGACACATGCATATTAAAAATGAGCTTGCAAATAAGTTGAAGAAGAAAGGATTTTGAGTTAATATCATTAACCTTTATATCTCAATCACAGACACGCTTTCACCTAATTGGCCGCGTGCAAAATTTCATAGATTTTATAAAAAGTAATAATTATTGGATGAAAATCAGACACATTGAGCATGTTTTAAAAGTTATCAAAAAGGTATATACATATACACACATGCGCACGCGCGCACACACACACACACACACACAAACATATATATATAGTCATAAATCGTATTTTCTTACATACGTTCCTATTTTTTTAATTGTAGGAAATATAGAAGAGAAAAGACAATAATCAACAAGATAGTGGAACACTGCCAACTAGGCACTTTCCTATACCCCAAGATCAATTATCAACTCCTCTAGGATATCAATACTCATCTCCATCGGAGATTCATTCTACTCAACCTCCTAGTCATTAAAATCAAGAAACCCAAAATAATTTGACACCCAAACTGCTGTTGTCGAGGGATCCCAAGCTAACCCTAACAAATGACGTTTAGCTTTTCAAAAACCATTGTGTGTCTCTTGGAAAGATGATTGTGGGCGTCAGGGGTGAAAACAACTGGAAGAAATTTGATCATGCGTTAAAGGATGAAATTTGGGAGCAACTTAATAAGATATTTTCATTTCCACTCGGTTCAAAGTCGAAGGTTCTTTCCAATGTAACCGGCGCTTTAAAACCCTATCTAAAGAACCTTTGAAAGATTTTTTTCCCCAAGGACGTAAAAAGTTTTGATATTTTAGGGCTGAAAGTCAAGGTTCTTTAAAATATTTAAATGACCACTAACCAATGGAATGACTTCTTGGAAAATGAGTCCAGGGAGGGAAAATTGAATGAGAGGGTAAGAAATAAGTTGAACATATCAAAAAAGGTTGATGTCCACAGATTCAGGGCAAAATGTAATAATGATATTAAGGGTGAGTGGGCAGAACATACCAAGGGAACTTTATAAGAAGGTAATGACTTTAATTAGGTCAACGTTTACATGCATGCTCGAAGGGAAAAGGGACAAAAAAATTCCCAAACAAACTAGCTCCGAATTTGGTGAGTTCAAATTAAATTATCATATATAAATAGGTTATAATATTGTTATTGTTTAAATCATATTCCTAAATATAATATTATGTTACAGAAAATGATAGAGGGCATATCCACTAGTCAGTCTGAGTGCAGACCTATTGATAGTCAATCAAATGCCATAACCAGTGTGTTTGGGAGGGACCGTAAGGGGAGGGAAAGAAGTGTGGGCTCACATATTCCAAGTACCATATTACAGCACAATGAATCTTTAATAAATGAGATCTCTTCAGTAAGGGGTGAGTTGGAAGAAGGTGTTATAGCTTAAGAAGGACATGGGACTATGAAATCCATGACTTGGTCTGACTCTTAAGTCAATAACAGGGTTACCCCCCTCAGATGCCTTAACCATTCCCATGTCTCCCTGTAATATTCCCCTCCCAAATGCCTCATGATGGAACATTTCCCTCCTAAATGCCTCCTCTAAGAACATTCCCGTAAAAAATGCCTAAACCTGGAATATTCTGTGCATCATCGTCATCCACGCACACTAATTTTGGCAAGGCATATTATATAGGGAACTTTATCGATACTGACATGTACACTATGATTTCCATAATTGTTGGAACACATGTCCAAAATTGAAGCCATTTGTGATGGGTGAAGCTTAAATTTTGGTCGATAAAATATACTCTGGTTATGGAGATGAGCTTATGTACGTTGACCACAGGGAAGGGCCATTATTCTCAAATGATGTAAGTTGTTTCATTACTTGATCAGTTAATTTGTTGGTCAAGCCTACGCGTTAAACAATGTTTTCTTTTTAAACAAATTTGTAATATTTTAACGAATTTGGTTATAACATTTGTTTCATTTGAATAAATCTGCTTGTAATATTTCTTTTTAATCGAGTTTAATGAATTTGGTTTGAATTTGTTTTGAATTTTAAAGACTACTTAATGAATTTCCCACAATACAAAAAGTGTATGAGAGAGATACATAAATTATTTGATAACCATGTGAAGGGTGTTCGAAAATTTATTAAATATGTAACTACAAATCTTAATAGTGGTAAAATTACGTGTATGTGAAACCGTTCTATAAACGAAAAATTTTACTCTTTAAAAGATGTTGAATTGCATTTGCTAACGTGGGGTTTTATGCAAGACTATAAGATATGGTCATTTCATGGGGAAAAGAATGTACCATATGTTCCGAAAGAATTATCAGTACATGAACGCATGACAGAACCCCACCGGGTGGAAGTGGTGAACAATTCTCCAAAATATTTTCCTTTTACCGACCTAATTGATGATGCTTGCGGAGTCCATAATGATAAAAACCACCAACTTATGGATACAGATAATATACATTATAACCAAGTTAGTGAACAAGTTGATGCTGATTTACCTGATGATCTAGAAGATATACGATTGAAAGTCGATGCAACTAGAGCTTTGTATAAAAATTACGAAGAAGGTCACTCGATATTATATGTAGTGATGAGTTTGAATTATTTGAAAACATAATTTAGTTTGTCGATAAATAACGTAATCAAAATTCTTAAGTTAGATGAAGACATTCTCCCAAAAAAGAACATTTTACCAGACAATTTTCTTAGCATGAAGAAGAGCTTGAAGGGATTGCGTTTGAAGTACAAATTTGTTCATGCATGCATGTATGGTTGCATATTATACCGCAATGTCCACAAAAATAAGGATGAGTATCATGTATGAAATGAGCCTAGATACGTGCCTTATGGGAATTAAAAAGTCATGTTTGTAAAATATTGTAAGTTCTCTTAAGTTCCACAAAAGGTTTTGAAGTATTTTACCCTCAGGTCACAGTTAAAATAATTTTTCAATGTACCGTGGATAGCAGAGGCCATGACATGGCATGCTCTATGTGATTTGGGTGGGAATCGAATGTGTCATCTAGTTGATTCAGTCAGTAGGCTAATTTCAAATGCACGACATCGTGAATTTGCAAAGTGACCACCCAATATCCATCTTGCATTATCAACTGATGGTTTAACCCTTCCGGTAATTTAATTACTAATCAGAGTTATTGGCTTGTTTTCATGGCGCCTAAAAGGGGTCTCTTAAGTGTGTGTGTGTGTGTGTGTGTGTGCGCGCGTGTGCGCGCGCGCATTAGGTGAAGATAAACTTTTCAAACTTTTTCTCAATTTTATTATGCATCAATTTTGTGAACCAAATTAATTATCACAATTATATCTTATTAACCCTAAACATGCATCTAGTGAGATAAAATATATAAAGTAAAAAACAAGTTCACAAGACATGCCGACGTATGAGGAAACCACTAAGGGAAAAAACTTCGGATGGCCCAGGATAGACAATCACTATGATACAAAAATTACAAAGGAATAATACAATGTTAGTAAACAACTCGAATCCTACAAGCCTTGACGCCTATTCTTCTCTTCAATCACTCCTCCACAGTGAAATGTGGGAGTCTAATTATTCCAGGTCCACAACACATGAGTCCACGCATACCTAAATATTCACCGATACAGCCACAACAATCGTCAATCAACAAGTACGGAGTCCGCCCCACTAAACCAGTTCTTGGAATGATGGAAGAAACAAATAGCGGTGCAAAAACAATATCTCTATGACATATGGTATATGTAAACTTGGATTTTGAAAATAATAAAGGACGTTTATTCTTTAGAAACTATTTGTAGAAAATGTAATTCGTTATGTTCAGTTCTACACACGCGTTTTTCTCTGTGATGGACACCTTAAATAATAAAACAAAATTTTTGAGGCGGAGCATCATTCGAATGAAAACAAGAAGTCATTTGAATAAAATGGCCATCTCATTATAACGAGAAGAAAACATCATTTAAACGATAGAAACATGTCATTCGAACGAGTTGTTAGGTCTTTTGAACCTGCAAAGTGCAAGGAAAAGTTCATACGACTCTAAACTCAACTTGTCTTAGAAAAATATTTAAAAAAAATAAAATAGTTTTAAATAAAGTAACATCCTTAGAAAATTCTGAGAGCCATAAATCATTATGTATTCATACCTGAGAGAATCTCGAAAATTCATATGAATGTGAAGACTATAAACGTATATAAAAATGCGGCATGATCTATCTTTGAAGCTTGTCCGCTATGTTTTCAACACAATGTCATAGGCTTAATGGGAATAGTGACACATAAAATTATATCCTATGACTCAAAGTAGTTTTTGTCCGGAATAATGATAATACATACAAATTGACACTATTTGGAAATTTGTCCTTACAATGCCTTTACGTCTCCCTCCGACACTACGTATGATAAAGGAATTCATTTTGTTATCTTTATTAATACTCGAGTCGAATGCTCCCGGTAATGATAATGATATATATTCTTAGACCCATTAATCGAAGAACTCAAAGAGTTTTAGGATAAAGACCTAACGACATTTGACTCTCATAAGGGTGAAGAGTTCACATTTAAAGCAATGGCGATGTGGGTGATCCAAATGACCCTAATAAAATGAAGCCATGGTCCAGACGATCAATATTTTTTTACTTTTCGTATTAGAAAGATCATTGTGTAAGGAATGTAATCACACAGAAAAGAGTGTTGCGGAACATATGATAGGAACATGCCTGGGTGGATCTCATTCAAAAGATGGAGAGAGGGAAAACCTCTATCTATGGGATATGAAAAAAAAGAAGAAATTATGGTTAAAAAATGATCCTACAACAGGAATAATTTCTATCCCCCGGGTGCTTTCACTTCGACTAATGGTGAGAGAAAGATCCTATTAGACATGTTCTTCAACTTAAAGACTCCAACTAGTTATTTTGGTAATTTACGCAGGGTAGTAAGCTACAAAATAAATTATTTGAAATAATATAAGTCTCGCGACTAGCACATCATCATTCAATTAATCCTTTTGTTTTTTAGGCATCCTTCTCTGAACACAAAGATCTTCGTCAGGAAATTATGCAAATTAGTTTATGCTTTACCCTAATTTTTGTAAAAGTGATAAACATAAAGTACATTATAGATGCGAAATCAATTTTAGTCGAGGAAGTTTATTTATTAGCTAAAAATATTTTTTTTGTTCTTCTTCGATATCAGCATCCACATGTTTGTGCATTTATATAATGATGCATTTTTGTGTGATCCCGTTATGTATCACTGGATGTATTATTTTGAGTTCTTAATAAAAAAAATTAAAGATTACCAAAAGAATACACGGTATATTGGAGGATCAATTGCTGAAGAATACATAACTGTGGAATAATGCATATATACTCAGGAAAATATGCCAGAACAATAAATCAGGAGGTTCAATACTCATGGAGAATGAATGATCAAGGAACATAATGAGTTTGAGGATAAATTTCCTTTCGAGAACCCTAAAACAGCGAGACTCAATAATCTCTAATACGAGCAAGCAACTCATTATGACTTGAAATCACAAGAATAAGTTAAAGAATGGAGAGACTAAGTAGCTACATAATTAACTGAATTACTCTTGTTTTTTTTTATGTATTCCATCTATTATGATCTAAACTCTACAATTTACCTTTAGAAAGTATGAGAATGAAATTATCAAAAATTAAAGGATTAGTTACACGACGAATGATTTTAGGACAAATATATCAAATGAGGTGATTTCCATCTCATATGTGTGTAGTCATTCATGTGTGGTAAAAACATACCCTAATATAAATTCATTAATAAATGCATCTTCTAAAAAGAGGAGATATCTCCTTAAGGCTTGAACGCCTAGAAAAAGGTGCTATATTTCAAGCGAAAGAGTTTAAGAAATTTCGCACCAACGGTTTTGATTTCGTTGCATATCCATTTGAGGAAAATCGTCTGACATAAAATAATGGAATTTTAATTTCTCCCTTAACTAATTATGCCGCTAGCAAAAACGATAAAAATTCAAAAGACACGATGATAATATATTATGGGATTATCCAACAAATCTTTGAACTCGATTATTTAGATTTCATAGAAATTGTATTCTATAATGACTAGGTGAAGGTGGAAGACACTATGAATGCTTGTAAAAATGATTATGATTCCCAACTTATCATGATAGATTGATCAAAGATGAAGAGTATTGATTTCATAGTCGAAGAATCTTTTATTTTTACATTTCAAAATGTAAAAACGGTATTCTACTCAAAGTGCATAAATGATGACAAACGGTTTAGTGTAGTGCATGCACCGAAGTGTATAACTACCGAAGAAGAAACATTAAAGGCCCCTAAAGTGTTCCGGTCTTCTCCGGATGACAACCCTAATTTATGGACCTTTTAGTTTATTTAGATAATGGTTGAGTATCAAAATATTATTTTACCCTTGGTAATCCTATTTGTATCTTATTATTATATTGTCTCTTGACAATTTGATTTGTATCCAAATTGTATCCTATTAGTTTGATTTATGAATGTTTAGTTTGAATTATGAATGTCTAGTTAGAATTATGAATGTTTAGGGGCATGAACACCTCACATGGGATGTCCAGTTTGATTTACAAACATATTTATCTTGAACCTTATTTTCTCGTATAAGGTACAGTTGGTCGTCCACGTTAATGTAGGTGAGTTGCTCTCTAAGGTATTAGATCTCTAACTTGAACCTTTTCAAATTAACTTCCATATCAGGCTTTTCTAGCACAATTTTCCCGTGTTTCTTTTCCACGGCATTGTATTTGGTTTTCATGATTGATTCTTGATTCATCATATTTTTTTGACATTGTTGAAGTGAGACATACGAAAGGCTGATTGGACCGAAGAAATTAACTTGGACATGTGAAAGGCTAGTCCAATAGACACCTTAATGAGCACTATCTCACAGCTCATTTCTTCAGTATGATCAGCCTTTCGTATGTCTGAGTTCGACAATGCCCATAAAATTCAAATGAATCGAGAATCAATCATAAAAACTAAATACGATGCCATGGAAAAGGAACACGGGGAAATTCTGATGGAAAAGCTCCAAATTAAAGTTTAATTGAAAAGATGCAAGTTAGAGGTCGAACACCTTAGAGAGAAACTCACCCGTGTTACCGAGGACTTTAAACTGTACCTTGTTCGAGAAAATAGGGTTTAAGAGAAATACAATATGCTAGTAGAGAAATAAAATGTTGTGAAGTTAAAGCGTGCCAAAACTACCGCAAGATCGAGATATTATTTACTTTAATTCACCGTTTTAAATAGTTGATATGCAAAAAAAAATGTGTATTCCTACATAATGGTTAATTAACTACTCATTTTAGGTTAAAAGCAAAACATTTAGACTTAGGTAACTGACCACATAGTTAAGGGGCTCCTGGTTCAAGAATATGACCAAAACTTGTAAATAGTTAGACTTAGGATTGAAAACATATCGTTGAAGGGAAAAAATGTAAAGCATCCTCCAAATGGTCCCACAAAAGGCACGGACGCCACGTTGGGGACTAATGTAATGTGTAACAACTGACCACGTAGTCACGGGACTCTCGGCTCGAGAATTTGACCAAAACTTGCAAACAGTTAGACTTAGGCTTAAGAATATGCCATTGAAGGACGAAAATGCAAGACAACCCCCAAATGGTCCCGTAAAAATGCACGAGCACCTAACACGGAACCAACGTGACATGTAGTAATCGATCGCATAGTCACAGGACTCTCGATTCGATAATATAACTAAAAATTAAAAATAGTTACAATTGGGATTGAAAACATGTCGTTGAAGGGAAAAAATGCAAAACATCCCCCAAATGGCCCCGTAAGAGGCACAAAAATCTTGTACGGGTCCAACGTAACACATAGCAACTGATCACATAGTCATGAGGCTCCAGGTTTGATAATATAACCAAAATTTATAAATAGTTAGACTTAGGCTCGTAACATACCATTGAAGGGAGAAAATACAAAACATCCCCAAACAACCCCGCAAGAGGCACGAACACCTCGCATGAGACCAACATAACACGTATTAATAGACCGCGTAGTCACGGGACTCCTAGTTTGAGAATATGATCAAAACTTGTAAATAGTTAGACTTAGGCTTGAGAACATGTTGTTGGAGGGAGAAAATGCAAAACAACGCCGAAACGGCTCTGCGAGAGTTACGAAGACCTCTCATGAGATCAATGTAACACGTACCAACTGATCGCGTAGTCATAAAACTCCCGATTCGAGAATATGACCAAAACTTACAAATAGTTAGACTTAGGCGTGAAAATATAACCACGTAGTTACGGGACACCACAATTTTATTTATTTATTTATTTATTATTATTATTATCATCATTATTATTATTATTATTATTATTATTATTATTATTATTATTAGTATTATTATTATTATTATTAGTATTAATATTAGTATTATTACGGGCAAGCTTTTGTCCACACTAAGTTTGCACATTATTTTTTTTAAATAGTAAAACAAATAT
This sequence comes from Sambucus nigra, assembly GCA_949130495.1. Lineage (NCBI taxonomy): Eukaryota > Viridiplantae > Streptophyta > Magnoliopsida > Dipsacales > Adoxaceae > Sambucus > Sambucus nigra. The sequence goes on from OX422211.1 coordinate 168,524,315, forward strand.
TTTTGAGCTGATTTTTTTTTCTGATATTTAAACATTTCAAGATACCCATATAAAAAAAATCAGGTCAAAAAACCTTTTTGTGCTATTTTTAAAAAAATTGGTCAAACAATAGCTGTTTTTAAGCACTTTAAAAGGTGCGAAAGTTTGACCGATTTTTTAAAAATAGCAAAAAAAGTTTTTTTGAGTTGATTTTGTTTATATGGGTCTCTTGAAATGTTTAAATATCACATAAAAATCAACTCAAAAATATTTTTTTAATATTTTAAAAAAAATTGTGTGCGCCAGCACATGTGCAAACTTAGTATACACACGAGCCCGCCTCTCTCTCTCTCTCTCTCTCTCTCTCTCTCTCTCTCTCTCTCTATATATATATATATATATATATATATATATATATATATATATATATATATATATATATATATATATATATATTCACATTCGCATATATTTTCGTAAATAAAAAAAAGGGAGCTATACCACAATTACCAATTTAGAGTGTTCTCGTAATTTTCTACACTTTCAACACTTCTGACATATATTTTCGTAAATTAAAAGAGACACCCTAGATTCGAATTATGAGTTAGACCCCAACCTTGTACATATTACGAATTACATGAACTTTGATGACATTTAGGCATTCCAAAGTTATTTTTAGGATTCAAGTTCTTTGTTACTTACCACTTACGACATTTTGAAGTTGTATATACAAGCCTCATCAGAGAAGGAATATTTGGAACATATTCAAGCATTCGTTGTATTTTTATTTGTGTTGTACATATTCACACAAACATGTGTTGTATTTTTTTATGTTGTACATATTCACGAAAGCATGAATCGTATTTTATTACTTATTCACACAAAAATGCATTATTTAACTTATGTTGTTTTATTGCATATTCATACAAGCATGAGTTAATTAACTTTTATTACGTATTGGCTAAATATTCATTTCTATAACTGTAAACAGGTTTAAAAAATGTATTATTTTTTTCGGAAGCAGAAAAAAATATTTTTTAATTTTTTATTTGGTCACGGTCTAAAACCGTGACCAAATATATATTTTCAAATTAAAATAAATTGTTGGCCACGGTCCAAAACTGTGCCCCCAATTTATTTTAATTAAACAATATTTTATCACATCCAAAATTGTGACCAATTATTTTTTTAATTTAAAAATAAAGTAAGAGTCACGATTTTTGGACTGTGACCCCTTGTGATATGGTGATCACGGCTTTGGACTGTGACTCACATTCTCCCCCTTGGGTCACGAGTTTGGACCATGACCCCCTGTGGTATGGTCATCAAAGTCCGTGACAGAAATAAACTTATCACGGATTTTGACCGTGATATGTCCGTGATAATTATTAACTTGTCACGATCAAAGTCCGTGACAATAATAGGCAACGTTTAAAAAAAATGTTGGACAGTTATGGCTACTGCCACTGTCCAACAATCTATTTTAACCTGTTACATCATATATATATATATATATATATATATATATATATATATATATATATATATATATATATATATATCCACCGACATTCATTCATTCATAAGATCTAAAGCCACACAATATTCATTCAATCATTATATCAAACAATAAACAATAAATAACATTCAATATATTCAATACTCAATGTTGTTGTTCATAATCATAATAAAAAAATATTTATCAAATTATTACAAATAATTGTTCAATCGTCATCACTTTGAAGGAAGAAGGTAGAACATACAATATAGGAATTGAGACAACCCTCAATAGTACTAACGTCGCACTACTCGGTCAACCACACGGGTTCATTATCTTTTCCCACGTACACATCCATGACGCGGACCCCTATCTTGTGCGGTTGTAATGAGCGGTTATGTACCATAGTACCAGTGCGCGTATCCGGGTCCCTTAACCCCTAGCTATTCAATCGCCACCCTATGTGTCTACTATATACACAATAGGCTAACCAATAGTTGAAACTAACCTTTGTACGGGGATATAGGTGGTGTGGCTTATATGTCATATATAGATGCGGGGGGGGGGGGGGGGGGGGTATCATTGAGGGTGGGGGTTAAAAATACGGAGAAATGGTCCCCTAGTCCACCACATTCTCCTTGCCCGTCCCTGAGCTGAACCCAACCTAGCCTTTAAAAGCACCCTTGATATACTTGAATATTTTATGCATCATTCCTTCCAAGTTTTCTAACTTCTCACCATGGTTGGTCAAAAACTCATCCACCTTGCAAGTCAACCTAGTATTGCTCGACGTATTCCCGACGAGCTTCGACTTTCCCACCGAGAGCTCACCCCTAAAGTACGACCTTTGTGATATTGTCCGAACACTTGGCTGGGTGTGTCCATAGCGATATATGCCTTATCGACATCACTCTGGGAATTGTGCACCTCCTTAAGCTTTTCCCGAAACGGCAAAAAGGTATACGATTAACTAATTTATAAAAAAAGTATGTGGTTATAAATTTTTATTTTTATAACGTAATTAATACTTTAATTTACAATAGTGGCGTCCACGTTCAGATTGACCTCCGCATCCTTCCCCTTCTTCGTTCGAATTACCACATAGGCATCGAGCCAATATGGCTTACCCCCAAAGCCACTCCCCGTCTCCTGAAATAAAATAATGCAAAATTAGTAAATTAGTATATAATTATCACTAAATAGAATAAAATAAAACTAAAATGAAAGAACATTAAAAACTTACCATCTTGTGCTCCACCTCGATGTAAGATGTACGCCCGGAGTAGTGCACGTCAGCCTTCTTGGCCCGCTTTGCACTCCCTGATTGATGAGAGGGAAATTGCCTCTCAGAGACCTCATTATTGACAAATTATTGCCATCTTGCCAATGAGATTCGCTCCTTTGAGGGTACCGTGTCCCTAAGTCACAAGATGGACTCTAAGTCCTTGCTAAAGTACCGTACGTGCATGTTTCTCTTCCACGTTTTATATTGATTTCTTAATTGTTTCAACGTGGAGTCGCGTAAATGTGAGGGAAAGCAAAGTTGTTCCTATCAAAAAATTACAAAAGAGAAAGAAAATGTGTTAGTAGTATTTAAATTATAAAATATAAGAAAATATAAATATAAATACAAAACAATAAGAAAATGAGCAAGCACTTATAATGCCCCTAGATGGCCATCTTAAGCTCGTATGAAACCTTCCTCCAATCCGTGTACTCGGAGCCAATAATTGACTTCAAAAACTCCAGGATCCTAGATTGTAAGGCCATTTTTGTTCTCCACTATGGTCCCTAATTTACCCCACTTTGGGGGCCTAGTGCTAGACGAGCCTTCCTCGTCCCTTCTTCCCCGACTCCTTGATGTAGACATTTCCAGCAAAAATTTCTCTTATTAGTATAAACATATATATGAGAAAATGATCAAATCCAAATGAATAAAAGCATTAAATTGATTAAAATCCAAATGAATTAAACTAGAAGAATTCAAGTTAACGACATTATAGGAATAAAAATCTTGAAATTGTTTCAAATTTAGGTCATGTCACGGACTTTGAATTAATACTTAAACTGATTAAAATCCAAATTAGCGTATTCACTAACCAACCAACCAATTTTGATTCAAATTCACAAAAACTGATCAAATCCAAATGAATAAAAGCATTAAATTGTCGTCCGATAATAATAAAGCACTAGAACAATGCAAGTTAACAACATTATAAGAATATAAATCCATACCATAAACCAAACTAAGCATTGTTTCAAATAATTGGAACACTTATTTCACATCTAAAAAAAATTAATTCGGGTCATGTCACGGGATTTGAATTAAAACTGACTAAAGTCCAAATTAACATATTCACTAACCAACCTACCAATTTTTATTCAAATCCACAAAAACTGATCAAATTCAAATGAATAAAAGAATACAATTATTTCAAATAATTAGAATACTTATTACAAATCTACAAATTATTTCAAATTCGGGTTATCATCTAAATGGATTAATATTCGATAGGAAAAGCCAAGTCATCCACGCTACTAGTTAGACGCTTTGGCGCATGTAGAACAATTGACCACGACTCGTTATTGATATACTCCATGTAAAATACTTGCTTGACCTTTTGAAAAGCACAAATAAATAGCTCATCACTCACATGCTCGTTGCTCTTGAACTTGGACAAGTCAACCATGATCAAATTGGCACCAGGATCAACTTTATAAGCCTTTTTATCCTCAAATCTTACCCAATCAAAGTAAAATATAACCTATTTAAAGCTTATATAGTCCTATTCAAATATATTTCAGATGGAACCACATTAAGTCATTTCAGCTTTAACGAGGTTTTTATCTTTTGCACTCGCTCGAAAATAAGTATGAGCCTTGTGTAAAATGCTCGAGTTCTGTACAATTCTATTTTCCTTGTACATCCTTGCACCAAATACATAACTGTTGAATCGATACTTTTTATACTCGTGTGCCATGAATAAGGGTCCGAAGGCTAGACGAGCAAGCCTTGATGTCGCATCACCTATCTTTAAGAGCTGAGATTATAGATAAATTAATTAGGTTAGTTTCAAAGGTTTCTTATAATATGTCATTTAATAAGAGACAGTCTCATTATAATTACCTCGTGTGACACCCACAACCTAAATTCCTTGTGTGATTGTGCCATCGTTCTTCGTTTTTTATTGTTCCTACACGCATCATTTTTCTTACATTGATCGTGATGTACTTATTACGAAAATGATCATGTATACAAATTAAAATAATATAAAAGTTAAAATAATATACACTCTCTTTTTTCAATCTTCGACATCTTCATGTGTGTCAAATAGATAATGATCTACTTCTTTATGTTTTAAACTCATTAATTTCACTCGCGTGTCCATCACCTGACCACCCTTGTCGATGAACTCATCATTGTTATCCAAGATGCTTGGGTCAGGCATATATTTTTTAGTATAGATTGATGACTCCACTGTGATGTATTCCTTTGCAATTGATCATTCAATGTATCGTGTATTCTTAACATAATCTTTAAAAACTTTCAACAACCTATCAAATGGTTACATCCACCAATATCTAACTGGGCCACAAAGAAGTGCCTCGTTGGATAAGTGTTTTAACAAGTGAACACTTATGTCAAAAATTATGGGGGGAAGTACTTTTCCAACACACAAATCGCTTTAGTTATGGATACTTTTGCGTCCATTATGTGCTTTCAATTGACTACTTTCTCACATAAAAGTGTGAAGCAGATGCTAATTTGCATAATTACCCTCCATAAATCCTTGTGGTTGGAGAAACAATGCTTAAAAAAACAAAGGAACCAGTTGCATGATCACATGTCAATCGTGGGACTTGCACTCATGTAAATTATGGGTAGCATAATTCATAATCTTTTGCAAGTTGGATGAGAAATTAGATGGAAACCTCAAATTATATATTGTTTCCAAAAGGACCTTTCTTTCCTCACCTGTCAAAGTTAACTCACCAATGGGTAATTATTGTCCTTCCTCTACTATCTTCTTTCAACTATATTTATGGATTAAATTTCAACGATTTAAGGTATTGTTGTGGATTTTCTCCATACTTCGAATGACTCCCACCAAGGCATGTGTCCGTAATATATTTAGTAATGTTCTTCTCCGCATGGGTCATATCCAATATATGGCGCATCTAGTTACCATTAAGGAAAGTCAAATAAAATTGACCTCCTAAACCATGCCTTTCTTGTTTAAGTTTCATTCTCAAATGGGGTCTTCTTGTGCTTGACATTCTTCAATTTAGGATTATTACTTGGCATATTAGGGACATAATTAGGATATTTACTTTTAATTTCAAAACCTGAAAGTTTTCACGGAGGTAGCCTATGTTCAACTCCGTCTGGTAAAAAATTAGAACCTTTCTCAAATCTAAAACAATGATCGAGGCATAAAAACCTCCTATGGAAATGGTATATATTTTTTTCGCTATCGATGAGATGCGAAGATTCAGACTCCCCCACATAAATAGGACACCCTAAATAATCATGTACTACACAATCGAATAATGTTCCATTAGCTGGATTATCGTGAATTTCCCACATCAATATATCTTTAAGCGTAAACTCTTCTTTTTTAAAAGAGTCAAATGCTTGCACACCCTCTTCCCACAACTCATTTAATTCTTCTACCAAAGGAGCCAAGTAGACATCGATGTCCTCACTTGGTGCCTTTGGCCCAGGTATCAACAATGATAACATCAAAAATTCAGGTCTTATACATTATGAAGGAGGGAGTTTTAGTGGTGCATGGGTCACTGGCCATACACTCTGATTGGTGCTTTAATTTCCAAATGAATTGAAACCATCTTTTATATTTCAAATTAATGTTTCTCTATTTTCGAGAAAAATCAGAATACTCATAATTGATATTCTTCCAAGTTTTAGAATAATAGGATGACGCGTGATATTATCCCCTACTTCTTCCCTAATATGCCAAGTCATTACGTCCTCTATCCATGGTTATATGAAAATTTGCTTCAATTTAGGACCAACGGGAAAATATTTCAACACTTTTTGAGGCACTTTTGAGCTTGTTCCTTCCTTGCCAGTAGATTGCACATATCTTAATTCATCGCATACCGTACATTGATCGATATTTTCATATTCCTTTCAGTATAGTATGTAGTCACACACACAAGCATGAATTAATTTATACTTAATTCCTAGACCTTTAAAAAATTTCTTCATAGTAGGGTAATTATTTGGAAGCATATTCTTCTTGGGTAGCAAGACCTTCACCCAATTTAAAATTCATGTCATGCTATTGCCAGACAAACTATATTGGATCTTCAAATTATGAAAACCAACCATGGCATGTAAAGTTATTTGATCATTATCAAAACCAGGGTACAATGGTTGGGCCGCCTTAAGTTATAAACTTTGATAGTCATCATAAAGGTTTATCTTGATATCTTCATGAGCACCTGAACCTCGTACATCGTTAGTGATCTCATCTTCTTCCACTTCATGAACTCCATACGTATCATTAACTAAATCCTCTAGTATATTTTGATCTACATTATCCTCCTTCATTTATCCTACTTTTTAATTGTTGTGAAGGATGCTCGGGGACAAAAGGAACATGCTATTCATCGTGAAAAAACCCAAACCAATAAGTACCTTGCATACCCCGTCTTAATAAATGTAGTTCAATTATTTTCAACTCAAACACCTTACCATTCCTACACTTAGCACATGGACATAGGAACTTTTCATCATTATGACATCTCTTTGTGTATTTCACAAATTCATTAGCACTTCTACAAAACACATCATGTCGTCTATTTGTCTCACTCATCCACTCTTTGTATAGAGGAATCCCATCACAGCTACTACAAATAATTAATTGTTATGGGTAACAAGCATATATTCATGGATTAGTATAAACAAAAGTATAAAAATTAGTTTATAACAAATGTTTTACTATAAGATTAACATTTCATCTTTCAGTGTTATATTATAAAAATAATATAAATCTTATTTCCTCCATCTCCTCTACAGGGTGAGTGGTAATATCCCATTCAAGATCGCATATTTTTATAATATACTTAGCAGCTCATCCACATTGTTCTAATTTGAGGAAAATTTGACAGCATATCCCCATAGTTCATCAACTAAACGACATAGATTCGCAAATGTTGATGCTATTTCAATTTATCAATTGAAATAACATTTAGCACTGCATCAACTATTATTTACTTAGAGAACATTAAGAGACGGTGATGATACGAAAATATTGCGTATTTCATCCTCCGAACCTACGCATTTTAGCCCCCTCGGGTATCTTATTCCCTATATTTATGCTCGTTAACTAGACAACCTCGGATTTCTACGTTAACATGTTTTATAGGGGTTAATTGAGCTTTTGTAGGTAAGTGGATGCTAAGTGTGAAGTTCGAATGCGTTTCGCTCGATTTCCGTACACAACCTCACCTTCAAGGGAATTTTAGTCATTTCATAGCCTGGGCATTGGACCGACATCTCACCAAAGTTGTATCCCTCCTCGCTAGCTTCGCGTGGCTATGAACGGTACTCGATTTCGAGTCCGAATGAAGAAGTTACGGCGATTTCAGCGGAGGGTAAAACAATGAAATCAAAAGAGGAGGAAAAAAGGGAAGAAAAGGAATGTTATGTGCTGCTGCTTGGCTCACCCCTGCTTGATCGATCGATCGATCCTTATGTACAGTCAAAATTTTGCCTTGATCGATCGATCAACCCTTTTTGTCGATCGATCGATCCCCTATTTTCAGGAGATATTTTGGCATTTCTTTTCTTTTATCTTTTCTTTTCTAATTTAATTCCAACTTACTATATAAAGCAATTTTGTTGTAATAAACAGATATACACGATTTTAGCATAGGTTAGCTTAGGGTTTGGGGGTTTTGGGGTTTGGGGTTAGTTATTCTTCATTTCTCTTTGGTTTGACACCCCATTTGGATTGTAATTCATCTCCCCTACCATTTAATACAGTTGTATTTACTTAATTCTTGCTTTGATAATTAGGTTTACATGCTTTGTTAATTATTTTACATGCTTTCTTCCCGTGCTTTCTAGGTAGATTTTTTGCGTTTGTTTACCGCGTTTTTAACATGCTTTCTAGGTAATTTAAATTAGGTTGTGTTTGAATGGAACTCACTCGGGTTAACGCGTTGCTTTGCTTGGTGATAGTGTTTACGGGTCTATTTCGGGTGCGTTGTCCTAGTTATTACGCCTAGGAGATTTGACAGGGCATATCATGTATGTCTCGTTCTTACGACCTTTCGTACATAATTTTCGGGATATTTGTTGATGCCAAAATTATATTTGGCTTATATGCGGATTTATGGGCGTGACAACCCTTGATTCAATTAACTGTCGAAACGAGACGCATTCTAAATAACTCGTCGACCCATGTAACCATTTTATACAAATTAACTCGGGTGAGGAATATTCGGCGCAACCTATAGTTTTACTCGCTTTATTAACCTAGTTTCATTTCTCTCGCCTAGAGTAATCGTTCCCTTTCATGCATCTTTTCTTTTAGTTTGTAATCATCTTTTGCACTTTTATTTCGGAGTATTAAAACATATAAATTCTAGTAACTCGTCTTAGTGGATTCTCGATAACTGACTTACCGCTAGACTTGCCCCGCAATTGTAGTAGTAACTTAGGTTTTTGTATAGTCGCGACGAGACATAAAATAACGACTGTGCACTTTACATGCCCACACTTCTCGCGCGCTATCATACGGCAATAGAACTTCCCCCCAAAAGTAACAAGTTAATCAACTAAGTATATTATTATACAGAAACTATGTTGTCCCAAACTGTCCAAACGGAATAATTAGAGAGATCTCATTATAGGGGTAATGATTCTTGAACGAATCTAAAGGCTATTGAATGCGTACACATATGAACTAGAAGGTTATTATCTATGCGCACTATCTGTAACTTAAGAGGCTTATAACTATGTATAATTTAACACTATAGAATTTGCTTGTTAGTTGGCAGTAAAGTCTTTACATGCATTATTTGGTGATTCAAATTGACAAACCGACCTTACCGCCAAATTACAAACACAAAGTCTACAATGCTCAATTATATATATTGAGTGCATGATTTGTGTTGTATTTATATATAATTTTACCCTACTTTTAATAGATATTTTAAATTTATATTGCCCACCACATTTTATTTATATTTCCATGATAAGTGTGTTTAATTTCTATTCAGTAGTATTACAACCCTAAAAGTTATAAATGCCTAGGGCTAGGGCCAACTTTAATACCCCATATTTCTGCGTATTTTGAATTTAATTAATTCGATAAATTATTCGTTTTAGGATTTTGCTGGGTGTCCAAAAAAAAGATAAATTATTTATTTTATTTTAAATTATGCGAGTGAAGTAATTTAATTGAATTAAATAAAAATGTGGTTATTAAATATTAATCAAGAGAAAGAGATAATGAATAATATTATGTGTTAAATTTACTAAGTGAATAGTAAATGATTTATAGAAATTATTATGCGTCATATCGAGTGAAATTGGCTTAATTGAATTTATCTCAACCGGGAGTCGCGTGTAGACTAAGTTGAGGTCGAGATAGGATAATTATTTAGAGTTACTCGAATGATGCTTTTGAAATCACGGATGACTCCGGTAGGGTCGAAATTGTCAAAATAGTATACCCGAGAGTATTGATTAGGTCCCGGGGCAATTTTAGACTAAACGGGCACGATACGAGGGCATTTTAGTCATTCGGTAATTAAGGGTTAAGAGACCTACGAAATTCCAACTTCTTTATTTGCATATAGATGGGAGAATCTAGGGTGTAGAGGTTAAAAAATTCAGAGAAGCCATTAGAAAAGAAGAGAGGTCATTTATGAAGCCTAAGAGAGAGTTTTTGAGAGATTGAAGTGTGATCTTGTCCCATTATCGATCTTGGAGTGAGACATATCATACAACATCAAAACTATGAAAACAGATCATACAAGACAAAGAAAGTGTTTATTTATAGTTTTCCTTGAAGTTATAATACCCATGTTGATAGGGTTTTGAAATATGTTGATTAAAGTTATGATCTTGGAAGAAAAGAATAATTAAAACTCATGTTTGGGTAGGAATCGCACGTAGTTTGATTTAACATCTATAGAGGATAGGAAATCAGAGGATATGAGATAATCTCCACAAATCTAATATGAGTTTTTGATGAAAATGGTGTAAGAACACAAAACCTAGATTTTTTTTTATATGAAAACTTGATTTCATCTATGATTAGGTGTGATCATGAGGTTTAGATGTTTTATTTATGTTATAATTCACCCTAACACATGTATATGACATTTGAGAATGTTGGATATTGATTTGATAAAGAATTATGAAGAGGAGATTAAGGAAAATGGTGAAAAACGTATTTGTGTATTGAGGAAGTTGATGACATACATATTTTCAAATCGATTCGATTCAGAGGCGAATCAATTCAGAAAGAGAATTGATTCAGCCTCTTGGCGAATCGATTCAGTTTCCCAGAAAATGTGAAAATTTCCTTATAAGCCTAGAACTCCTAAAATTTGGTCAGGAAAACTTTTGGAACTTTGTTAAAATATAATGATAGATTTGTTATATTACAGTAGGCTTATGATGAGATTAAAACTTAATCTTAAGGAGAGGGTTAAGGCGAGAGTTAGTACACTTAAATAAAGGTGTAATTAATTCGAGAGGAAGAGAATGAATTGCGGGGAATTTAAGTGAATTCATGTAAAGGCCAGTAGTGTATGATAGAGCTAGCTATTGAATTTCATTAAGGGGTAACTATGACCCTTAAAGTAGTGAGTAATACTCAGATTAACACGATAGTGAGATAAATCGTAAATTGATGGTACAGTGAGTATTCTAGGGATAAATACTACGTATGAAATATAATAATTGGGTTGTGTGTATACCTACTGATTTGATAGATATATATAGGTTGTGTGTATACCTATTATATGACTGGTGATTGTACGTGAACATACCTATGCTACTTTCTATGATGGAGGTTCCCGCGCAGTGGACGATCCCACTTTGTCGATTCCAAAGCGGTTTGGATTTGTGCCCTAGGACATAGAACTTAGGGCGGCTCACTATGTATTGTGTATTAGCGAGACTGACAAGTTGTTTGGGTACGTTAGGTATGTGCATAGCCAAAGGCTTAAAACTATGTCCGCCTCCATTGCTTGTTATTTGATTTTTAGGTTCGAGGAGACATGTCGAACCAATAGTCCTTATTTTAATACGAGAGGTACATGGACTGATAGCATAGTATGCATATTTGTACTTATAGGTGTCGATAGTATAGGAAGATGCTTAGGTCTAGTTAACTTGGGTAGTATGGTTGGGTGGGCTAAGTAGAAAGCGTAAGGCGTGCACAATAGTTGAGGGGTGAGGAAACTCAAGAGAGTGTACGTGGACCTAACATGTGTAATCAATAACTGATTTTTAAATTGTGATAAATACTTGAAAAATGATTTCAAAATATTTTGGGTTCAAACCCTTTCTATAAATAGTTTCCAAAACTTTTTAGGCGTCCAGCCACAGGGACGCCAGACTTGAAAATCTATTCTAGAGATGATTTGCTACAATGATATGGAGGCTTGGAGGACTTGAGTAGATGCTTCTACCATTCATTCCTTGTGTTGGATTTCATTTTAGTACTTTAGTTGGGCATGTTGACCCATTCAAACTTCATTTATTTCAGTTATTCATTTTAGACTTGTAGTAAGATCTATTTACTACTTGTTGGACATAGTATTTGGATTTGGATTTTTACCCGATGCTTTATTCGGCAAGACAATATTTATTTATTTATTTATTTCATTGTGATGGTTGAGACTATATTAATTGCGTTAATGTCTTAATTTATTTTTCAACATTTTATACTAAATTGTTTAATGAAAGATAAGAATTTTGACACCGACTTAATTAACTAATAGGAGGTTAGTAATTAATATATTTTTCGACAGTGATGCTGAGAATGAACCAGATGAAAAACCTCTTTTAATTTAATAAACGACTGATCACCCAGTATTTAATTAGGCGGGATGTCATACCAACCAACTCAATGGCCATCTAAATGTTCAAATTCACCAGTTAACCAGAATTCAAGAATCCCAAACAACAATTCAAATAATAATTTAAGATCTAAGCTCAGAACATAAATAATTAACTCAACAATGAGGGAGATACAATTAAAGAGAATAACATAACGGATCACCTCAGAACGACATAGTTTTGGTGTGACAGTGAGGGAGAATTTAAAGAGCTCACTTTGCCTCAAAACACCCAAAATCATGTCGTTTTGAGGTGTTTGTTAATAAACCCATTATTTTGATTCTATATATGCATGAGTGATTAAAATAAACTAAAAATGGAATTTTGTGATGTTCACATGCAAGTTGCACACTTGAATTGACAATTTTTGTACCCCATCAACAAAATTCATTTAATTATTGTTAAACAAATTGATAATTGAATTGTTGATAATCATAAATTTTTTATACCAAATGCCACGGACTTTAAACCCAATAAACCAACAATTACATACAGACAATAAATTGGGAAAACCCCACAAATTTTAAACCCAATATACCAACACGCACACACACATAATAACACACATAAATTAAACAATTTTAAATAGTGTGTGTTTGTGTTGTGTATATGGTGTGTGTGTGTGTTTATGTTTGGTGTGGGGGGTGTAATCATAGAGAGAGGAGGATAACCATCGAGAGAGAGAGAGAGAGAGAGAGAGAGAGAGAGAGTTTATTAGAAAGGGTAAAAGGGTTTTGCCACTCTTCTGTTATTTCATTAACAATGTTGTCACAGTCCTGACAAGACTTTTGACCGTGACAACATTTAGATGTTGTCATGGTCAAAAGTCTTGACAATGTTGTCACGATCATGGATCATGATAATAAACACATGTTTTTATCAAGTTTTTTGATCGTGACAACACTAGCCGAGTGAAAGATGACAAAATCCTTTTTTGGTGTAGTGCACGTTCTCCCCTATGGGTCATAGGTTTGAACCGTGACCCCCAGTTTTATCAAACTTAATACTGTCACGACTGTTGATGTCTAAAATTGGTACTAATTTATATGATGCTAATTTTATAATCACAAATAAAATAATGAGAGAAAGATAAATGAGATAGGAGAATTTTTAAGCGATCCAGTTATACGAAAAGCCTACGTCCACTCTGATTGTATTGTTGTTGGTGATTACAGAAAACTAGGTATTCTTGTTAGAAGAATGACCTTGCACTTTTCTCTCTTGACTTTTATGAAAGGAATACGTTGTATTTATAGTGACCCGGAGATCAAGAGTTGAATGCCTTTATACATTTAAGCATTTACACCCGTACATAATAAATGTGACTGTGGATAGTATTGAGCACGTGTACAGTGACTCTTGGTCGCTTTCCATATGATGACTATATATCTACAATGATGGTTTATATTCTTCAGGTAGGTCGACCTACTGGCCGATCAACTATCGTCTGAGTCGACCAATTGATTGATGATTATGACAGTTGCCACGTAAGGGGACAGGTGTCCATTTCTAATTCGTCTATGTAGATGGATAATTTTTGGCATCAACACCACGTAAGAAAACATGTGTCCATTTTTAATTGGTCCACGTAGATGGATAATTTTTGGCATCAACAGAAGCCTCCCAATACTTCATTCTTGATATTTTATTGAAAGGATGGAGTAGAGTTGCTCGACAGTCTTTCGTAGGCTGCCGACTTTGTAGACTTGTAAAAAAATTCCATTATGCGATCAGGTGGTGGAAATTTTGTGAATAATTTGAAATTTAGCAAACCGCCAAAGGGCAGATCAGTAATTTCCCATCTTTGAAGCTTTAATCGTCTCTACAGTTAATCATTACCTGCACTATTTTTTAGGCAAGCTATAAGAAACAAGATTTTTTCTTGTTTCTGTGCCACAAATTTTAAAACTTTTGAGCTATCTTTTGTCTCCAAGATTTTTGTCTTCAAGCTTTCTTTTTGCATCCACTTTTACTATTTCTTTCGCCATCGCTTTCTCTGTAAGCTTTTCTCTTCCCTTTCCTTTGATTTCTTTCTTTGCTTTAAGCATGGTGTACATCATTTATAGGGATTCTTTAGATGAATTTAGGCGGGAAAGAAATATCCCTGATTAGGTAGACTTATAAATGCTTATTCATCCTGTTGACATTTTATCATTGCCATAGGGTCATTGGATCCCTTCGTTGTTTATATTTGAGTGTAGTATTACCTTCCCCCCCCCCCCCCCCCCCAATCTCTTCTTCCTCTAGTTTTATCAATATTTTGACATTGTCTATGCTAGGGTAGCCCCCAATACATGGAGAATAGTAAATGAGATTCATATATATATATATATATATATATATATATAACCCATTTTGGTTTTCCTGAATTGATGTTCTACTATAAGTGGGTCACTAGTGACAACACTTACTATCTGAAGACTAGATTTACTAATAGAGCTTTAGTGGTCAACTTACAAGATTCCAATGAGGACTAATTTGATTATGGGGTAATATCAAAGAACTGGAAACATGCTCCTCTTCAAAGAGGAGAAGTGTACGATGGGCCCAGGTGTCCCTATGAGGGACATGGCATAGGTTGCATAACTTTTTTTTATTATTTTTCTGCTGACTAACTATTTGATGATATGTCAACTAACCTTCTTTTATCCTTTTTATGCAGTGGAGAGCAAGAAAAAGTGTCCAAAGGAAGGGGACATCAATCTTCAAGAGATTAAATATTTATGGAGCATTCATTAGAGAATTGGTGAGGAGAACACTAGATAAGCCTCCACCATGTTACATTACGGAAGCTCTATTTCTTATTTTGTTACTAAGACAATTTATGTACCACCTTTGATCCCTATTAACTTGGAGGAAGAACTAATTTCCACTTCTTCGGCTGAGGAGTCTACTGGAGTTAATAAGGACTTGGGAACTTCGTTTTCTTTTAAATCTTTGGATATCTCTGCTATCCCAACTTCCCCACTAACTATTATGGGAAAGATAAAGCTTTCCAATTTAATGGATGGGCCTTTGTCTCCCAACACCAAGACTGCCAAAGCTAATGATACCCAGAAGTCCAACATGATCGAAAAAAAGGTCCAAGGTTTTCGAGAAGGTAACAGTGAGGAAGGTGAAACTGGTAGAGGTCACATGAACATATTGAAGAAAGGACTCTAGGATAAACTGACCAAGATAACTTTTGTCGACCAGCATGAGTTGGTCAAAAAAATCCAAGCTGACATGGATGTTATTGGGTCATCTTCGGTTGCTATTAGTCCTGGTTTAGCGAGGAATTTGATCAAGTTTGGAACTCTCCCTGCTGATAGGGTATCTACAATTTCTATGTCATGTTCCAGATATATAGGGAGGGCTTGCCAAACTTTAGCTTTGGTAACCATCTTTCATCTATTGCTCACATTTACTGTCTTATTTCTTTTTCACCAATTTGCTACTTTTTTTATTTTGCCAATTTCTGGTAGAGTTTAATCAAATGATGGAGAAGGAAGATTAACTGCGTTCTTCATCAGGAGAAGTTAAATAGGCCTTTGAAGGTCTGAGGAAGTCTTTGGAAGCTTCTCGACAAGCTTTGGAAACTAAGAAAAAATATTGGGAGGAAGAGTTAAAAAGAGCTAATTATAGACCTGATATTGCTGATGGAAAATTGAAGACTGCTGAGGCCAGTCTGATAATTGTTCAGACCAAGGCCAAGGCGATCGAAGACATATTATTTGAAAATCAGACTCTTCTTCAATCTACCGAGGGGAAGCTAAAGGGTTTGATTGCTAATCTTTTGGAAGACAGAGCCAATAATAAGAGCATAAAAGACATTGATTTTGACAAAGGATGGGAGAATGCATTGTTGTCTGCTTCATCACAGATTGAGTAAGCCAATAAAAAATCCTTTAAGGATGGTTGGTCAGAGGCACTCATGGAATTTGGTATTACTAGTAACACTAAGTTGTTCCAGAGACATAACCTAGGCACTCCTCCAACTTGGAGGAAGAGTTTGATGAAGAAGAAAGATCAGGTGAGTCTTACTTACAACCTATTGAATCCACATGGAACCAGTTAGCGGAGCTATCCTTCGTGTCGAGCTGCCTCCTGAAGTCAATGTTCAAAATAAGGAGAGGGTTTAGCTCCTTATTATCTATTTTATTTGTCTGCGAGTTTCATTTTTGTTCTTATAATAGGATCATCATTTTGTAACATCCCTTTGCTTATTAATGAAAAGACTTTACTTTGACCCAACTTGTACGTTTTTCTTTTCATCTTGCTTAGTTGTCGCAAAATTATATTTCCTGAAAGTTTTTGCTCGATCATCATCTTTGTAGTCTTTGTATTCTTACCCTTACGAATTAAAGTTTTATGCTTGAAAGAAAGCCATAGTTTCTGCTAAATTCTACCTACTCAGACGGATTAGAAACCTTCTAAAAGATGGCCATGTTCCCATGTTTGAAGAGGACTTCGTCGAATTACTTGGCCCTGATCTATCAAAGCAAGTTAAATAATCATGTATCCATCTCCATTATTTATTGGGCAGGGTTATTGCCAATAGTGCAGCATATTATGAGATGATTGAACATTTACAAGAAGATCATAATCTATCCCAATCTTTGCTTCATGCTAATTATGAAGCTAAATATAAGGTTTTGAGAAAAAAAAATTATAAGATATCACTTATGCTATGAATAAGAAGGAATCGTCTTTGAAGTCGGATATGGAGAATGATTGAGGAATTCCTGCAATGCTAGAGGGGGAGAATAATTCCTTGAGAAATGAACTTGATACCTTGAAGAAATCATCTATCAATGGTTCGAATGAATGTGCTTCTTTCCTAGAGACTGAGAATATAAGATTGCTGGAAGAACTTAAAGCATTGCACTAGAAACCACTCTTGGGCAACCTTCCAGGCAAAGGGTGGTTGTCCGACCAACTGTTGATGCAAAAATAACTAGGAAAACTCTGGCCAACCAATTTGCCTAGTTAAAAGCAAAGAGTATTGTCATTACCAATCTATCTATCTAGTTTGAAGCTAATGATAAAGATATTGTCGACTAATTTGTCCAATTGAAAGTCAAGAATGATGTTCTCAAAAAACACCAAGATCAGGTAAAAATATCAACCTTCCAATTTCACAAGAAGCCCAGGGAGATTTTGATGGAAGGTTACAATGAGGCACAAAGCCATGTGGATGATCATCTTGCATAAATTCATCTTAAGCGCTACAGATGGGGATGGACCAACTTTCTTACCTTACTAAAATATGATCAAAATAGTGAGTTATGGTATTATAATGATCTTGGTTTGTTGGATTATGATAAGCCTCCATTCAAGTTGAACATAACATGGATCCCTCATAATGTAGTTCCCCAATGTTTAATTACCATATATCTGGGAGATTACAACCTCCATGATGTGCATGAGATAATCCTTCCGCCTCATTTGGTCAGCAGGCCGAGCAAAAGCAATAGAAAAATGTTGAGAGATTTTAATTAAATAAATTCCCCTTACACTCGGGATGATCCTCCTTCTGGAATGGAGAAAGTACAACAAAAATCTTCTGAAATAACCAAAGCATAAGGGAAATGTCCAGCGGGAAAATTCTATTTTTTGTATTTGCATAATATTAATTGTAATACCTTTAGTATTTTAATAAAACTATATGCACTTGTTGTCAACCTATAATTCGTTAATAAGTTGGTTGACTAAGTAATTTTCTTGTTTGGATGATGAGTTATTAAACTGTGATTGTAGGACCTTAGATTCTACGAACGCACTTAGATAAAACTGTAATAAATTTTTACTAATCCAGGTTGTAGCATTAGTTATTAGTGGTGAATAAGTGTATTAGGAATGTATGTATGTATTCTTGTGTTTATAAATGTATATATGTATTCCTGTATTTAACCCATTCGGGTAAAACTTCTTGTGTGTATACATGAAGTTTTATTGGCTTCTTGTTCTTGACTTGTCAAAGACGAAGTCATACATAAAGTACTTTAACTTGGTCAGGCGACTTCTTGTTCTTTACCTGTTGAGACAAAGTCATACATGAAGTAATAACTTGGTCTGGGGACTTCTTGTTCGTGACTTATTGAGACGAAGCCATACATAAAGTCATAACTTGGTCAGGTAAAACGCGACTGATTGTTAAGTTGTTTGTGCATCTCAAATTTGATAAGTTCAACCTGATTAAGTATTTGATTTATGTAATTGTTGTTATCTATTGATCGACAAGGGATGAAGACCAAGAGATATTGTTTGAGTATTATTCTGGGATGTACATCTCCAGTCTCCGGAAAAAATTAAAGTGTAAGGGAACTAAAATCAAGATATTTTATTTAACTTGAAATAAAGTTTTATTGAACATAAAGAAAAAAAAATACAAATTGTCTCCATTCACTGATAGTATTTTTGGAGGTGCTTGGCATTTCAAGGGTTCTTAAATTATTCCCCATCAAGGATCTCTAATTGAAAAGTTCATGGTCAGACTACTGCTCAAATGCGATATGGACCATGCCAGTTTGCATCAAGCTTGTTTCCTTTCTGGATAACCTTTTTAAGAACGTAATATCCCTTTTTTAAGTTATTTGGCTTTAACCTTTCGTTATAAAAATGAGCAATCCTCTACTGATACGTAGCAGCTCTGAGGGAATCATCTTCTCGAACTTCTTCCATCATGTTCAAGTTCAATCGTCTCATCAGATCACTTTTAGGAAAATTAAAGGTTAACACTCTATGAGTTGGTTAGCCAACCTCGATTAGTACCATGGCCTCTATCCCAAATGTAAGAATATAAATTGTTTCTCCAGTGGCTATTCTCAGCGTGGTTCTATAAGCCTAAAGAAAAGAGTGCAATTCATTTATCCAGTTACCCTTGGCAGTATCAAGTCTCTTCTTCAATCTAAAGCAAGGTTATGTTCGAAACTTCTGTTTGGCCATTGTTTTATGGATATCCCCGAGCAAAGTGAAGTTTTTGGATCTTGGATTGAACACAGTATGCCTGAAATTCATCATTATCGAACTGGGTGCCATGATCAGTAATGAAGGCATAAGGCATGCCAAACCTACATATAATGTTCTTCCATATAAACTGAAATACCTTATCGTAGGGCATCTCTATCACTGGTTCTTCTCCCACTCATTTCATTAAGAAATCAATAGTTACCACCAGGTATTTAAACTTGCCATTGGTGGTCAATAATGGGTCGACCAAGTCAAGTCCCCAAATGGCGAAGGGCCAAAGAGAATTGATAAGTGTCAAGGCATCCCCCGGTGTCATATAGATTGTTATAAATATCTGGCACTTGTTGAATTTTCTTGCGAGGGGCATGCAATCTGCCTTTATAGTTAGCCAGTAATATCGCTATGTGGTAATTCTCTGGATTAACGACCGACCGGTTGAATGAGCTCCACAAGAACCTTCATGTACCTCCTTGATTAAATTGTCCACTTCCAATGGATGGACACAGCGTAGTAAGGAAATAGTGTACCCCTTTTTGTATAGAACTCCCTTCTCAAACACATATTTAACTTCTTTATACCGAAGCTTTCTTGCGTCTTTTGGGTCAGTTGGTAAGGTTCCTTTTTTTTATGTAAGCTCTAATTTGATCCGTCCATGATGGTCCCAATTATAAAGAAATGAAATTGATCATTAGATCCTCATCTATGCTCATGGGTTTCCAATATATCTACTAGAATGCTTCTCTTGAGTTTTATTCTTATTGTCGAAGCCAGTCGAGCAAGTGCATCAGCTCGAGAATTTTAAATCCTTAGTATCCTGCTTATCTATACGACTAGAAATTTGAAAATGACTTTCCTTACCTTAGCTAAGTATCTCATCATTTAATCCCCTTTAACTCCATATATCTGAAGTACTTTATTAACTATCTATTGGGAATCAATGTGTGCCATTACTTGTTTGGCATCTAATGACTGGGCTAACTCAAGGCCGATAATTAAAGCCTCATGCTCGGCTTCATTATTTAAAGATTAAAATTGAAATATAAGGGTATATTCCATATCAATATTATCCACATATAAGTTCCATAATCAAATTTCACTATTACTGGTTGAATATCTTCTTACTTTCTTCTGCGTACTTTCGAGCCATTTCTTGAGCAATGGATGATTTTGATTGATCGGTTATAACTTTAGATTTCTTTTGAGCTGAGATATCTTTCAGAGAATTCTTCTCGGCAAGCAAGTTCAGTTGGTCGGTAACCTCCGAATATGTAAATTTTACAATAAAATCTCCAACTCTTTCCCTTTTAATGATGACCTTAGCTCATAGATGATGTTGTATTCTCTCAGCTCTATTACCTAATACATCAATCTGAATGACTTTTCAGTTTTGTGAAGTGCTTATCATAGAGGTAAATCAGTGTATACAACTATAGTATGCGCTTGAAAGTAAGGCTTCATTTGTCTTGAAGCTATAATAAAATCTAGTGCCAATTTTTCCATACGCAAATACAAAATATATGCACCTTTGAATGCCTTGCTGGTGAAGTAGAGCATTTTTTAGACTCCATAATCTAGTTGGACCAAGGCCAAGCTAACTGCAGATTCGAAGACTTCTAAATACAAATATAACTTATCTCCTAAAATTAGCCGAACAGTAATGGCGAAGATCCAAAATATTTCAACTCCTGAAATGCTTCTTCACGCTCATTATTCCGTTATAAGGTCTTTTTAAGCACATTAAAGAATGGCAAGCATCTATCTGTTACTAGAGAAACAAACCAGTTAAGGGTGGCTACTCTACCTGTAGTCTTTTGAATGCTTTTTTTGCAAGTTGGAGATTACATTTCAATCAGAGCTTTGATTTTGGCAGGATTAGCTTCAATTCCTATGTAGTTCACTATAAATCCAAGGAGCATCTGTTCTTGCACACCGACCACGCACTTGGCCGGATTTAATTTAATTTGATGCTTTTCTAGTTGGTTAAAAGTTTTAATGAGGTCCTTGACATGATTTGAATCTTTTCTGCTTTTGATCAGCATGTCATCTACGTACACCTCTATATTCCTCCCAATTTGTTCTTCAAACACCTTATTGACCAATCTTTAGTACGTTTCTCTAGCATTTTTAAGCTCGAAAGGCATAACATTATAGCAATAAGTACCGCAATTGGTAATGAAAGAAGTTATTTGCTTGTCCTCTGGTTTCATTTTTATCTGGTTATATTCAAAATAGGCCTCTATGAAACTCAACAATTCATATCCTGTTGTGGCATCTACTAATTGATCAATTTTGGGAAAAGAAAAATGGTCCTTTGGGCAAGCCTTATTAAGATTAGGGAAATCTACACATATGCGCCACTTATCATTTTTCTTCTTTACCATCACAACATTT
Organism: Sambucus nigra; assembly: GCA_949130495.1. NCBI lineage: Eukaryota > Viridiplantae > Streptophyta > Magnoliopsida > Dipsacales > Adoxaceae > Sambucus > Sambucus nigra. The sequence goes on from OX422211.1 coordinate 168,546,247, forward strand.
GCTAACCATGCAGGGTATTTGACATCTTTAATGAATTGGGATTTTTGTAGTTTTTCTACCTCCTCTTGAATGGTCTGGTTCTTTTGAGTATTGAACACCTTGCGCCTTTATTTGATTTGCTTGGCGTCCTTATTAATGTTGAGCTCATGATAGAGGAAGTTATGATCAATCCCAAGCATATCTTCATGACTCCAAGCGAATACATTCTTTCGTTCCCTCAAGAACGCAACCAATTCTAGTTTGAAGAGCTAGTCCAATGTAAAACCAATTTAGGTGGTTCTTTCTATTTGTCATCATCAAGGATTATACTTTCAGTAGTATCTACTATCTGCCCTTTGACTAGCTCTGTTTCATCTAGGGGATCCAACGTATCAACTTCCGACTCGTTATTGGGCTCCATAGTGTAAACTTGGTAAGTGGTGGTATTTTTCTTCAAATTAACAAAATCTTCCTGCTTTTCTGAAGTGTAATAGAATTCTATGGCCACCTTCTGATCACCCTTTATTACGTCGACCCTAAAATGAGTAGAGAACTTTAAATATTGGTGGATAGTGGATGGCACAACTTCCAATTTCTTTAATCCTACCCTGTTGAGGATCACGTTGTAAACCGATTGAATATTTTTATCCATAATACAGTAGCATATCTTCTCAGTGCGACTTGTTAGCCATGTGTCAAATAACAGTTCCAATTTAACTGTTCCACAGGGGTATACTTTTTCCCCTGAAAAACTAATTAAGGGTTTGAAGTATGGTTCTAGTTGACTAAGCTTCAATCCCAAGCTCTGGAAACAGTTATAAAACATGATATCAACTAAACTTCCAGTATCTATGAGAATCCTGGCAATGATGGCTTCCTGAATTCTAAACTTGGTAACCAATGGGTCGTCATGTTGATACAATACTCTTGGGCCAATCATTTTTGGAGAATCCGATAATAAGTTTATCTTTTTTTACCTTACTAGGCTGATAATCACCATTCAAATTGATATGTTGTATGTAGGAGCAAGAATATGCATCATTCAGATAAGCTTGCCTCTCAACAATCTGATCTCCTCCTCCTACATCTCCACCTGTGATGATATAGCAAGTAAAAGAACCAAACTTATCATAGCTACCTAAATTTCTAGTTGCTTGGGTTTTTTTGGTAGATCTGGATCGTCTTCATAACCATACTCATGGCCTCATTTCTTATCATCTCTAGGTTTGCAAGGAGAATTCGGACTTCCACCTGTTTCTTAGCTTTCATGCCGATCAATAAATTTGCTTAGCTTTCCTCAGCGAATAAGGGCTTCAATTTTTTTCTTTAAAGCAATACAATTATCGATTGTGTGTTCATGATCCTTATGGAATTCACAATACTTGAATTTATCTCTCCTGTTGGTGGGTGCCCTCAGCTTCTCAAGCCACTTTAAATCTTTATTATGCTTAATTTCCTCTAGGATATGGTGGATATTGTCTGTTAGTGGAGTGTATGCCTTATATTTTTTGGGCTTTTCCTCTTTCTTCTGTTTCTTCTCCTTCTTTTCAGGCTTGGTCGTAGGGTTTTACTTTACAGCCATTGTTTCCTCGGCACTCATGATTTTTCCAACCTTAGCTATGAGCTTTGTCATGGTTTTGGGAAGATCCTTTGCCAATGCATAATACAACTTTTTCGGACGTAATCCACTCATCAAGCCAGTGATGGCTATTTTTCTTCATAATTAACCCCTTACAGTTTCTCGTTATTAAAATGAGTGATATATTCTTTGGTAGTCTCCCCTCCCCACTCCCTAACACTTAGGAGATGAGCAACTCTCTTAACTGGTATGATCCTAAAATAAAAGCAACTGATGAACAGCTCGATAAGTTAATTAAAACTGGATATTTGTTCTAGGGGCAAGTTATTGTACCATATCTAGGCTGAACCAGTGATTGTTCTCGAAAAATATCTGCATCTCATTTCATCGGGAACATAATATATACCAGTCGCTACCTGATATTGCTCAATATGCAACACTGGATCAGTCTTACCATCATATTTAGGGGTAACCGCTGGTGTCTTAAACTTAGATAAGGTAGGGAAATCAATAATTTCCTGGATGAAAGGAGACCCCTTGATAAAAAAAAATTCTCCAATGGAATATTTTCTTTATCCATCTCCCCCAATCGATCTTCGAGTCATTGGATTGATCCTTTCCACGAAGGATTTTTATCCTTAGATCTATTGAAGTAGCTCGGCCATCTCTTTTATGCATCTGTGCTGAGATTTCTTCCTGAAAAGTCTGCTCGGCACGTACAGATCCTCGGGCACTGGTTATGAACCTGATTGTTCTCTCATAGTGGTCGACCTAACGTTCTCGTGATCTAAATGGTTCTCTGTGATGACTTATATTTTCTCGCGAACCTCGGCGATCAAAAGTTGAAGTCTTGCTTAACCTTTCCATGGCGCTTGGACGTTCAGGGATAAGAGAGAGACTATCATAGTTATCTGTAGATCTGATTGATGAACTGGCCTCTAGGCGATAAGATCTGTCATGTGAAGATCTAAAATAACTATTTTGATTATTCCTTAGAGGAGGAGGTGGTATTTCCCTTTTATAAGACGGGTCAGTAGTATGACTTGATGGAACTGTATGCATGGCTTGTAAAGATTGAGCCAATTGATTCATTATTTATTGCATCGCTTCTTTCCCTTTGGCAATATTGAGCAAAACTCCATTGAGGTCAGCCGTGGTAAGAGGAGCATTTCCTCCTACATTATTATAGCTCTATGTAATTTTATTCATTTCGTACAATCTTTCGGGAGGACTAAGGAAATGGGTTTAGTCGAGAATGATGACAAATAATCATTCCCACAGACGGTGCCAATCTATTGATATCGAAAATTGGTAGTGATTTATATAATGCGAATTTTATAATCACAGATAAAATAATGAGAGAAAAATAAATGAGACAGGAGAATTTTTTAGGTGGTTTAGCTATATGAAAAACCTATGTCCACTATGATTGTATTGTTGTTAGTGATTATAGAAAACCAAGTATTCTTGATGAAAGAATGACCTTGTACTTTTCTCTCTTGCCTTTTATGAAAGGAATACGTTGTATTTATAGTGACCCGGAGATCAAGGGTTGGAAGGCCCTTATACATTTAAGCATTTGCACCCATACATAATAAATGTGACTGTTGATAGTATTCAGCATGTGTAGAATAACTCTTGATCGTTCTTCACATGATGACTACTTATCTACAATGATGGTTTGTATTCTTCAGGTAGTTCGACCTACTAGCCGATCAACTATCTTTTGAGCCGACTAATTGATTGATGATTGTGACAGTTACCACATAAGGGGACAGGTGTCCATTTCTAATTGTTCCATGTAGATGGAAAAGTTTTGGCATCAACACCATGTAAGGGGAAAGGTGTCCATTTGTAATTAGTCCATATAGATGGATAATTTTTGGCATCAACGACTTTGGACCGTGATCCATAAGTGTGTTCACAAGCCAAAACTGTGGCCATTGGTGATATATGGTGTAATGATCACTTTCGGATCTCTAGTTATTTGCTCTATCTTTGAACTCAGTACGCTAGCTGAAGTGTCGACAATAGTTAAGGGTGGATGATTAGATGATATATCATGGTTATTGATTACATGGAGAGTTTATTTAGCTTAAAAAATATGAGATAACCAAGCAAAGGGTACGTGGAGAGATGATGTATTTAATTAGGTTAAGAAAAAAACTTATGAACGAGCTACAAGTTAGCTAATTAGGAAATGAATATTGTTTAAAAGCAAATGAGAGGTGAATACCTAACTTTTTCCCCTTTCATCACAATGTCTAAACCTAATAAACTAGGTTAGGGGTGTCAAAGACATCCTCGAATGAACTCATTTGAGGATAGGGACAACCAATAGACATCGTTCTTAAAGATGTCACCAAATTATTAATGTATATAAAGGGTATGATGATTCAACAATCAATCATAAGGCCAGATTAAACAAATAATTGAATTATGGATGGACTAGATAAGTAATAAAAGATGTGAATATGAATAGTAAAATAACAACATGTGGAAAAGAAGATAGCAATTGTATATTTTTTTGTGATTCGACTTATAATAAGAAAACATCTATGAGGTGAGTTTTATTTCATTATCAAAATAAAATTATTACCAGTACAAGAGATTCCCTCAATTCTCCCTCCCTTTATTTGGAAAGAGTAAAAATATTATATTTTTAACTTAGTTTACATATGCAATGGGAAATTTATGTATAAGGAATATATGGTATAATGAGTACTTTTAGAGGGCACACACCCTCCCCACATGGATGTTATCATGAACGAAGAGTGGGCAATTGAGGTGAGAGGTAACGATGAGAAAATAAACTCCACTCGAAAGGGTGATCCCAAAATCCATTATTTTTTGTGCAAAAGTCTGATCTATTATTCAGGTTCTCTCGTTACTAATTTGATCGCTTGAAGTTGAGGCCTTTTATGCTGAGGTTGGATGAGGTCGAGGTTGTAAGGGTCATGGGGTCATAAGATTGGGGAATATATCCATACATCTGGTCCTAACAACGAAACCTGATGATGATACCCTAGGTCGAGACAGATTGGCCTAGCTGAGGGCCTTTGGTGCATATCGCGAGATTAAGTAGTTTAGTCCATGCTAAGTAAAAAAAACCTTATTGCAGTGACATGTCATGCCATGTTAGCCACATCCAATTATCTAGTACCTTTATCAACACGCAATGTAAGGTGTGATAATTTTTTAAATGATGTGGTAACACAACATGAAATGGCATGAAATCAACATATTAAATTGTATTTTTGTCATGTTCGTGTTGAGATTTTTGACAAGAAATCATGTTGTATTCGTGTCAGAATTATGACTAGTGTTGATGTTATTCGTATTACGTCATGTTTTTGTGTCTTTTTATATTTAATTGGATGTAAAAACCAAGAATCACATTAACAGTAAAAATTCGTACAGTACTATTTTGTACCAAAAATTAGTGGTAATGGTTTATATTATTTACTTACTGAAATCAAAATTATCGATTTTTTTGTGATTGGTTTTGGTTTTAACATTTTAAAAATTGATTTACTAACTATACCGTACCGAAATGAAATACCGAAATTAATGTATCGAAAATACCAAAAGGATATTATCGAACTTACCAAATTGAAAATACCAGATTAAATCAAATAAGAATAACCAATGGCTAAAGCCAAACATAACCACACTTATTTGGATATGTGTCTATAAGATGGGTGCAATAGCAGATTCTTATGGGTGAGTGCAAGTTTTTAGGCAACAACCTACATTCTATTTTGAATGGGTGCAAGTTGTTGGGCAATTTTAAGTTTTATATGGGTGTAAGTTGTTCACTCTGTTTTGTACTTTTTTTGTAAAAAAAAATTGTACGCACGATTTTTTTTAAGTTTCGACTTTTTTTTTTTGGTAAATTAGTTGATATTCATATTTTCTTTTCTAGATAAAGAAGTGATGAGTGCAAGAAACAAAAAATGTAAAACATTTTCCTTGGGGTTTGTTATTTAATATGGCGACCCAGGTTGATATTTATTCGAGTTATTTGAACAATAACGTAACTTGAATTACAATTTGTGATATTTATTTTGGTGTTTAATGTTTATATATAGTTATGGAGACGACACAATTATGTATGGTATTTTCTGTTTTTTTTTTTTAAATATGCGTCTTAAAAGGTTTAGGTAAGTGGAATAAAAAATTACAATTATATACCGAGTAGTACCAAATTTACCGCAAAGATAAATTTATCGAAATCTGCCATAATTTTCGAAAAACCAATTTTATCGCAAAAAAATCGATTCTATTGATGTACTTCACAGTTTGGTTTTGATTTATGAGCTGGTGTACCGGCTGGTAAAACTAGTAATTTTGGTTTGATGATTTTAAAGTTGATATGATATTAATATGCTCCATTTACCGACCAAGCCGATTGAAAATCCGCCCTAGACACTCACGATTAGAGACTTAGTGACATATTAAGAATATATTGTTTTGTGTATCAGATCTATTTATTATCATTTAAAATAAAAATTGTAAACGAAGTCCAAAAAATTAGTCTCCAAGTTTATTTGAGGTTTGATCCCATTAATTCTTTAATGTTTACTTTAATTCTCGACATATTTATTTATTGGGAAGGACGAAAAAGTATCACAAAAGACATTTGCTAAAATTATTGTGATTCTTTTTTTTATTGCTAAAAGTCATTTTGAAACCATATTTTAAGCAATAAAATTTCAGGATTAAATTCAATTACAAGGAATTAATGGGTCAAAACCCCAAATAATCATAAATCACATCGACCCTATCCTTAATGAAACTTAAAAAGCTATTGGAGTTTGTCGTCAATCCCCTTGGGCATGTTACTCTTCATTTGATTCGTATAGGATTATATTGTTTATATTTTATATATTCAACAATTATACAGTTACAGTCCAAACCAAAGGTTCCAAATATGGGCGAGTCCCTCAAAAACACAATTGCGAGAATTGGGGGGGGGGGGGGGGGGGTCGGGGGGGGATGATGATACACATGTGATCTCCATGTGTTTTTATCTCTTTTGGCATTGTCTGTTTCATGTCAGCCATTTCGTTGGAAGAATCACAATCTTTGAGTCGTTTGACTTTGAATTTTGTCCAACCTGTGTGTAGTCTGTACCGCTACTACTACTAGTCCAGTACTAATTTACCGCCAGTTGCGCTGCTGTTATTTGGCACTATTATCATTAATACCAACTAACTCCTACTCTATACTTCAATGAAAGCCTAATCATAGAAAATTCTACTGTGACAACTTGTTATTTGTCAACTTAGATTTATAATTAAGGAATAGCATGTGGTCCATATACATATATTTCAAGATGTTTTAAATATATAGTCCCCTCCTAAATTTAAAAAAAACCTCTCTCAAATCTACCAACACACCTTAAAATATATATTGAAAATTTTAGTTTTATGTTGAACATTTAATGAAGAAAGAGAGTAATTTTTAAGAAGGAAAGAAGTTGATTGGACGATATTATTTTTTGCTATCATTAAAGAAAGTTAAAAAAAAATCATAACTCTTTGATGATAACTTATAGTTGATACATCTTATAATATTTATTATATGTATAAATTTGAATAACAAATATTTTGTTGCTAATATCCTATTACTATTTAATTTGGAAATTAGGATGTAGAAATTAAATATATCATGTTTTGATAGAATTGAGTTACTTAACGGGACTTAACAGTTTGGGTCGGATGAGCCGTTAACAATAACAGTTCACGTGTGGATTTGTTATTTGGAACCGATTTGTTAATGGCTCATGTATGTGTCTACGGATTTTTTACACGAACCTATTATCACACAACACGAACACGACCCAACGCAACCCGTTGGTAGGTCTAGCTCGATTGAACTTAAACATTGGTTCATGTTTTCCATGTGAAGGCTGAATTTGATTAAAACTTGAAAGTCGAAGGAAGAATATAAGAATGTCTTAACTTTAATATATAGATTTATATCGTCTCCAAAAGTATTGAAGCATTTTATATTTTCTAGAATATTCATATGTATTTTTACTTTTTCAAAAAGATAAATTGATCAAATGCAATAATTAAAGAAAAATAAAAAAAATTCTCGTATGATGATTTAACTGCCGCGCAAATGCTAAAAAATAAATATAAAATATTACAAGAAAAAAAGCTCGTGTGACAATCAAATGTCGTGCTAGCATGAACTCATAATTTTTCTTCGTCGAACCAAAATTATTAGTTTGCTCACGAGTTGAAGCCAAAGCTGATATTTGGTTCAACGGATATGTGGTTCACCCACCCAACCTAGATGGGTAGATCGGAATCATCGAATCTGATTATGCTAAGCTTGGGCTCTCAAGTGAAAAATCTTTTTGGACAAAATCCATTCATATTTTTCCAACTCTGTTAGAAATTTCTCAATTTTAGCTTTAAACTATTTTGAAAATATTCAATTCATTTCATTATGAATATTGGCAATTCAAATTTCACAATATTTTTTGGGCTTGTGTTAAAGCAATTTGTCTGTTAAAAACTTCACTTTCACAAGATTTAGTAATTGATCCATAAGTTAGAATCGATTATCTTGCACATTTTTCTTTCCGTTGCTCTAACAATGATTACTTGTATGATAATAAGATTTTCAAGTTGGTCTTATATTGTGAGTCAATTTGGAAAATCTTTTGGAGGTTTTTATTTAGATAATATGATAGCATAAGATCATTTTGATTTTTTTATATTTTATTTTTCTTCCTTTGTGTTAGATCATAAGGAGGGAAAAAATACATCACACAACCTACTAAAATGATAAAGATGAGGAAAATTATCCTTCAATTCGGGTTTAATAATTCAAGAAAAACTTCCCCATCCTGAATACAAACTTGATTAATTTTGTTTATAACGTTTTTAAAATTTGTTTTGGCATCATTAATACTCGTTAACTACTACTCAAGCAATAATTCACTTATTCATCGAACTATATACTATTACTTTAATAGATTTTCATATCTATGGTACAAATCATAAAACTAATTTGGTGATAATTGGATTATTGTATTATAACTTCTTATTAGGGGCTTAACGGACTTGAAACACTAAAACCACATAAATAATCTTTTACGTAGGAATACTAAGTATACCCTAAAATGAGATTCCCAAATAAAATCGTCTAATGTGTCACATATGAACCAATATATTATTGACAACTCGGACCCTGACTTGTGGGTCCAATTCGAGGATAAATCGAGTGTTACTCTATTTTATCTTAGTTTTAACACTTATTCTCTCATATATTTTTTTATGAGTTCTTTTTTCCAAAGAACCATTAATATGCATTAATTATGTCCTTAGAAATACTCGGGGAATGCCCTTTTGTGATTGTTCCAAACTTGTGTGTTTCGTTCCTTGTTCTTTGAGCTCCACTGACTATCTTTCTTTATTAATATATCTTAAATAAGAGAATTTATATGAGTTTGATTGTTGTGAATTCAATTGTTATAAGTAGACCTATCAATGGATCGTGTCGAGTCGTGTTCGCATGTTTTTTACCGTGTTAGGGTCTTATCAGGTTCGTGTTTAAACAGGTGACTTTTTTATCCAATGAGAACTCATATTCAAACCCGGCCTGTTATCTTAACGTGTCGTGTCGCGTTCACTTGTTAATATCCAGTAAGATAATTAATTATTTTGAAATTTATATAAGTTGATAGATTATCTCATTTTTAAACCCATGCAGACCCATTAATTCATTGACATTATTAAATCTCTCATCTAGTAAAATTCATTATTATTAAATTAACATTATGCTACATAAATTATTTATAACTCCCAACAATATATCTTATTTACTTAAATTAATGGGTCATAAAGGGTCTTATCGAGAATTAACGGGTGAAGATGTCAATACGAACCCGATCCGTGAACTATCGCGTCTTATCGAGTTAGCACTGATATGACCAAAAACCAAAGGGTCCACCCATTAATTTATAACTTTATATCGATTCGAATCGTGTTATCGCATCGTGCCTCATTTTGTCAGGTCTAGTTATAAGTTACCTTAAGTCTCTTTCAATTTTGGCCCAATAAAGGAACTTTTGGGTGAGAAAGATCACATTTAAAAGAAGAAAGAAAAAATTTATATTTACACTCATATAATTATTATCTTTTAGAAAAGGAAAATGTTAACATATACCCTAAGGCACATGTTTCGAGCATCAAAATAGTAAGTATGTGTGAGGCCCTAAAACGTGATTAGGAAGATTAATTACATGATTAATTATAAGTTATGATTTTTAAGTTATGAATTGGTTATGTGTGTTAAACATGTTAATTATCATGTTTAGGGGATGCATGCTCATGTGATATATGTGTTGTTTACATTAGGTGCTAATTGAGCTTATTATCGGGGATAACCTGTTTAGAGCATATGATTAGTTATGTGGTTAAATGCATCATAAAATATGTTTTTAGTGCCTGGTTATGTTTGTAAAAGTAAGCTACGGTGTTGGTGCGAAATTGGCAATATTTGGTCGCCAAATGTGAAAGATTTGAGATTTTCGGTAAATTGCTACTTTCCTGTTCGAGCCCAAATTAAGTGTACTATGATTTTGAGAAAACACAAAATATGAAAGTTGTATATGTTTAAGTTATCTACTCATAGACACAAAGAGGGAGTAAGTCGGGGCCCGTGATAGTGAGAATGGTGATTTTACCAAGGTGGGACAAATGTGTCATTGGTAGAATTTTCTAATTCGACCTTTCATCCAACCAATCACGTGTTACCACTACCCCTATTGCTATTGGACCACTATACAACGTATTTCTGATTATAAATGAGAGGTATGTCTTTTTCCTCATGAGAAATAGCAAGTTTTGCCTAAAGAGAGAGAAAGAGAAGAAATTTAAGGAAGAAATCTTTGAAAAATTTCTATAAATCGAGGAATTCTCGTAAGGTAATTACTTCTTTATTAAAGTTGGTCACATTGATGAGTTCTATACTTGGCATATTTTTATTTTTCATTTGGATATATATTTTAATGATATCCATATTGCTGAATTGTATTGGAACAAGGATGGGTTAAGAACATAAGTTAGAACTGGAGCTAGGATCGTAAATGCATACTTTAAAGTCCTACATTTACATCAATTTTTTCGTAAAGTATTTTGATTTGAAAAATTCATTCTTATGACGTATATATCTCACTACACCAAAATGGCCAAAATGTCACCTTTCAACCGGTCACCCTTGTCACGGTCAAGGACCTTGATACGACCGTGACAATATCTTCAGTAAAAAAAGCCCTAGACTCTTTTTTCCCACCATTTTTTATTTCCCTCTTTCTCTCTCTCTACAAGCGATTTCAGCGCTCTCTCTCTCTCTCTAAGGAATATTTTTTTCCTCTATTTCTCTTTCATTTCTATATGTGTGTGTATGTGTGTGTGTATATGTGTGTATATGTATGTTTGTATATATATATATATGTGTGTGTGTGTGTGTATATATGTGTGTATATGTATGTTTGTATATATATATATATATATATATATATATATATATATATGTGTGTGTGTGTGTATATGTATATGTATATGTGTGTGTATATATGTGTATATATGTGTGTATGTGTATATGTGTGTGTATGTGTGTGTATATATATGTGTGGTGGTGTGTGGTGGGGGAGGGGGGCAAGGGGTGTGGTGGGGTGAGGGGGTGGGGTGGGTGTACGTGTGCGTGTGTGGGGTGGGGTGGGGTGGGGGCAGGGATGGGGGTGGGGGAGGGGGAGGGGGTGGGGGGTTGCGTGTGTGTCTATGTGTGTGTGCGCGTAGTGTCCATTGTAAAGAATTGATTGATTATTAATTTTTTTAGTAAATTAATATATGATTGCCCCTTATTGTAAATTAGTAAATTAATATATACTATATATAATTATTAATAAATTAATTTGAATATAAATAAGACAAAATTAAATAAGACATGCTATATATAATTATTAATAATTGAATTTGAATATACACATTTGTTGTAGACATTGCTGTTGGATTATTTTGTTTAGTAAATGTTAGGTTGGTTAGTTTTAAAAGTGGCATGACCACTGGATTATTGTTCATATGGGGGTGAGATTTTTCAACTTTTGAATAATTAAATTTGAATATAAATAAGACATAATTAAATGAAACATAATATATATAATTATTAATAATTGAATTTGAATATACACATTTGTTGTAGACATTGTCGTTGGATTATTTTGTTTAGTAAATGTTGGGTTGGTTAGTTTTAAAAGTGGCATGACCACTGGATTATTGTCCATATGGGGGTGGGATTTTTCAACTTTTGAATAATTAAATTTGAATATAAATAAGACATAATTAAATGAAACATACTATATATAATTATTAATAATTGAATTTGAATATAAATAAGACATAATTAAATGAAACATAGTATATATAATTATTAATCATTATTGGATTATTGTGTGTGTGGTGGGGGGTAGGGGGTGTTGTGTGTACGTGTACGTGTGCGTGTGCGTGTGTGTGGTGGGGGCAGGGGGTGGTTTATAGTAATTGTACATATTTGCATGTCTTCTTCTATTTTTTTTTATCTGTACTAATAACATTTTTTTACAACAAATGTCTCCTTCATGTATTAAGGCGAGGATGATGATGCTGGTTATGATGATGTCGTCTGGGCTCCGTGGTAGCGGAGGCGACGAGGGATCCTCGGCCCCTAGGCTCCCTAAATATGGCAAATTTAGGATTACCATCAAGAACAAGTCGGAGCTATTAGTGAGATCCCTCGAGCTGCTAAAGACGATCATCGGCCCGAGGTTTATGAGTTGAAAGGAGGTGCCAGATGAGCTCAAGTTAGCTGTTTGGGCGGCACTACAGGTAATATATTTATATTTATATGAATATTTCAATTTCAATTTCATTTTATATTTATATTTATATTTATATTTATATTTATATTTATTCGTAACTAACATTGTATTTGTTGGACAGGAACAATTCAACTTGGATCCAAAGCTACGTGATTCCGTCTTAGAGAAGTTGAGGGAGCAACACAAGACGTGGAAGAAAAATATGCGGACACGGTACTTTGGGAAAACACGAGAGTCCAATATCCAATGGGGTGGATCCGTCCCGCCCAAGGAGCCGATCTCATTGGCACAATGGCAAAAGTTCATTGACAATGAGATCGAGGAGCGACAATTGGCATCTCGCCAATCGGGGAGGGAAAATCGGGCAAAAAAGACGGACGTGCACTACTCCGGCCGGAGGTCTTACGCGTTGTGGAGCATAGGATGAAGGTAAGATTTAATTTTTCTATAACTACAGAAATATATTATTCTTCATTATTTTACTTTGAGGGGCCGATACTAATTTTACTTTATTTTATTTCAGGGGGTAAGGAGTGCCCCAGGGGGTAAGCCACATAGACTCGATACTTATGTGGCTCTTCAGACGAAGAAAGGGAAGGACAAGGAGGTGTCCCCGAGCGTCGCGGCCACGATTGTAAGTAATCCGACAGTTTAGTTTTTGTTAATTATGTTATAATTTTTTAGTTTCCTTATTTTACTAATCATGTGCTTTTTTCGTTTCAGGAAAAGCTTAAGGAAGTGCATGAGTCGCAGTCTGATGCCGACAAGGCGTCTTTGTCCACAGACGAACTCAACCAAGTGCTTGGCTCTTATCGCAAGGGGAGGGCAAGGGGGTGAGCTCGCGGGTGGACAAATCTAGGATCATCGGATTGGAGACGAGCGACACCGGGTTGGCTCAAACGGTGGATTCACATGACGCGAAGCTGTCCTGTTTGGAGGCGACGATCCAAGATATGTACTCATTCATGAAGCGTACGTTTGGAGGAGACCGTAAGAGGAAAGTGAAGGATAAGGCGGTGGAGGAGGAGGAGGAGGTGCGGGAGAACGAGGCGCAGGATGACGAGGATATGGACCTCGTTGCTTCATCACTGACATGTGCGTACTTCGATGATCTACTTCCTTATTGGCTCCCTTCCCCATACCGATGTCGACAATTGGTTGGTCGAGCATGTTCATATTGGACGTATTTGATGGCCAGCGCATAGGGCGGGGGTTGAGGGACCCGAATATCGTCCAGGGTGTAATAGTTCATGGACGTTCGCTTCAAGAGATCGAGTCCAAAGTGCTCATCACGCATGTGATACCCGGGAAGGATAACTCCCTATTGTGGTTGCGCGAACAATGTGGCACGATATATATTAGTGGGTGTGTCAATTCGTAGATCGTGTGGCCTACTCACCTCCTCACATTTACCCCATACATGTAGTGACATTATTTTTAAGTTGGTACATTTGAATTATATTTGGATTATATCGTCATGTATATTGTTTCTATTTTGAATATATTTCTTCATTATCTTTAGTTTGTTTGGATATATGATGTTTGAACAGGTACAACGTTGCTATAACATATACAAATATACTGCTGGGCAGTGGCCATACTGCCCAGCAGATTTTTTTTAAATTCTGCCCAGAATTGTCACGGTCATTGATCGTGACAAGTCCTTGACCGATAAGGTTGTCACGGACTTGTCACGGTCAATGACCGTGACAAGTTTTTTAAAAAAGGTCACGAGGTTGTCACGGTTATAAACCGTGACAAAACTTGTCAAGGTCATGGACCATGACACGACCGTGACAAGTCTAACGAACTTGTCACGGTCAATGACAGTGACACGTCCATGACAAAAAAGTTGTCTCGCCCCGAATTATCACAGTCATTGACCTTGACAAGTTAAACTTGTCAAGGTCAATGACCGTGACAATTAGGCACATTTGGTGTAGTGTCTTCTAAAACATGTTTATTAGATGTTTCCATGAATTATACCCAAGATGGAGGTTATGTATGCTTAAAAATGTTAAGTTATGTCTTAATGTTCTATTTTGACCTAGTTATGCTAAAAATGGCATAAATCATGGAATACTTATTGAAATAAAGTAATACCAGTGGGAGATGTTAGAAAACATATATGAGTGTAACATATCTGAAAATTGTGTAAAAATACCAAGTAATGAACCTTTGGTAATAGTTTGAAGTTTTGGTTTAAAATTTGCCTTAGAGGAGCAAGAATGCATACCAGGTGTTTGACGTTTTGCTCGATATAGAAAATGAGCCCAATAAATAGTAGTGTCAAAATGTGGCCCAAATAATAAAATAATCCATATTAGCCCAGTCATCTAAATATGGGGCCCATATTTAAAAGCTATGAGTTAAATATGAGGCCCATATTTAAAAGCTACGAGTTAAATATGGGGCCCATATTTGAAAGCAAGAAATCAAATATAGAACCCAATTTTAAAAGATACAAATCAAATATAATACTCATTTTTAAAAGTTATGTGTAAAATATGAGTTTTTTTACATATACCTCGAATTATAATACTTAATTTACTAGAAAAACAATGGGTTTGACCAACCCATTTTTGGTTCGCCCATATTTGGCCCTCCCACATTTAATCCAACCCATATTTGGTCCAACCCAAATTTAGCCCAACCCATATTTGACCCGCCCAAATTAGGCCCAGACCATAATTTTGCCAGTGCTACCTATAAATTATGAAACATTAATTTTGTATTATTCAATGTGTTTACTGATATTGGATGGAATATAATGGAAAATTATGTTGTATAAAAATTATGAGAATTCCAGGAAGTTGAAGTTATGTTGTTTTTCTTGAGAAATGATTTGAAAAAGGTTGTAATAAAATGGGCATAACTTTGTCTAGCGAATTCGTAATTTAATTCCGTAAATTGTGTTAGAACCCTAAGTAATTGGGTGTTATAAAAATGTGAAGTGACATATTTAAATCCTCTTTAGTTATTTCTGATTGACCAAATGATGTGATGTGTTACTGGGTTTGATGTTAATCGGTGTATTCAAATACTAATGACATTGATTTGTTAGGTAAAAAAGCCGCTAATACTACTATACCAAGGAAGTAGTTTGGTATTAATATTAGCACCAAATCCAAGGTGACTGACCTGTCCTATGAAATATAGATGCTTATATGTTCATATGGAAATGTGTAGTTAAACACATGTGTTAAAATTCTTATGGGAGTGATGTTGTAATTAGGAAACATATGCATATGATTAAAAATGTTAAACGATGTTATATAATGATATGGACTACTGAGTTCTTTATCTAATGTTAAGGACTGGTGGGTCCTACGAGATGTGGCGGTCCTTTTAATCGAACTTAAAGGTTGTGTACTCGGGCCTAATAAAGGAATGTGGTGGTCCCTAATAACTTTGGTGGGTTAATTGGACTGTGGCGGGTCCAGGCTTGCGAGAGTTTCACAATTCTTGTTGGGTTATAGCATTAGAACAAAATAAAAATGGTTATATGTGTGGTATATGGTCATTCACTAAGCCTTTATAGCTTACACTCCTATAATATTTTGTTTCAGGTATGTTTATCATTTGGAGTTCACTACCAAGTTAGGACCTTATACCGGGGGAGTGACGGATATATAGTATGGTTTGAATATCAAGAATATTTTTGTGTAAATATTAAACTAAGGATCTTGGTTATGTAAAGTTGTGTAGTACTTATAAGTTACATGTAAAGGTAGTTATGTTTTCATGTACACATGCCAAAAAAAATCTTATGCTATTTTCCCTTAGAGATTTAAATTAAAGCATTGTTTAGTGTTTAAGGCAATTTATCTCTAATTAAAAAGGACGAGTTTAACTTATTTAAGTCGGGATGCAATAACTTGGTATCAGAGCGTGGTTATTACGTTCTGGACAGGGTGTGCGGATCTAGATTGGCAGTGGACACTAGAAAGTGAGTTTGCTATGCGTCTAGATTTTGACTAACAATGTTAATATTAAACTACTGTTATTATATTTTGTTTAAGTTAATTATATTACAGTGAGTGATGGATCCACACGAGCCGCATGATAGAGCATAGGGTGAGGCATCTTATGTTCCTAATAGTCAACAAGGACATAGACATATTGAAGTGGATGAACCATAGGTGCAACAAAAACCCATTGATGGTGTGGGAAGAATATTACATGATGTGGCACAATTAGTGGAACAAACAAGAGGTGGAGAACATGGTGGAGATAGAGATAAATTGCATGAGAGGTTCATGAAGTTAAATCCACCAGCATTTACTGGGACTACTGATCCGTTAGTGGCAGAGGGGTGGATTAGAAAGATGGAAACAATATTCAAGGTGATGGAAGTGAGAGATGAACAAAAGGTTTTGTTAGCAACCTTTAGGTTAGAGGATGATGCAAAGTTATGGTGGGATTCAATAGAAAGGTTACTTACTATAATGGGGGGAATGGTGCCAATAAATCCTCCACAAATTATATGGGAGAGGTTTGTGAAGGTGTTCTTTGAAAAATATTTCCCAAGGCTTTATAGGAAAGAGAAAGAGGAAGAATTTATCACATTGAAACAGGGGAACTGAACAGTGGTAAAGTATGAAACTTTATTTATATCCTTATCTAGATTTGCACCTGACTTGGTGAGGACGGAAGAAAGTAAATATGATCGATTTCAAACTGGGCAGAGTGTAGATATAAAAAGCATGGTTGCTAATATGAAGATCACAGAATATGTGGACTTGGTGGATAGGGCCATGGTGTCAGAAAAGTCAATGAAAAAAATGCAAGCTGAACATTCGAAGAAAGCTAGACACGATGGTATAAAATCATATGAATGGGAGACGGGAACCTCAACTCAGAGTGTAGCACGAGGAGTGCCTAACGGCCAAGAATTTAAAAATAATAGAAATGTACATGGAAGATTTCAAGCTCGAGGTGGAAAAACTGGGATGAATCGATCAAAAATGCATCTATGCTGGTACCGAGGGACGTATTTTGTTATAGATGTGGTGGTCAAGGGCACATGTCTCGGGAGTGTACAATAGCTGAGACGACACCATTATGTTTCCATTGTCATTAACCAGGGCACTTATGAAAGAATTGTCTAATGATCGGAGCTACAACATCAGTTGAGAGTATGGCAGTAGGAGGTAGGATTTCTACACATAATATGCCCCGAGGAGGTAGAGGAGGTATATCCCAAAGTCAAGGTCAAGGCAGAGTCTTTGCACTGACGCAACAAGATCCACAAGCTATGCCTAACGTAGTGACAGGTACACTTCCTATTGGTGATGAAGATGCTTATGTGTTGATAAATCCTCGTTCTACACATTCTTTTGTGTCTTTACTTTATTTGTTGCATCTTAATAGACCATTATCATCATTAGATTCTGGTTTAGCTATTGTCACTCCAGTGGGGGGTTGATTTTTATTGAGAGGGTATATAAGGAGTGTGTGGTGTGAGTGGATGAAAAAGAATTACTAGTTGACTTATTACCTTTCGATATGCGTGACTTTGATGTGATACTGGGTATGGATTGGTTAGCCTCATATCATGTATGTTTAGATTGCTTTAAAAAGGAGGTAGTGTTTCGGTTACCAGGTGAACCTGAATTTAAATTTATTGGGGAACGAAATATCACTCCAACATGTTTGATTTCTGCTACAAAATGTTATGAACTGCTAAGAAAAGGATGTGAGGGTTATCTTGCTCATGTGGTGGACATACGATAAGAGGATGGAAAACTATCAGATATACCAGTAGTTAATGAGTTTGCAGATGTATTCCCAGAAGAACTCCCAGGGTTATCACCAGATCGTGAGGTAGAATTTGCGATTGAGTTGGTACCAGACACTACACCAATATCTATTGCACCATATCGTATGACACGTGAAGAATTAAAAGAGCTAAAGATACAGTTGCAAGATTGTTAGATTGTGGTTTTATAAGGCCTAGTGTATCACCATAGGGAGCCCCAGTATTGTTTGTGAAAAAGAAATATGACACCATGAGACTGTGCATTGATTATCGTCAATTGAATAAGGTGACTATCCGTAACAAATACCCATTCCCTCGCATTGATGACTTATTTGATCAGTTGCAAGGAGCCAGAGTATTTTCCCAAATTGATCTCAGATCTGGGTATCATCAGTTGAAAGTAAGATATTGTGACATTTCTAAAACTTCTTTTCCTTCCAGGTATGGACATTATGAATTTCTTGTCATGCCATTTGGGTTAACCAATGCACCGACCGTATTCATGGATTTAATAAACCGTATATTTCACCCATATGTGGATTCTTTTGTTATTGTCTTCATTGATGATATTTTGATATATTCTCATAGTAGGGATGAGCATGAACACCACCTGCGTATTATTTTATAGACCTTGCGAGAGACGTAGTTGTATGCTAAGTTTTCTAAATGTGAATTTTGGCTAAACAGGGTAGTATTTTTTGGGTATGTTATTTCGGCTGATGGTATTTGTGTTGATATTAAGAAGGTATAAGAAGTAATGAATTGGGAAATACCAACTAGTGTGACTGAGGTACGTAGCTTTTGGGGATTGGCAGGGTATTACAGGAGGTTTATACCGGGGTTTTCTTCTATTGCATTGTCATTGACTAAGCTTACCAGAAAGGAGAACAAGTTTGTGTGGAGTGGTGATTGTGATAAAAGTTTTGAAAATTTAAAGGGTAAGTTGATATCAGCTCCAATATTGACTATCCCAACGGGTACAAAAGGTTTAGTTATTTATAGTGATGCCTCGTATCAAGGACTCGGTTGTGTGATATGTAATATGGAAAGGTAATTGCTTTTGCTTCTCGACAGTTAAAGATACATGAATGCAACTACCCTACTCATGATCTTGAGTTAGCTGCAATAGTTTTTGCATTAAAGATTTGGAGACATTACTTATATGGTGTTAGTTGTGAAATTTTTACTGACCATCAAAGATTAAAATACTTGTTTACTCAAAAAGACTTGAACTTGAGGCAAAGAAGGTGGATGGAACTTATAAAATATTATGATTGCACGATACATCACCATCCGGGTAAGGCTAATGTTGTTTCCGATGCTTTGAGTAGAAAATCTCGAGACATAGTATCTTGTATTTATTATATTCGAGTTGACCTGCTGAGAGAGTTAGCTTTAATGAGGGTGGAATTAACTTTGAATGAGTCTTACGGAATAGTAGCACATTTAAATGTTAGACCCACATTGATAAACTGGATAAAACAAGCACAGGCAGGAGATACAGAATTGGAGAAAGTTCGAGATAATATGAAAAAGGTTAAAGCAAATGAATTTTCTACTCGGGATGATGACATTGTTATGTACGGTAAATGTTTGTGTGTACTTAATGTGCCTGATTTAAGAAGAATTTTTTTAGAGGAAGTGCACTGTTCTTTATATGCTATGGATCCAGGGAGCACAAAACTGTATAGAGATTTGAAACAATGTCATTGGTGGACGGGAATGAAACACGACATTACATATTTTGTTACTAGATGTCTAGTTTGCCAACAGGTGAAGACGGAGCATCAGAAGCCAAGTGGTTTACTACAGCCATTACCTATTCCTGAGTGGAAATGGGAACATGTTACTACAGATTTTGTTGTAGGTTTACTAAAATCATCTCGAAGGTTTGATTCGATTTGGGTTGTCGTTGATAGGTTGACAAAGTCTGCACATTTTCTTCCTCTTAAAGCTACTTACTCCATGGATAGATATGCAAAAATATATGTGGATAAGATTATCAGATTGCATGGTGCACCTGTTTCTATTATTTTTTATCGATATCCTAAGTTTACTTCTCACTTTTGGCCTAGTTTACAACAAGCTTTGGGGACTAAATTAAAATTTAGTACAGCTTTTCATCCTCAGACTGATGGGCAGTCAGAAAGAATGATCCAAACACTTGAAGACATGTTACAAATTTGTGTATTGGAGTTCAAGGGAAGTTGGGATGAACACTTTCCACTAATAAAGTTTACTTATAATAATAGTTATCATTTGAGTATTGAGATGGCTCCTTATAAAGCTTTGTATGGGAGAAAATGCAGAACTCCAGTGTGTTGAACTGAAGTAGGAGAATGTAAGCCAGAAATTGTGCAGCAGACTACGAAAAAGATAAATCTTATTCATAATCACTTGAAAGTGGCACAAAGTAGACAAAAAAGTTATGCAGATAACTGAAGGAAAGAATTGAAATTTGAGGAAGGTGATCGAGTATTCCTATGTGTTTCTCCTTGGAAAGGGGTTATGAGATTTGGGAAGAAGGGAAAGTTAAGTACCAGGTACATTGACCCTTACGAGATAGTGAAGCGGCTTGGAGCTGTAGCTTATAAGTTAGCATTACCACCAGCATTATCTCGGATACACGATGTTTTCCATATATCCATGTTACAGAAGTATATGGATGATCATTTACATGTGTTTATTTCACAACCGATAGAGCTTCAAGATGACTTGACCTACGTGGAGGAACCCACTGCTATTGTAGATCGAAAGGAGCAAGTGTTACGTAATAAAACTATTTCACTAGTTAAGGTGATGTGGAGAAGTCAAAATGTGGAGTATGCCACCTGGGAAGGGGAGAATAACATGAAAAAGCAACATCCTCATCTATTTGGTAAGTTTCGGAAAGAGTTGGCGCTTGCGTTCAATTAAGAAATAATATAATAAACACCTTTTTAACACAAATAAACCCTAAACATGCAGCAGTATGTGATTGAATAAATTAATAATCTACGCAAGAACATTCAAACACATGCAATTAAGGAAAAATCCCCCACAGGGGCAAAACCATTTATTTTCACTATAATTTGTAAGAAAACGGCTTACAATCGGATTACAATGAAAATACAAGTTGACTAAGAATTACCCTCAGGTATCGGATTCTGTAGTCGCAGCTGGAATTATCCCTTTCCAGTAGGGCTGCAATGAAGAGGAAGAAATGGTCCACTTCACAAGGGTTGAACAACAGCAATGGTGTTCTTGGGTTACCAAACTTGATTCACATAGATATGGAAGATGTGTGAATCTAGAAACCTAGAATCATAGGACTCAATAGGTGAAGATTTTAGGGTTGATATGATTTGAAAAACGTGGGAAAGTCTTATAGAAACCAACTACTGATCGTGGTTTAAATAAGGAGTCAAAACCCTAAAAAATCTGCTACACGATCTGGCAGAGTTTATCCAGGGCGGATCGGTCCGGGCCTCAGGAGGATCGGTCCGATGGCGGATCGGTTCTTTTAATTTGAAGCCGATTCGGTTCGCAATCGGTTCGGTGCTCTCTGGACTCATTTTGCAAGGCGGTCCGGTCCGGTCCTGGGCGGATCAGTCCGCATTCGGATCGGTTCCTTTTTTATTTCAGTGGATCGGTCCGAGGCTAGGCGGATCGGTTCTTTTTATTTTGGGGCGGACCGATCCGACTGACTGTTTCCAGATTCCTTCTTCTTTTGATCTTCGGATTTTGTTGATGACGATGTGATCTTTTCAACCATCAATCTTGTAACGGCGTATGACATAACATACCGACGAGGGAATATTACTAGGCTATTCATCGAACAGTAGAGCGTACCGGGTTTTTAACCTGAAGAGCTCTAAGGTTATGGAATCAATAAACGTCACCGTGCAAGATGATGAACCCCCGACGGTTATTGATCCCAACCTTCAGTGTGAGGATGAGGACTATTCTGACAGTGATTTTCCTGTTCCTCTCCCACACTCTGTGGACCCTATTCCTGTGTTAGGGGACACTCCTGCTTGGGTTCGCCAGATCATGATCCTTCAGCCATTGTTGGCGATCCCACTCTAGGGGTCAAGACTCGTGCTCAACTAGAGAACGTTGTTAGTCATCATTGCTACACGTCCATAGTCGAGCCCAAGAACCACAAAGAAGCACTCAAAGATGAACACTGGATATCTGCTATGCAGGATGAGTTGCTTCAGTTTAAGAAGAACAATGTCTGGAAACTTATCCCCCGACCTAGTGATACTAATGTTATTGGTACCCGGTGGATTTTCAAGAATAAAATGGGTGAAAATGGTACCATAACCAGAAATAAGGCTAGGTTGGTCGCTCAAGGATACACATAGATAGAGGGTGTAGACTTTGGGGAGACATTTGCTCCTGTTGCGAGGCTTGAGTCCGTCCGCTTACTTCTCTCCATCGCATGTCATCTTCACTTTAAGTTATATCAGATGGATGTCAAGAGTGCCTTTCTGAATGGCATTCTACAGGAGGAGGTTTATGTTGAACAACCAAAAGGGTTTGAAGACCCTAAGCACTCTGATCACGTCTACTATCTGAGGAAAGCCTTGTATGGTTTGAAGCAATGAACCCGTGCTTGGTACGAGAGGCTTACTTCCTATCTCTTAGCCCGTGGCTTTAAGAGAGGGGGAGTTGATATGACGTTGTTCGTCAGGAGAGATGACGGTGCTATCTTGGTTGCCCAAGTCTATGTGGACGACATAGTCTTTGGATCCACATGCTCACCACTTTGAGGAGGAGATGAAAAGTGAGTTTGAGATGAGCATGGTAGGTGAGCTTACTTTCTTCCTTGGTCTCCAGGTTCGTCAGCTAGAGTATGGGATGTTCATCTCCCAATCCAAGTATGCTAGAGACCTAGTGAAGAAATTTGGTTTAGACTCCGCTAAGCATGCTCGTACACCTATGAGTAACACTACCAAGCTTATTAAGGACACTTCAGGCAAGGACGTAGAGCAAACCTTGTATCGGAGTATGATAGGCAGTCTTCTCTACTTGACTGCTAGTCGTCCCGACATTGCCTTTAGTGTTGGAGTCTGTGCGCGTTATCAGGTGTCTCCTAAAGAGTCACACTTACTCGCTCTAAAATGTATTATCAAATACATGAGTGGGACTCTCTCATACGGTATTTGGTATTCCTTTGATACCGATGACCGTTTGTCCGCCTATTCGGATGCCGATTGGGCCGGGGACGTAGATAGATGTAAGAGCACTTCGGGTGGGTGTTTCTACTTTGGTTATGCTCTTGTCTCTTGGTTGAGCAAGAAGCAAAACTCCATCTCTTTGTCCACTGCGGAGGCTGAGTACATCGTCGCCGGGAGTTGTTGCACGCAACTCATGTGGATGAAGCAAATGTTGGAGGATTATGGGATTTCACAGGACACCATTTACTGTGATAACACGAGCGCGATACACATATTCCGCAATCCTGTCCAACATTCGCGCACAAAGCACATCAGGTTACGCGAGCACTTCATACGTGAGTTAGTTGAGGAGAAGGTCGTATCCCTGAGTTTCGTTCCCACCGACCGTCAGTTAGCCGATATTTTCACGAAACCTTTAGATGCCCTTAGATTTGAGAGTCTTAGGAAGTCTTTGGAGATTTTCACAGTTGACTGAGGGGTTGGTCCATGTCTAGCGTAGATTGCATTGTCATTTTCATATCCTCTGATGCCTATTGCTAGATTGTACTATTAGTGTGTTTTACTTATTTTTGCTTTTCATTATTCTTTGAAAAATACAAAAAGATTTTCTTTTTAGAAAATTTTTTAGAAAAACACAAAACGATTTTATTTTGATAAATTTTTTGAAAAATTCAAAAAGGGATTTGCCTTTTATGGATGAGCATTTAAGATAGCCAAGTCACAACTTCATTCCATTTATCCATGTGACTGTTTTATAGAGATTTGAGAGGCTACATCATTTCATCCATGTGCTTAACATTGATTGGAGTCCTTGAGATGTAATTAGTGATATTTCCTACATGCTTGACTCCTATATCCTTTATTGCACACATGCACGGCTGTATTTGTCTATTGCACTTGTCTATCACATATTGGCTTGAGTGTTTCTATCTCAATTCTGTCTATACAATGTACAATATGCGCTAAAACTTGACAAGATTGGATTGCATGTAAAAACCGTTTTGGTGAGACTGTGTGTATATTTTCATAACGGGGAGGGGCTGCGAAAGTTGATTCTTATCCTTTGCGCAAAAGCCACCGTTATAAAGGACCTAAAAAATGGAGGAATTTTAATATCCGAGGTCCTAAGAGGTTAAAAGAGCCCGAAAAAATTGATAAGGCAATAAAAAGCAATTCATGCCAAATATGGGCCATTTAGGTTTCACCCAATTCTCCAAAGTTTGAGAATTTAGTATTCCTCTGTTAAAAATATAAATCTGAGGGAGTTTGGTTGGAGATTGAAAAACGGGTTTGCACTTCCTTGAAAGTCCTGAAAAAGCATGAAAATCATTTTGGACGTTATTAGTGTAGAAATCACTTTGAGCTTTGATTTGTAGATTTGATATAATCAATGTCTTATATTTCCAATCTTTTTCACCAAAGGAAGCATTTGAGTTCATTCGTTAGGAATATCCAATATTCATCATGCACATATGTCATGTTTGTATGCTTTGATTTTCCTATTGAATTTTGATCACACCCATTCTTTTACGCTATCACCGACTTGGTTGTTTTATGTTCATTCATGGTGTGATTTTATGCCTTGTGTCACCCCGGTTCTTGATTGCTTGATTTATTTCTCTCATTTGTCTATTTGGGGACATCATAAAAAGGGGGAGAATGAATTATCTGATTATGGGGGAGTTTTGAAATTCTGAGAATATCATCTTAAATTGATATATATGCTTATGTTTATCTCATTTCAAACTCGATACGTCACTTGGTATTTGCTTTGTCTCATGTGTGTAGGTACTACATTGATGATCGCTGAATTGCACACCCTGATGAGAAAAGATTTGAGATTTCTGAAGATTCGAAGAACAAACGATGCAGCCTTAGTCATTTGTACCACTTTCAGTTTTTGGGTTCATGGAAGGGTAGATTTGTATAGGCATTGTGATTATAGATAATTCGGATTTTTTTATGTTTGTTCCGGGATAGACATAGGGGGAGATTTGTAAGGACATTTTTGTCCAACATACTTGTATATGTCATTAGCCGTAACACCGTTGCAAAGATTCAAAGTCCATTCATCATCAACGAAATCCGAAGATCAAAAGAAGAAGGAATCAGAAATCCAGAAATCCGGACCGGTCCGCCTCTAATTAAAAAGAACCGATCCGCCCAGGCAACCGGACCGATCCGCTGAAATAAAAAAGGAACCGATCCGCCCAGTCCCGGACCGGTCCGCCCTGCAAATTGTATCCAGAGAGCACCGAACCGATTGCAAACCGAATTTGCGTCAAATTAAAAGAACCGATCCGCTATCGGACCGATCCGCCTAAGGCCCGGACCGATTCGCCCTGGATAGAATTTCCCAGATCGTGATTCAGATTTTTTAGGGCTATGGCTACCTTATTTATACCACGATCAGAAGATGGTTTTCTTAAGACTTTTCAACGATTTTCAGAGCATATCAACCCTAAAGTCTTCACCTATTGAGTCCTATGATTCTAGGTTTTTAGATTCACACATCTTCCATATCTATGTGAATCAAGTTTGGTAACCCAAGAACACCATTGCTGTTGTTCAACCCTTGTGAAGTGGACCGCTCCTTCCTCTTCATTGCAGCCCTACTGGAAAGGGATAATTCCAGCCGCGACTACAGAATCCGATGCCTGCGGGTAATTCTTAGTCAAAAACTTGTATTTCAGTGTAATCCGATTGTAAGCCTCTTCTCTTACAAATTTTAGTGAATATACAAATGGTTTTGCCCCTTTGGGGGATTTTTCCTTAACTTTGTGTGTTGAATAATTCGTGCATGATTTCATATTGTTTACATCACACCTAGTTGCATGCTTAGGGTTAATTTGGGTTAAAAATGGTATTTATTATATTATTTCTTAATTGAACGCAAGCGCTAACTCTTTCATGTCTATTTCATAAGTTTGCAAATCTCCTACAAGTTCTTTCAATTTTAGCGTATTTAAATTACCCATAGAATTTAGCACAGTGACTTTAGGGATAAAACGCTTAGGCAAAGAACAAAGAATCTTTTTAACAACTCTAGCATTCGGAATATGTTCACCAAGATTAAAACTAGTATTCACAATGTCAGAAAGTCTAGCATAAAATTCATCAAAGCATTCAGAATCATGCATGGTGATTGTTTCAAATTGAGTTGTCAAGTTTTGCAACTTAGACTCTTTACAGCATTAGTTCCTTTATGGGTGAGTTGTAAAACATCCCATGCC
Organism: Sambucus nigra; assembly: GCA_949130495.1. NCBI lineage: Eukaryota > Viridiplantae > Streptophyta > Magnoliopsida > Dipsacales > Adoxaceae > Sambucus > Sambucus nigra. Next base: position 168,572,843 of record OX422211.1, read on the forward strand.
TCTTTTGACGTGGTACACGTCATTATGCGTTTGAACTCATCGGGAGTGATGGAACCGGAAATAGCACTTAGACCCTTAGAATTAAAAGATGACCATTTAATTTCTTCATCAGTCCAAGAAATGTCAGGTTTCAAGTTGGTCACATTATCAACAGTCACGGTGGGAGGAGTCCACCCTTGTTCAACCAAAATCCAGACACGTTCATCAATGGCTTTTAAAGCCGACCTCATACGGGCTTTCCAATAAGCGTAATTTGTCTCGTCAAAAACAGGCATTTTATAATATGATTTCTCCATTTGAACACGCACTTTTCAAAAATCAATTTTTTTTTCAGAAAATTGATATCTTAGAAAAATTTTGCTGAAAATAGGAATACGCGATAGATTAGCGTAACCTGCTCTGATACCAATTTGAAAGAGTTGGCGCTTGCGTTCAATTAAGAAATAATATAATAAACACCTTTTTAACACAAACAAACCCTAAACATGCAGCAGTATGTGATTGAATAAATTAATAATCTACGCAAGAACATTCAAACACATGCAATTAAGGAAAAATCCCCCACAGGGGCAAAACCATTTATTTTCACTATAATTTGTAAGAAAATGGCTTACAATCGGATTACAATGAAAATACAAGTTGACTAAGAATTACCCTCAGGTATCGAATTCTGTAGTCGCGGCTGGAATTATCCCTTTCCAGTAGGGCTGCAATGAAGAGGAAGAAACGGTCCACTTCACAAGGGTTGAACACCAACAATGGTGTTCTTGGGTTACCAAACTTGATTCACATAGATATGGAAGATGTGTGAATCTAAAAACCTAGAATCATAGGACTCAATAGGTGAAGACTTTAGGGTTGATATGCTCTGAAAAATGTGGGAAAGTCTTATAGAAACCAACTACTGATCGTGGTTTAAATAAGGAGTCAAAACCCTAAAAAATCTGCTACACGATCTGGCAGAGTTTATCCAGGGCGGATCGGTCCGGGCCTCGGGCGGATCGGTCTGATGGCGGATCGGTTCTTTTAATTTGAAGCCGATTCGGTTCGCAATCGGTTCGGTGCTCTCTGGACTCATTTTGCAAGGCGGTCCGGTCCGGTCCTGGGCGGATCGGTCCGCAGTCGGATCGGTTCCTTTTTTATTTCAGCGGATCGGTCCGAGGCTAGGCGGATCGGTTCTTTTTATTTTGGGGCGGACCGGTCCGGCTGACTGTTTTAAGATTCCTTCTTCTTTTGATCTTCGGATTTCGTTGATGATGATGTGATATTTTCAACCATCAATCTTGTAACGGCGTATGACATAACATATACATAAAGATGGACAAATTGTCCTTACAGTTTCTTATGCGTTAAATTTCGAGGAAGAAATTTTTATAAGAGGGGTAGAATTGTAAGGCCCTAAAACATGATTAGAAAGGTTAATTACATGATTAATTATAAGTTATGAGTTATAAGTTATAAATTGGTTATGTGTGTTAAACATGTTAATTATCATGTTTAGGGGATGCATGCTCATGTGATATATGTGTTTCTTACATTAGGTGCTAATTGAGCTTATTGTCAGGGATAACATGTTTAGAGAATATGATTAGTTATGTGGTTAAATGCATCATAAAATATGTTTTGAATGCATGGTTATGTTTATAAAAGTAAGCTAGGGTGTTGGTGCGAAATTGACAATGTTTGTTCGCCAAATGTGAAAGTTTTAAGATTTCCGATAAATTGCTACTTTCCTGTTCGAGTCCAAATTAGGTGTACTAGTTTTATGATTTTGGGAAAACACAAAATATGAAAGTTGTAGATGTTTAAGTTACCTACTAATAGACATAAAGAGGGAGTAAATCGGGGCCCGTGATAGTGAGTAATGGTGATTTTACCAAGGTGGGACAAATGTGTCATTAATGGAATTGGCTAATTCAACCATTCATCTAACCAATCATGTGTTACCACTATCCCTATTGCTATTGGACCAATACACAACGTATTTCTGATTATAATTGAGAGATATGTTTTCTTCCTCATAAGAAATAACAAGTTTTGCCTAAAGAGAGAGAAAGAGAAGAAAGTTAAGGAAGAAATCTTTGGAAAAGTTTTATAAATCGAGGAATCCTCGTAAGGCAATTACTTCTTTATTAATGTTGGTCACATGGATGAGTTCTATACTTGGCATGTTTTTATTTTTGATTTGAATATATATTTTAATGATACCCATATTGCTGAGTTGTGTTGGAACAAGGATGGGTTAAGAATATAAGTTAGAACTGGGGCTAAGATCGTAAATGCATACTTTAAAGTCCTAGATTTACATCAATTTTTTTGTAGAGCATTTTGATTTGAAAAATTCATTTTTATGATGTATATATATGCTAAAAAATGTTTATTATATGTTCCCGTGAATTATACCCAAGGTGGAGGTTATGTGCGTTTAAAAATGTTAAGTTATGCCTTAATGTTCTATTTTGACCTAGTTATGCTAAAAATGACATAAATCATGGAATACTTATTGAAATAAATTAATTCTAGTGGGAGATGTTAGAAAAAATATATGAGTATAACATATCCAAAAATTGTGTAAAAACACCAAGGAATGAACCTTTGGTGATAGTTTGAAGGTTTTGTTTAAAATCTGCCCTAAAGGAGCAAGAATGCATACCAGGTGTTTGACGTTTTGCTCGACATAGAAAATGATCCCTAAAAATTATGAAACATTAATTTTGTATTATTCAATGTGTTTACAGATATTGGGTGGAATATAATGGAAAGTTATGTTGTATAAAAATTATGAGAATTCCAGGAAGTTGAAGTTATGTTGTTGTTTTTCTTGAGAAACGATTTAGAAAAAGGTTGGAATAAAATGAGCATAACTTTGTCTAGCGAATTCGTAATTTAATTTCATAAATTGTGTTGGAAACCTAATTAATTGGGTGTTATAGAAATGTAAAGTGTCATATTTAATTCCTCTTTAGTTATTTTTTATTGACCAAATGATGTGATGTGTTACTAGGTTTGATGTTAATCTGTGTATTCAAATACTAATGACATTGACTTGTTAGGTGGGGAAGCAGCTAATACTACCATACCAAGGAAGTAGTTTGGTATTAATCTTAGCACTAAATCCAAGGTGAGTGACCTGTCATATGAAATATAGATGCTTAATTGTTCATATGGAAATGTGTAGTTAAACACATGTGTTAAAATACTTATAGGAGTGATGTTGTAATTAGGAAACATATGCATATGATTAAAAATGTTAAGCGATGTTATATAATGATATGGACTGTTGAGTCCTTTATCTAATGATAAGGACTGGTGGGTCCTACGAGATGTGGCGGTCCTGTTAATCCAACTTAAAGGTTGTGTACTCGGGCCTAATAAAGGGATGTGGTGATCCCTAATAATTGTGGTGGGTTAATTGGACTGTGGTGGGTTCAGGCTTGCAAGAGTTTCACAATTCTTGTTGGGTTATAGCATTAGAACAAAATAAAAATGGTTAATCAAATTGGTTATATGTGTGGTATATGGTCATTCACTAAGCCTTTATGGCTTACACTCCTATAATATTTTGTTTCAGGTATGTTTATCATTTAGAGTTCACTGCCAAGTTAGGACCTTATACCAGGGGAGTGACGGATGTATAGTATGGTTTGAATATCAAGAATCTTTTTGTGGAAATATTAAACTAAGGATCTTGGTTATGTAAAGTTGTGTAGTACTTATCAGTTACATGTAAAGGTAATTATGTTTTCATCTACACATGCCAAAAAAAAAAAATCTTATGTTATTTTCCCTTAGAGATTTAAATTAAAGCATTATTTACTGTTTAAGACAATTTATCTCTAATTAAAAAGGACGAGTTTAACTTACTTAAGTCGAGACGCGACGGTATGAACGCTCTACATGAGTAGTTGTGCCTTATTAATTGAATTTCAAAAATTTGTCCTTACTGCTTTTGGGTTCTAAGTAAATGCCCTTAGGGCACATATTATCGGAACCGTTTAGAAAAAAGCAACCAATTTTTTGTTTAAATTTGGGGGATCGTAGCAACCACCTTTATGATGTCTCTTCGGTGTTGTCCCTATGTATATTAATCATTGCGTTATGGAACACAAGCGTTCATCCACCAAGCATAGGGCTGGTTTTCGATCGGTTTGGTCGGTAAATGGACCATACCAATATCATACCAACTTTGAAATCATCAAACTAAAATTACCAGGTTTACCGATCGGTACACCGACCCATAAACCAAAATCAAACCGCGTGGTACATCGGTAAAATCATTTTTTTGCGATAAAATCGATTTTTCAAAAAATACTGTAATTTCGATAAATTTTATCTTTGCCGTAATCCTTGTTATTGATTAGTAACAATATATATTTACCAAAAAATAAACCCTAACAATATACATTTATTTACCAAAAAATAAATGGCAGAATATATATTAGTAACCATTTCTGTTTAACAATATATATTTACTAAAAAATAATTAAGCCTTAAATTTGTGTGGCAGAAAGCACAAGTATTAAACCTTATTATCACAAAATCATAATGAAATTGAATGGATGAAATCACAAAAACAGAATGAAATCGCAACATATAAAAAAGAATGGCCCGATGAGTTCTTGTTCGCCGAGAAACCACTGAAGGTCCGATGAGTTATTGTCCGATGAGAAACCATTGATGGGTCAATGGAGATGGTGTGATGGAGGCCGAGTGGTGTGATATATTGAGATGGAGGTCGGGTGGAGATGGAGATGATGATCAGTGATGGAGATGGATGGAGCTCGGGTTTGATGGAGATGAGGGAGGCCGAGTGGGTTTGTGAGGTTGAGAGAGAGAGAGAGAGAGAGAGAGGCGCGCCCCTCATTTTTTTGGAAAATGTCATTCTAGGGGTTTCTTAGTTTATATATATAGGTGGTGTGAAGTGTATTTAAGTCAATGTAAGAAGGGTAATTTCACTAATACGTGGTATGATATTTCAGTATTTCTTTTTGGTGCGGTAAAATCGGTAAATCGGTTTTTAAAATGTTAAAACCAAAACCAACCACAAAAAAAATTGTAATTTCGATTTCGGTAGTTTCGATAAATAAAAAATGTAAACTATTACTACTAATTTTCGGTACAAAACGGTACGGTACAGGTTTTTACCGTACCATGAACACCTCTAACCTAGCACAATAATGGGGACAAATCTTATCTTAAGGCCTTGTTTAATTCGTTGTAGGATTAGTGTGTTTGGTGAAGTATGACTCAATTGAACAATCTTGGTAAAGTGTAAGATTATAGTGTTTAGTTGGAGGTTAAATTATATGAGAATGTGGGCCCTAAGAAATTAGATTACGTTTTTAATGGAAATGTTGGTAGAAGCAATATACATCCAATCTATGTAGAATTCCTACTTTTTCATGGTAATTTTTAAAAATATATTTCGTGAAGACGAAAAGGACATATAAATTATTCTAAATTATAATCAGCCTTTAAAAACTTATTATATACATATATCAGTATTCTAAAAGGCGCGTCTAACACGCCTAGACTTAAGGCTTGAGAGAAACATCCTGCCTTAAGCCTTTTACGCCGTATTCTTGGTAAAAGTCTTAAAGCGCACTATTTTTTAAAAGACAAAAACGTTTTATTGAAACGATAGCACCTTTTAAAAATATTTTTTTTATAAACTGGATCAATTTCTCTTCCAAAACAATAAAAAAATAATAATATCCCATACCTCTCTGCCTCTCGTCCAATAAAAGGCTAATATTTCTGACTCACTTTCGATCAAAAGTCTATATGTTTCATTTGAAAGGTGAAAAATACATTTCTTATATTGAATCACTTTGCATTGATTATTGATTATCGATTATTGAATGATTATTGATATTGATTATTGAATTATGAAAAATATATTTGTATATTGCTTATTAAATGTTGAGAAATACATTTTATATATTGATAATGGAGCATGTATATGAGAAAGATGGCTACCAAACATAAGGATATATTTTTAAAATTCAAGGTATGTATTATTTTATTATATTACTAGCCTTAGAATAATTAAAATAATTTTTTAAAAAAAGAAAAAACACCTTTATACGCCTAGGCTTTGCCTAGGCGCGCCAGGGTCTTAAAGATTGAGGCTTGACCTCTACGCCTTAACCACACCTCGTGCCTTTTAGAACCTTTATATATATATATATATATATATATATATATATATATATATATATATATATATATATATAGAGAGAGAGAGAGAGAGAGAGAGAGAGAGAGAGAGAGAGAGAGATTGTGAAGATAATAAATTTTTTACTGTTTGCAATAAATTGAAAGCCAATGTTTTATTTAAGTTTTTTAGAAAGAAAAAAAAACTCTATTTATATGCATTAATTTTATTATATTACTCTATAATATATACATTTTTTTGCATGACAGTAAAGTACTAGGTTTGTTAAATATTAAAAATTATAAAAGCATAAATTTATGTTTCAAGACACATTTGGATTCATATATTTATAAATAGTCATGCATTTATAAATAGTGCATTATATAATATTTCTTCAATATATATAGCAATGATATATGTACAATGTTATATGCATATACAAAAAAATAGAAAAAGATAATAAATTGGAACGACTTATCTGGATGCTGAGATGTGCATTAGACACACAATTTTAAGACAGAAATATCGCTCGCACATTATCTAGTGATGCCTCAAGCCTCGGATATGACCCCGAGGTGATTTGTTTAGGGTTATTTTGAGTTTTATCGGGCATATTTTGAGTTGTTTTTACTTTTTTCGGGCATAATATTCATTTTCAACACCAAAAATCATTATCAAAATATCATACGATAATTAATACAACATAAATCAATAATTTTAGTATAAATTTAATTTCACATTTAATTTTACATTATAAATTTAATTTTACATTGTAAATTTAATTTCACATATAATTTCACAAAATAAATAAATGATGAAATACAAAATAGAAATAGAAATAAAATTTGGGGATCGGGTTATCGGAGATCAAAATATACCTGGTGGAGGAGAGAGCAGCAGTGTAAGTGGTGGAGGATATCAAAATTTTACATTTTTTAATACACGTTTAGTCCAAACGTTTTATTTTGTACCAAAAAGTCTCTCAAATACTTATTTAATTAATATTCTCTAATTCTTAAAGGTTCACGTCAGCGGCATAGTGAAAGACTTTTTGAAACAAAAAAAAAGTTTAGAGTAAATTTGTATTAAAAAAATATTTAAGAAACTATTTGATATATACCCTATTTTATTTTATTTTTAAAAAGTGAACCAGGATGAACACCCGCTTCGGCGCTACATGGGTCCGCTTGTGGCTGTATATGACTTTTCATGCCCTGAAACACTAGATTTTGATTATGCGTAGAAATCCGCTGATTAGTCAAACGGGGCGATAACATTCAGAATTTGAGGTAGAATGTTTCTTCTTGATTAGCAAAAGGGGTTTAAAGAGAGAGTAATCATAAATTAGTCCCGACCACATCTGAAAATATTTTCTTCTTTCGGTTGGTACATTGTTCTTAATTTCACATCATTATTTTTTTTTCTAAATATATTTGTTGTGTACATCTGCAAAATGGCAACTTAAAATACCTGAATTCTTTTAAAAAAATAGTTTTTATTAGTTATTTACAGAGATCTCGCACATTTTAACTTTATTGCTGAACCACTGCACTTCCTAATTTTGCTATCAATGACCATGAACATGACATTATTACCCAACATCCATTTGATCCTTTTTTCTAGATTTTATTCATAAAAAAATGGGAGTTTTACCAATTAGTCCCGTTTACTAAGTATGTAGTTCAGTAAGGCCTAACATCTTTTTTTTGCTCCATCAAGTTTCATGAAATAAGATTTTTGTTCCAATAGGTCCTATTTGTAAACATACAATGAATATTCACTGTATGTACAAATGAGACCTATTAAGAAAAAAATATTGTGATAGAACATAATAGAAAATATCCCCTTCAAACGAGACTTAATAGGAAGATCCCCTTAAAAAAATCTACAATTAGTAAAATTACACTCATTTTCTAAAACATTTAATTTGGATAATGTACCTGTCTCTTCAATTTTCAACTACACGTGTAATGGATGAGAAAGTATGATGCAACTTGTAACCCATCAAAATTAGTTTCAAGATAATAAATGAGTGGCATTGTTATAACCTGGCAAGTCATAAATAATTGGAATGAAATTTTAACATGTCAAAATATAATGAAATGTAAAAAAGTATAATTGAATCTACAAGATATATATGTTTTTTTGGGTAAAATATATGCTTTATATTCGATTATATTATCAGTTCGATTAACTTTCGAGTCTTAGGTCTATAAAGTTTTTACCAGAATCGAATCACTTGATTTTATGATTTTCAATACTAGACAACATGGCCGACTTTAGGCATAGGCGGGTTAGGCTGTCGCCTAGGGCCTCCGATTAATTGGTGCTCCTTCCGAAAAAAAAATTAGGTTTAAAAAAAAATAGTTGTAAAAAAAAGGCTCCCAAAAAAAATTAGTTATGAAAAAAATTAGAGTTATCACTTAAAAAAATGCGCTCCAAAAATAAATTTTGTTCTATTTAAAATAAACCTATACACTAAACCCAACAACAACATAATAACCCACCCACCCACAAAAAAATAAACCCACACAATAAACCCACAATCATAACCCAACCCAACCCAACCCAACCCTAACTCTTTCATTTCTCTTACCCACTTTCTTCTCTCACTCTTCTTCTTTTCCTCTCGTCTTCTCTCCACTCGCACTACTCTCTTTCTCTACTAACCATAGCAAGAATAAACCCCTCCTTTACCCACCCACCCCAAAATTCTTAGCCGCAGCTGCCCCACCCCCCAAAAGAAACCAATTTTTGGTAGCGCCCCACCCACCTCCAAAAAAACGAGCACCCCCCCCCCCCCCCCCCCCCCTGTTTTTTTCTTGAACTAACCTCATCAAAATAAGGGTTAAAAATCTAGGATTTCAATTTCTTCAATTTCAATAAGTTACGGCTTAATTGGAGATTGGTTGGAGTTTGCTTGTGTAAGTATATATTATTCATTTTCTTTGTTATATCCCATTATATAAATTTGTTTTGTGTTATTACTAATATTTGTGTTGTGTTTTTTTTTCGTAGATTCCAATTTGTCATTTGAGTATTTACAAATTAAAATTTGAGATTGCTCTCAGATTGACACTCAAATCAGGTTCTATTGTTCATTTTTAGCATTTTTCTTTAATATGGTTTGTCAATATTATTGAGAATCTTGTGATTGTGTGATTAATTTATGTTTTTGCAAATCACACTTGTTGTATTTTGTGAATATGTCTACTAGCAAATTACACTTATTGTTGTGTTGTGTGAATATGTCTATAGATTTTGCTAAAGAAATGAAATTTAAACCCGTGTTTCGTGAAAAACGAAATATTTATAGAAAAAATATTTTGAGGATAATTCTAGTGATGAGATTAGACATTAGTAAAATTGATTTTCTATATGAAAATTGGTTTTGCATCGAAAAATGCGAGAAGAATACATTTTCTTTAATTTAATTTTTTTTTATACAAAAGGACCCCATTTTGATTTTTCGTCTAGCCCTTCAAAAACTATAGAGCCGGCCCTGCTAGACAAACATTTCTATGTTCTAAAATCTCATGGTTTGGTGCTTTATGAACACCACTAATTATCACCTGATGTGTAACATAACAATAAAGTATTTTAGTAGAATCCTCTCAAGGCAAAATTTGTGCCAAATTGTAATGGCCTGTTGTTTACAAAATTGATTTCTTCACTGACCAATACCCACATCATAATCTCCATGGCAAAATAATGACAGAGTTCCTCTTTTTAACGATTTTTTTTCCTAATATTTAAGTATCAAGCATGGTGAGTGGATAGAATCGACAATAATGGCCATAAATTATCAAAGTTTTTCATCTTTTCATGCATGATTGGAGCTAAAGCAGCAGCATTAAATTCAGCCATGTTATGTAGGTTTAATAGAAGTCGTAATCACTTTTGACAATCGAGATTATCTCCACCATGATTGTAAGTCCAGATTTATAAAAAGAAAATCACGCTTCAATAAGTCTTACAAAATAGTTAAAGCCTAATTAATTTGTCAAACCTCATACTGTTTTAGCAAGACTTTTAGCAGGATGTCCCACAAGCACTTTTATGGATAAACAAACAAAGCATCTCCTGATGAGTGATGGCTAAGGTTCGATGGTTAGCTTTTACTTGATTGAATATGAAAACATTAAGGTTTGGATGGCGAAGATCCTGGTTGTTGTAACATGCGAATAAACAAAGGGCCCATTGTGGAACAACTTTAGAGGTAATTCTCTGCATACATGTACTCATTTGTACATGCATATACATATACACATATAGGGCCGCCTGCCGTGGGGCTTTTGGCAACTGTTGAAGTGCAGCCCTTGTATTAATTGATAAAAGTCTATTAAGATAATATATATGTTTTTTAAAAGGGGCATATACTAAATTGTTTTTAAATCTTTTTTTTAATGCATGTCTAGTCCAAATCTTTTTATTTTGCATCAAAAAGTTCTTCATCATGTCAAAAAGGCTTTACCATGTTGCTGACGCGGACCTTTAAAGATAAGAAAATAAGAGACTTTTTGGTACAAAATAAAACGCTTGGACTAAATGTGTATTAAAAAATGTTTGAGGGACTTTTTAGTATTTGATCATTTTTAAAATAGGTTTTGCAAAAAAAGTAATAAATGAGATTTTTTAAAATTTTAAGAGGCTCTAAAATTTGTCAAAAATCGAGATCCGAGGCAACCGCTTCTCTCACCCCTCCCTAATGTCGGTCGTGTATATATATATGTGTGTGTGTCCTTATATATTATATAAATATATATAATTTGTATTGCAAGTAAATCATTTAAAATAAAATAATAAGCCTCATAAAAGAGAAAATAAAAAATAAAAAGTAAATTCATTTAAAATAAAATATTCAAATTAACTGATGATTCTATTTGAATCAGAACATATTAATACCTTCAGTTTGAATTTTACATATTATATGGGGGACGAATCTTAGTAGAATCTAATTCTGCCCAACACAAGTAATGCTAAAAGAAATAATCAATTAAGGAGTTTTGATTATGTCCACATAGAAGAGATTGGGATACTTTGAAAGGTTCTGGGGGACGATAAGTGCTAGCTGAAAGCTAGGGGTGGTAATTTTGAAAATAAAATGTTAACACGATACAAAATGAAATGAAATCGTTAAGACTTTTCGTATTCGGGTCGTGTTCGGGTTTGCATTTTTGTACCCATCATTAGGCCGTGTTGTGTTCATGTCCAATTTTTTAACGAAATTGATCAGAAATGGACACGATAGTAACCTAATATAGATCAAATTAAGGACACGATATAGATCCTATATATACCCACTATTGACCCCATTTAAACCATTATCAACCCACTATTTAGATCCACTATTTTTTTAATTCCTCACTAATTGAGAAAAATATGATTAAATTTAAGTGTATAGTTATGTCGGATCGGGTCTAATTATATCCAATTGAATAGTATTTACTAATCGTGTTAACATGTCGTGTCATGTTTTAAATGTGTCATGTTCGAGTTAAGGAAAAAATACGCTATCGTATCGTGTCGTGTTTGTGTCTACTGGAATCTTATCGTGTTGTGTCGTGTTGTGTCGTGTCATGTCATGTCATGTCGGGTCGTATGAAAACATGACATATTAACTCGTTTTTTCACCTCTATTGAGAGCTAAGATTGTGACACCCCGCCTAATTATATACCGGGTGATCAATTCTTCATCCAATTAAAACATAATCTCAACTGGATGATTCTTGGCATTACCGTCGAGAACTTTTTAAATTTAACTAACCACCTAGTGATTAAAAAGACTGATGCCAAATTTTATCTTTTTATTAAACAATAATAACAAGTCAAATAATCACAATAACCAAACCATCCATGCAATAAAATAATCCGAACTAAACACCAGATAAATAACTGAAATAAAATGGTATCGAATAAACTATCGGTTCTCAAATATAAAATCCAACTAACCATATAATGAAATCAAATTGCGTCCACAAATACAAAGTCTGATAAAGTGAATAAAATAAATAACTGAAGGGGCGACATGCCCAACTGAAATAACTGAACTGCATACTTCTGCAACGTTATGCATTTTGGACTTAAAAACGTTGGAGAAACATACTAAAGGTTGGTAAACAATGTCTTGAGGAGAAGATCGATAAGAATATGGAAGTTTATGAGGATGACATGCTACTAAAAGAAAAATAATTACCGACCACATTAAAGACTTAGGCCAAACATTTGACCAGCTAGAGAAGCATCATATGAAACTTAACCCGACTAAATATGTGTTCGGCGTGCAAGAAGGGATGTTCTGGGGATTCACTGTAAATCAAAGAGAAATTGAAGCCAATCCAGATAAAATCAAGGTATTGGCTGAAATGAAATCTCCTTCATGCAAGAAAGACGTGCAGAAGTTGACTGGAAGAGTATCTGCACACAACCAATTTGTCTCTCGAGCAATTGATAACTGCTTGTCGTTATGTCAAAGTAATCAGGAAAACCTTTGAATGGAATGAAGAACGTGAAAATGATTTTTAGGAGTGAAGAAATATTTGGGATCTCCACCACTGCTCTCCCGACCAATCATGGAAGAACAATTATACCCAGTTGTTAGTTCCACCCTCATCCAACTGGAAAATAGAATTAAAAAACGAATGTACTACACCAGTATGACTTTCAGAGGTGAAGATTAGATATCCTCCTTTAGAAAAATTGGCTTTAGCACTTATTTAAGCATCCAAAAGAATGAAGATATACTTCCAAGCACATACCATTGTGATTTACACAAATTTACCATTGCGTCAAGCTATCCATAAATCAGAAACGTTTAGGAGATTAATGTCTCGGGGAAGTGGAATTAAGTGAATATCATATACTCTATGAGAGAACTGGAAGGATAAGTTGTAGCATATTTCATAGCAGAATTTACGTATGATGAAACCATAGTTGATCATGAAACAGTTAAGGGAAAACAGGCCAAGCAGACTTCCTTGGGAGAGAGGTCAAAGTCGAACCAATCCGAACAGACATCTCTAGAAGATAGTTCTAAATTGGACAAACCAAAATCATCTACTACCCAAGACATCGCCAAAAAGTTTGAATAGTAGAGCAAAAAGTTATTCAAGCAAGGGTTTCTAAGTTATGAGGGCTTTGACAAAGAGTCTCCTATCTGAATGTTGTACGTTCATGGGTCTTCTTGTGCCTCTGGCAGTGGAGAAGGCATTGATGAAGCTTGCTTTCTCATTGGGTGCCGATCGAATAATTGCTCATAGTGACTCTCAGCTAATTATCAATCAAGTGTTAGGGATATATGGAGTTAGAGGAGAACTGATGACAAGGTATTTAACCAAAACTCAAAGAACCATCACTAAGTTTCTGGCAGTCAGAATGTTAAGAACTCTAAGAATAGAGAATCACTACACCAAAAATAGAAATTTGGCACACCCTAATATTAAAAATCTGGCACAACTTAAAAGTGTGCAAAATTCTAGCACGATTTAATAACAATCTGACACACTTTAAACCGTGCCAAAAGTTGACGTTGTTTAAAGGTGTGCCATAATTGAAGACGCATGACTAAAATATAAACACTCTAAATTTTTTTTACTAATTCCTCACTCCTCAGCTCATTCCCACTCAAACCCAAATTTGGTGAAGATGTCATTCTCTCCCATGACTCCCGTACACCCCAATGAATGAGCCTCACATCAAATCGGCATAAAGAAATTTTTCCCTCCATCGATGTATGTATAGATTTCTTTTCAAACTCCGTCATTATACCCATCGCTATCAAAATCGTGACCTACGGTTTCTCAGAATCATGGGATTCATGATTTGGGTAAGCTTTTTTTGATAAGTAGTGATAGATTAAGATAGATTTATTTTGGAATACGTTCTATTTTGGATAAGTTCCTAATGTTGTTTGCCTATAAATCTTATAAGTAGAGATAGATTTTTTATGGTGTTTACCTCTTAAATTGATGTAGTGATAGATTTTTTATGTTTTTATGCATTTGTTGTAGTGATGGATTTATTCTGAAGTATATTTTATTTTGGATAACTTTTTATGTTTTTTACTTTAATCTAGTAAGTGTTTTTTAGTAGTGTTAGACTCCATTGTCTTTTATTTATTTATCCATTTAGATAAGTTTTTTTCACTTGGATGCCTTTGACATACATGATATTCGCTTTTAGGGGAAGGAATTGAGAGAAGAACCAACTCCTACAAGTTACCATTAATTATCGCTTGTCTCTTATCTGTGTAAGGATATTTTTATCACTTTATCCATTATTGCTAATTTAATTTAGTTTGGGAGTTTGATTAACATTACCTTACTCTTTAAGCTATTTTATTTACTAAAGGCTGTTTGTATGATTTTAGATATTGCTATTGGGTATCGGTTTAACATTAATTTTGACAGGGTAGTGTAAGACATGGACATCTTAATAAGGAGGATGGTGCCGGGAGGATCTTGATGTTATCCTAAAATGAGGACTGCTATTTGGGGTTGGTATAGATAGAAGCCTAAAGGTTCTTATTATAGAATTTGCTCATGAGTCATAATACACAATTTCATGCACTTTTGTTTTTCTAATATATGGATATACTTATAGTTTTAATTTACTATTTTTCTACTTGACACTTACTCAAAGTGAAATCCCTTTATCAACACGTTATGTATTATCACAAATGAAAAAGAAAATACTTGGATGATTTAGTATTTGTTTTAAGTTGTGTATTATGGAGTGTCGGCATGTCATATTAATATGAAATTTTATTTCATTCTCGACATTTCGAAGATTATATCACTCATAGTTGCTAACTGTGTGAGCCTTGTCTTGCACCTAGGCTCTAGGGAGGCAATGGCGCATTAGTGCACCTTATGCCTTCAATAACTATTATATCACTACCATAAATGACTTGCAAGCCAAAATTTTCATTACCTAAACTGTATTTAAGAAATCTTTTGAATTATACTACATTAAGATTTATTTCTTTTCATTGGGAATTTAGTATGGCCACTCCTTTATGTATATTGTCATTGTTGTTAGATTCTGTTTTATTCTTCACAATTGAATCACAAGCATTCACTACACTAAATTCATGTCAAGATAAGGGATTGTTGTAGAAATGACTCTTAGGTTGTTTGCTCGTGATGCTTGACAGCAAGAGATGTAGTTGAGAAGCATTGGCGTTTTATTGGTTAGGGCCAAATTCAATGTAAATTCTATCATTTTAGCAATATTTTGTATGAAAATCATTCTTTAAATAGAGTGCATCACATTTAGCCAAAAGAAGGATAACCCGGATTGTGACGCCATCACCGATCCTGCTTCTGATTGACACTCGATGAATGTTGCATATTATAAACTCTGCCAAGATTGAAATAATCCATATAATATATCCCCCCTCTTTTAGTATCACGACCAACGATCTCCTTGGTTAGAATATCCCAAAGAAAATAAAAATCAGTATATATTAGTGCACAATAATGTAATACCCCGCATTTTTATTGAATTAAAATTGAACTAATTGAAAAAAAAAACTATGCCAGTATATATATTCGAAATGTTTAGAAATGAAAATTTAAAATGAATTAATTGAGATACGAATGTGCGACTTAAATATTAGAAGCGAATTAACGCGTAAAAGGATCGAGATGGTTAAATTTGGCGCAATGGCATTTTTGTAAATAAACTAACCCTAGGTATAAATAGAAAAGAAGAGAAGAAGTCTTCATTATTTCATTTCACATAAGGAGGCTAGGGTTTGGTAGAGAGAGAGAGTAAGAAGAGAAGAAGCTAAGAGGATTTCAATTTCTCCATACAATCCAAGGCAAGTTAATAACCTATATGTGTATAATATGTATCTATAATGAAATTTCACATGAACATGTATTTGGATCCCTATATTAATATGAAATTGATATTAAAAATGATATGCAGTGTATTAGGATCATCCTCCATGTAGATTCAAATGCAATAACATCATTATAGGGATTGAATTGTTGAACAAACTCTTGAATTTGAGAAATCTATGAAATTGAGTAAATCGTCATATTAAAAACTGTTTTGAGCTGTTTTAATTCCGAAAATGTATGTTTCGTTCGAGTTGCCCGGTAGAAAATCATATTCTGGACAACTTTGTAGTTTTAAGTTTTTTCAAAAACGGATTGGAAAATCCTCGAATATGCGTTTTAAAATTCTGCGCAGAAAGTTATCGTGAACAGGTCCGAACTATATATATTAATTTAGGGTCTGTTTTAGGCTGGCTATGGTAGCGTGCACGCGAGTCCTTGTACAAAATCACGTTCCGAACAACTTTGTAGTTTTAAGTTTTTCCAAAAACGGATCGAAAAGGCCTCAAATCGGCGTTTTAAAATTCTGGACAGAAAGTTGTCGAAACAGGGGAGAATATTATATGTTAGTTTCAGGTCTATTTTAGGCCGGCTATGGTAGCGTGCCCGCGGGACCTTGTAGAAAATCATGTTCCGAACAATTTTATAGTTTTAAGTTTTTCCAAAAACGGATCGGAAGAGCCTCGAATCTGTATTTTAAATTCTGGGCAGCATGTTGTTGAAATAAGAGTGATAATATTTTTCATGTTGTTAGTAAGATAACTATGGTGTTGTGCCTAATATCCTAACTTGATCACATACTTATGGTTATTAGGGATATATAACCTTGAAATGATTTGATGTTGAATTAGTAAATTAATGATGTAAAATATGTTATATTATAATTAATGACTATGGTATAACTCGAGTAAGAGACTTGACACGATTGTATATATACTTAAGCGTGAAATTGTTTTACATGTATATTGTCGAGTATACACTAGACTAGTCCTCCGGTCGATGTAGGCACATGTTGAATGCAATTTTTTTGTGATTGATCCGGTTAGGTTCCGCTCGAGTGCCGTGTCGGAGATAAACCACCGGAACCGGACACATGGTTGTAATGCGGGTCGGATAGAAGGACCTTGAAACGCCATGTGATTTAGGACTTAGTACGATTTCCCTTGCCACGTAATATTGGGGAGTATTCGTGTGTAGGCCTAGTGTTACGACTTGTTCCCCCGGGTAACGATAGTGACCCGATATGACTTGTTGTGTAAGATATTATGCTTGTGTCTTAAAATAATATCCCGAATCGATGCATTTGATATTATACTTGAAGGAAATATTTTGATACCTTAAATACTGAAATGAGATTAATAATGATTAATCATGATACGATGTGAGGCTACACGTTACTCGAGTTTGGGTTGGGTAGTCACGACATAGGAGCATTGGTTGGGTAATTGAACAACTTAACTACTGGAGACGCGTAATGACTAGTGTGCTTTCATTATAAGTACATCTTATAATCTTATATCTTGTTTTCTTGCTTTGACGTTCGTCTATCTTGCTTCTTTCTCCTCTCCCATATATATATATATATATATATATATATATATATATATATATTATACAGGTCCTCGCCCCGTTGGACAGTAGATCGTGGAGCTGGATGACCTCACATCTATTCTTAGGTTCTTGTAGTGGTGGACGCTGGTCCTTATCCTATTTTGTCACTCTTCCTTAGAGTGTGGTATTAGAGATTTCCCATTGTTAGGGATTTGATAGTGTTGAGAGGTTTACATTACACTCTTTACCTAGTTTATCCTTGGGCCCGTATGTTTGGGCATTTTATATTCAGTACTGATATTACTTGTGGATCCTATACTTGCTATGAGGTGATTTGGTTACACGTATGGGAGTGTACATGTTTACTTTACTGCGTTTATTTAAATTATATTTCTAATGCCAACATATTGACGTTCTGATTTAATTTAATTGGGCGTAGCTAACCGAATTAGATATAAAAAGCAGGGTTGCCACAGTTGGTATCAGAGCACGGTTTTAGAGCCTTTAGGGATCTGAGGGCGTCTGTTACGTTTTTCGCGCATCGTTTCTTTGATACTTTGAGCCTTACAACTAGGTTTTGTATTTTATGACTTCGGGAAAAAAAATTGAGCCAATGATTCGACACGACCGACTATGAGTGCCTGAGTGTATAGGAGGGGTTCCTTGTTTGGATGTCGCTTGCGAGACGCTCCACGCACGAAGGTTTACTTTTATCGGGAGTTAGGACTTTTCGCATGATATATCCATCACTTTAAACTGTTGCACCCAATTATATATGTGATATATGTTTTGAACTTTTCCTTCTAGTTCTCATACTCTGTGTTTACTCTCTTCAGATGAAAAGACGCAGTGGTAAACTGGAAGGAGCGATAGGACGGGCGGGGGCTCAGGAGCAGCCGCCCCCACCCGCACAGGGGACGCTAGGAGGTTTGTCACAGGCCGATTTGACGGCTATAGCATAGGTTGTAGCTATAGCAGTAGCAGTAGCACTTTCCACACATCCCGAGCCCACACCAGTGCCAGCACCAGCACCGGTACCACATGCTGTCATCGCACCACCTGCAATGGCTGAGCCGGAGCCACAGGTGCCAGTAGTTGTGCAACCCACATGGGCATCTGTTGTGAGTGGATTTGAGAAGAGATGTCCGCCTTCGTTCTCCGGTGACGTGGGTCCGTTGGAGGCGCTTCAGTGGAAGCGAGATGTATGTGAACATTTGAGACTAGTTGACTCCACAGAGGTACAGAAACAAATTTTAGCTACCTTTCGTCTGACTGGGGAGGCGTTGTGCTGGTGGGAGTCCATTACTTCTACAGCTCAGCGTGATGTTATGCCTATTGCTGATTTTTGGGCTCGTTTCAAGGCGAAGTTTGTACCTCCCGCACAACGTGTGGCTTTGAGGAGAAGGTTTGATACCCTGAAGCAGACTAGTTTAGTTTTTGAGTATGAGCGAGAGTTTACCTCATTGATAGAGTTTGCTCCCGAGGTGCAGGCAGATGATGCTTTCAAGACTCAGAGGTTTATTGAGGGGCTATCTTGGCCAATTCGGGGGTTCTTACTAGCAAATCCGTCATTTGATTGTTATGAGGTAGCGGTGAATGCAGCATTGCATCATTGCAATGATCGTTCTGAGCATGTGGTGGGCAAATGAGGGGTGATAGGCCAGCAGGGTAGGCCGCATGAGGTTGTAGTTACAGTCCAACAGGGCCCACAGGGGGGCCAACAGTCAGGAGGCCATCAGGCCAAGCGGTACAGAGGGCATCACCATGGGCAACAGGCCCAGGGCCAGCAGGGTCAGGCCATTCAGGCCAATCCGATTAAGACCATTCCAGGTCAGGGTCACCCGCAGCAGGGCCAGGGCCAGAGAGGGCAAGGCCAACTGGGCCAACGGGGTCAGGGTGCGAGAGATCAACACCGGGCCAATAGGCCCAACATCAGAGCTTTGGTGCAGTAGGCACGGGATGGGAGTCCTATTGTATGCTTCCAGTGCGGAGAGACTGGACATATGAGGAGGGCTTGTCCCCGAGGACAGGCACATGGAGATAGAGCACAGCAGTAGGTACTCCCACCACCACCACCACCACCATTTTCGGCATTGCCAATGGCAGCAGCAGCACCAATTCAGCCACAATTGTACCATGGGCGTGTATATGACATTTAACCTTTTCAGCCACAGGTGCGATGACCGGCTATTCAGGGTACGTTTTATGTTTATAGTTCTCATGCGAGAGTACTTTTTGACACTGGTGCATCACACTCGTTCTTCAGTTATGAGTTTGCTAGGACATCGGGGATGATAGACATTGCAGAGGCGATAGTTGCCCATGTGAGTACACCTTTGAGTGGTACAGACCTTCGCCACATTTGTAGAGGGGTCGCGATTGAGATCAGGATTCACTTATCTGTCGACCTTATTTTGATTGAGATGTGTACCTACGATGTGATTATAGGGTTTGATTGGTTGTATGCATATCATGCCCAGATTGACTGTCGTGGGAGTGCGATCACATTTGCCATTCCTGGTCAGGAGATGTACCTAATAGCATTACCTGGTCTAGAGTGTGGAGCCAGTACACATCTATTTTACATCGAGGAGGATTCTCCTGATGGGGTGTCCATTTCTTTGGATACGATCCCTATAGTGAGGAGTTCACGGACATCTTCGCTGAGGTTCCTGGTTTACCTCCAGCTCGTGAGATAGAGTTTTGCATAGAGTTAGCGCCGGATACGAGACCGATTGCCAGGGCCTCGTACCGTATGGCACCCTTAGAGATGAGGGAGATTAGGGATCAGATTCAACAGCTGTTGGGCCAAGGTTTTATCCGTAGGAGTACCTCGCCTTGGGGAGCTCCAGTGCTCTTTGTGAAGAAAAGGGATGGCTCACTTCGATTGTGCGTCGATTATCGAGAGTTGAACAAGGTGACGATTCGAAACAAGTATTCGTTACCTCGCATTGATGATATGTTCGATCAGTTAAGGGATGCTTCATTCTTTTCAAAGATTGATTTGCGTTCCGATTATCACCAGTTGAGGATTCGTGAGGAGGATGTGCCGAAGACAGCGTTCCTGACTCGATATGGTTCGTACGAGTTTCGGGTCTTGCCATTCGGCTTAACCAATGCGCCTGCAGTATTCATGGATTTGATGAATCGTATATTAAGGCCATACTTGGATCAATTTATTATCATGTTCATTGATGATATCCTGATCTATTCACAGTCCGAGGAGGACAATGCCGGACATTTACGATTGGCTCTTAAGACCTTGAGAGAGCATCAGCTTTATGCTAAGCTCTCCAAGTGCGGGTTTTGGCTGCGAGAGGTGCAGTTTTTGGGCCACATTGTGACGGAGACCGGGATTGCTGTCGATCCTAGCAAGGTTACTGCTGTTGTCGAGTGGGGGCAACCCACTACGCCGAATGAGATTCAGAGTTTTCTAGGTCTAGCAGGTTACTATCGGAGGTTTATTCAGGGCTTCTCGAAGATTGCGAGTTCTCTTACCCATTTGACAAAGAAGGGTGTTACTTTCTTCTGGAGTTCAGAGTGTCAGGAGGCTTTCAAAACTTTGAATGATAAGCTTATGTCAGCGCCAGTCCTTACGTTGTCGAAAGCTGGGGTTGAGTACCGCGTGTACACTGATGCATCATTACAGGGGTTAGGAGCTGTTCTGATGCAAGAGGAGAGACCGATTTCCTATATTTCGAGGAAATTGAGGCCTCATGAGGACCGTTACCCGACTTATGACTTAGAGTTGGTGACGGTTGTTTTTGCGTTGTATTCATGGAGACACTACTTACTTGGGGAGAATTTTACGTTGTTCACCAACCATAAGAGTCTTCAGTACTTGTTCTCTCAGAAGAACTTGAACATGCAACAGAGTAGATGGGTGGAATATGTGAAGGACTACCAGTTTTCCATACAGTATCACCCGGGTAAGGCAAACGTGGTTGCTGATGCTTTGAGCCGAAGACCATCAACGTCATTGTCCTCCTTGGATGTGGAGGAAAGTGTTGAATTGTAACAACCCGCGTAATTTTTGGGCTATTTTAATTAATTTTTGGAAAATGGAGGAAAATAAAGTTTTTGATAAAATTATTTTTATTGCTCAAATATGCTGGTTATTATTTTTAAAGGCGAGAATTTCAAACGGTTTCGAAAACGTAGTTAAAACGGATTTTAAAATGATTTTTAAATGTTTTTAACTCTTGGAGTTGTTTTGACTTCCAACTCTTCATTTCTTTGCCTTATTTAAAGGAGACTTTTGGATTCCAACTCTTCATTTCTTTGCATTATAAAAGGAAGTTGTGGGCAAGATTTTTAACATACTTTTGTCACAAATTTTGGCAGCAAATATATTTTATATTCCTCTTCTTTTTATATACACACTGGCCCTTGAGATTTGTGAGTTCCAACCTTAGATTAGAGGTGTTCTTGGGGCTATTTTGTTGGAGGTTCTTGGAGGAGATTTTGTAGATCTTTTGTGTTGATCTTGAGGATGTGATCGTTGGTTTCTCATCATGGTTTGAGGTATGGGGTTTTACACAATATGCTCCTTAAATCTCGCGAGTGTCATTCTCTTTGAATTCTTGTTAATTGAACTCATATTTGAATTGATAAATTCATTGAAATCTGGAAAATAATTGTTGAAATTATTTTGATTCATGTGGTATCATTATATTATTGATGAGCACGTTGTCATGAGATTTTAATATGGCACGGATGTTGGGCACCAGCCAAAATTCCTGTTTCCCGAGCTATGGCTTGATAAAGCATATACGGATGTGGTGAGCCTGGTGACCCAGTTAAAGTGTTGTTGAGAAATTATATTGATAAATGCTTTGAGATTTGCATTTTGATTTGAATATTCGTACTGGTGTTGTTACGTTTTATTCATCGCTAACATATATTTGTTGAGCATCTTTCCTGTCGTATTGTGTACTTCCCCATATTTTCTTTTAGTGGCAGGTTAGCGCGGATTTTGGGGCGCTATGGAGATTGATTTTAGCGAGGATTGTTTGGGAAAGATTTGTATTATTTTAATGTATAGAGCTTTGGAGATTTGTAGTTTATCTTTTGTTGTTGTGGGACTTAGATGCTCTATACCTTGTCACTTGTGGATTTGGATTTATTTTATCGTATTAGCGCTCCGTTCGCTCTCCCCGGGCGGCGGGGGTGTTACAAATGGTATCAGAGCTTAGGTATACGACAACCCTCGGGGCTTGGATTTTGGGTTCATTGCGTGGTTAGCAATTTTTGGAGATAGAAAATTTAAGGTGATATTCGTGTTAGGCATCTAGATTAGATGTGAAGAAATTATTTTTGAAGACGAAATTATTTTTGGAATTAGTATAGTAGCCTGATTTTTGAGAGTTAGCCATTCGGCGAATTTCGAGGGCGAAATTCCATTGATAGTGGGGAAGTGTAACAACCCGCGTAATTTTTGGGCTATTTTAATTAATTTTTAGAAAATGGAGGAAAATAAAGTTTTTGATAAAATTATTTTTATTGCTCAAATATATTGGTTATTATTTTTAAAGGCGAGAATTTCAAACGGTTTCGAAAACGGAGTTAAAACGGATTTTAAAATGATTTTTAAATGTTTTTAACTCTTGGAGTTGTTTTGACTTCCAACTCTTCATTTCTTTGCCTTATTTAAAGGAGTCTTTTGGATTCCAACTCTTCATTTATTTGCATTATAAAAGGAAGTTGTGGGCAATATTTTTAACATACTTTTGTCACAAAATTTGGCAACAAATATATTTTATATTCCTCTTCTTTTTATATACACACTGGCCCTTGAGATTTGTGAGTTCTAACCTTAGATTAGAGGTGTTCTTGGGGCTATTTTGTTGGAGGTTCTTGGAGGAGATTTTGTAGATCTTTTGTGTTGATCTTGAGGATGTGATCGTTGGTTTCTCATCATGGTTTGAGGTATGGGGTTTTACACAATATGCTCCTTAAATCTCGCGAGTGTCATTCTCTTTGAATTCTTGTTAATTGAACTCATATTTGAATTGATATATTCATTGAAATCTGGAAAATAATTGTTGAAATTATTTTGATTCATGTGGTGTCATTATATTATTGATGAGCACGTTGTCATGAGATTTTAATATGGCACGGATGTTGGGCACCCGCCAAAATTCCTGTTTCCCGAGCTATAGCTTGATAAATCATATACGGATGTGGTGAGCCTGGTGACCCAGTTAAAGTGTTGTTGAGAAATTATATTGATAAATGCGTTGAGATTTACATTTTGATTTGAATATTCGTACTCGTGTTGTTACGTTTTATTCATCGTTAACATATATTTTTTGAGCATCTTTCCTGTCGTATTGTGTACTTCCCCATATTTTCTTTTAGTGGCAGGTTAGCGCGGATTTTGGGGCGCTATGGAGATTGATTTTAGCGAGGATTGTTTGGGAAAGATTTGTATTATTTTGATGTATAGAGCTTTGGAGATTTTTATTTTATTTTTGAGTTAGATGTTGTATTTATTCGAGAGATTTGGTATTTAATTTCAAGAGATTGAGATTAGTAGTTTCTCTTTTGTTGTTGTGGGACTTAGATGCTCTATACCTTGTCACTTGTGGATTTGGATTTATTTTATCGCATTAGTGCTCCGTTCGCTCTCCCCGGGCGGGCGGGGTGTTACATGAATTTTTAGGTGTTTGGAAAGCTCAGTGGAAGGAGCTAGGTAGCCTTGATGTTGGTAGAGCATTTATGGGGACTGTATCTATATCAGTTTATATGGTTGAACAGGTTGTGAAGGCCCAGTCTTCTGATGACTTTTGTCAGGAGAAGGTGAATGCATTGATGTCTAGGGGCATTCAGGGTGTCTTGATCGGTTCTGACGGGGGACTTCGTTATCAGGGACGGATTGTTGTGCCAAATGATACCGAGTTACGGAAGGCCTTATTATCTGAGGTGCATGGATCTAGATTCACTGTTCACCCCGGAGGTGATAAGATGTATCAGGATATGCACCGTATGTATTGGTGGGTTGGCTTAAAGCGTGATGTAGCTGAGTTTGTCTCAAAGTGTGCCACTTGTCAGCTTGTAAAGGTGGAACATCAGAGACCTGGAGGGGAGTTGCAGCCGTTGTCCATTCCCGAGTGGAAATGGGAAATCATCTCCATGGATTTTATTGTTGGCTTGCGAAGATCGCAACGCGGTCATGATTCGATTTGGGTCATCGTCGACAAACTGACAAAGGTGGCTCATTTCCTTTCAGTGAGGACGGATTATACAGCAGCACAGTACGCCATGATGCATATTAACGAGATTGTGAAGTTGCATGGGGTACTGCGTGATATCGTGTCTGACCATGGAAGTGTCTTCATCTTGCACCTTTGGGATGGGAGTTTAGTTGAGTTTGAGTACCGCATTCCACCCTCAGTCTGATGGTCAGACGGAGCGGGTGAACCTGATTTTGGAGGACATGTTGCGAGTTTGTGTGTTGGACATCAAAGGTGGTTGGGATATACATTTGCCACTAGTGGAGTTCGCATATAATAATAGTTATCAACAGACTATTGGCATGTCACCATACGAGGCTTTATACGGCAGGCCTTGTCGATCCCCTACATGTTGGTTGGAGTTCGAAGAGCATCGGATGCTGGGTCCGAATATTGTTAGGGAGACCTCAGAGAAGGTTGACTTGATTCGTGCACGGATGAAGACCGCGCAAGATCGTCAGAAGACTTATGCTGACATAAGGCGGAGGAAGTTAGAGTTCGCCGTTGGGGACCAAGTGCTGTTAAGGGTCTCACCTATGAGAGGCGTTGTTCGCTTTGCTGCCAAAGGGAAGCTTTCACCACGATACGTGGGTCCATTTACAGTGTTGGACAGGGTGGGACCGGTTGCTTACCGTTTAGCCCTACTGACCATCTCCAGCGGGTACATGATATTTTTCATGTATCCATGTTGAGGAAGTTATTACATCTCGAGGACTGACACCTACACATAGATTTAGACGGGATTGAGTTGCAGCCCTATGGGAGCTACGAGGAGAGGCCGATCAGGATCCTAGATCGTCGTGAGCAGCAGTTGAGGTCAAAAGTCATTCCTCTTGTTCGTGTTATGTGGAGTAATCATGATGAGTCTGAGGCCACTTGGGAGAGAGAGGATGACTTGCGAATTAGTCACCCATATCTCTTCATGGAAGGTACGTGCGAAACTACCTTACTTGACTTGAATTGATTTGTTTCATTTCGAATTTCGAGGACGAAATCCTGTTCTTAGAGGGGGAGAATGTAATACCCCACATTTTTATTGAATTAAAATTGAACTAATTGAAAAAAAAAACTATGCTAGTATTTATATTCGAAATGTTTGGAAATGAAAATTTAAAATGAATTAATTGAGATACGAATGTGCGACTTAAATATTAGAAGCGAATTAACGAGTAAAAGGATCGAGAGGGTTAAATTTGGCGCAATGGCATTTTTGTAAATAAAATAACCCTAGGTATAAATAGAAAAGAAGAGAAGAAGTCTTCATTATTTCATTTCACATAAGGAGGCTAGGGTTTGGTAGAGAGAGAGAGTAAGAAGAGAAGAAGCTAAGAGGATTTCAATTTCTCCATACAATCCAAGGCAAGTTAATAACCTATATGTGTATAATATGTATCTATAATGAAATTTCACATGAACATGTACTTGGATCCCTATATTAATATGAAATTGATATTAAAAATGATATGCAGTGTATTAGGATCATCCTCCATGTAGATTCAAATGCAATAACATCATTATAGGGATTGAATTGTTGAACAAACTCTTGAATTTGAGAAATCTATGAAATTGAGTAAATCGTCATATTAAAAACTGTTTTGAGCTGTTTTAATTCCGAAAATGTATGTTTCGTTCGAGTTGCCCGGTAGAAAATCATATTCTGGACAACTTTGTAGTTTTAAGTTTTTTCAAAAACGGATTGGAAAATCCTCGAATATGCGTTTTAAAATTCTGCGCAGAAAGTTATCGTGAACAGGTCCGAACTGTATATATTAATTTCGGGTCTGTTTTAGGCTGGCTATGGTAGCGTGCTCGCCAGTCCTTGTACAAAATCACGTTCCGAACAACTTTGTAGTTTTAAGTTTTCCCAAAAACGGATCGAAAAAGCCTCAAATCGGCGTTTTAAAATTCTGGACAGAAAGTTGTCGAAACATGGGAGAATATTATATGTTAGTTTCGGGTCTGTTTTAGGCCGGCTATGGTAGCGTGCTCGCTTGTCCTTATAGAAAATCAGGTTCCAAACAACTTTGTAGTTTTAAGTTCTTCCAAAAACAAATCGGAAGAGCCTCGAATTTGCATTTTAAATTCTGGGCAGCATGTTGTTGAAATAAGAGTGATAATATTTTTCATGTTGTTAGTAAGATAACTATGGTGTTGTGCCTAATATCCTAACTTGATCACATACTTATGGTTATTAGGGATATATAACCTTGAAATGATTTGATGTTGAATTAGTAAATTAATGATGTAAATTATGTTATATTATAATTAATGACTATGGTATAACTCGAGTAAGAGACTTGACACGATTGTATATATACTTAAGCGTGAAATTGTTTTACATGTATATTGTCGAGTATACACTAGACTAGTCCTCTGGTCGACGTAGGCACATGTTGAATGCAATTTTTTTGTGATTGATCCGGTTAGGTTTCGCTCGAGTGCCATGTCGGAGATAAACCACCAGAACCGGACACATGGTTGTAATGCGGGTCGGATAGAAAGACCTTGAAACGCCATGTGATTTAGGACTTAGTACGATTTCCCTTGCCACGTAATATTGGGGAGTTTTTGTGTGTAGGCCTAGTGTTACGACTTGTTCCCCCGGATAACGATAGTGACCCGATATGACTTGTTGTGTAAGATATTATGCTTGTGTCTTAAAATAATATCCCGAATCGATGCATTTGATATTATACTTGAAGGAAATATTTTGATACGTTAAATACTGAAATGAGATTAATAATGATTAATCATGATACGATGTGAGGCTACACGTTACTCGAGTTTGGGTTGGGTCGTCACGACATAGGAGCATTGGTTGGGTAATTGAACAACTTAATTACTGGAGACGAGTAATGACTAGTGTGCTTTCACTATAAGTACATCTTGTAATCTTATTGCTTGTTTTCTTGTTTTGACGTTCGTCTATCTTGCTTCTTGCTCCTCTCCCATATATATATATATATATATATATATATATATATATATATATAGAGAGAGAGAGAGAGAGAGAGAGAGAGGCAGGCTCCTGTGCACACTAAGTTTGCACATTACCTTTTAAAAGTGTGCAAACTTAGTGCTGGCGCACACCAATTTTTTTATGTGATATTTAAACATTTCAAGGAACCCATATATAAAAAATCAGCTCAAAAAAACTTTTTTTGCTATTTTTAAAAAATCGGTCAAACTTTTGCAGTTTTTGAAGGGCTTTAAAACTGTGAAAGTTTGACCGATTTTTTAAAAATAGCAAAAAAAGTTTTTTTTAGCTGATTTTTTTTATATGGGTTCCTTGAAATGTTTAAATATCACACAAAAAAAATCAACTAAAAAATATTTTTTTTACTATATATAAAAGGTAATGTGCAAACTTAGTGTGCAAACTTAGTGTGCACAGGAGCCTGCCTCTCTCTCTCTCTCTCTCTCTCTCTCTCTCTATATATATATATATATATATATATATATATATATATATATTATACAGGTCCTCGCCCCGTTGGACAGTAGATCGTGGAGCTGGATGACCTCGCATCTATTCTTAGGATCTTGTAGTGGTGGACGCTGGTCCTTATCCTTTTTTGTCACTCTTCCTTAGAGTGTGGTATCAGAGATTTCCCATTGTTAGGGATTTGATAGTGTTGAGAGGTTTACATTACACTCTTTACCTAGTTTATCCTTGGGCCCGTATGTTTGGGCATTTTATATTCAGTACTGATATTACTTGTGGATCCTATACTTGCTATGATGTGATTTGGTTACACGTATGGGAGTTTACATGTTTACTTTACTGGGTTTATTTAAATTATGTTTCTGATGCCAACATATTGACGCTCCGCTTTAATTTAATTGGGCGTAGCTAACCGAATTAGATATAAAAAGCAGGGTTGTCACAAATAATATAATTCCTCAATAGCCTGGTCTATATACATTAACTTTTCATTTTGGCAATCATCCAATCCATCAAGAAACTTGAAATTGATCCCAAAAATTTAATCCATCCTCCCTTGTACTTGGGTATTGATTGTCATTGATTTGTCCGTAAGAAATAATTATTGGTTAGATTCATTGAATACGATACCGAGTGACAAAGATAAGTTGTATATCACTACGTGAGTATAATATAATTTTCAATTTTGTTTGACATGCATTATGAGTACATTATTATTGCAATATCCTAATACACATCTTTGAATTATCTTTACATGTAGTGGGATTAACATGTTGAACATCGATGGGAAAATGATGAACACATCGTGGAGTTGTGTTAAGGTAAATTCCATCATATAACATCTTTGTCATTCCAAAGTAAATTAAAGAAACTCCCTTAAATTCCATCATGTATTTGACTTTTATCACTTCCTCATGGATTCTTTCCTTAAGATACAACAGGGAAAATATAATTGGACTAGGTTGTTTCCTTCTGTCACAAAGGCTCAATCTTGAAATTTTATATTAATGTGTTGATGCATACATAATGGATGCAAGTTTATTTTCATAAATATTTAAAACATGAGAAGAGTTTAGGATTTGAGCTACTATTCCATTATCACTTCATTAATTATCCCTCAATAACTTCTTAGAGTCCTAAATAAACATTTATTAGAAGTCTAAGAAGTCATTTACTACATCCTATAACTTTACTACCACCCCAGAAGAATTTGTTTAACAATGTGTGCAGACTTCTAATAATTGTTTTTAGAGGTTGAAGAGAATCCAATAGAAAAGAAGGAATATGATAAAACATGGTGAATTAGAATAACCCTTCCTCCATTAGATAATACTCTAGATTGCCACCCTGTAATTCTATTTCTTACATTAATAATCAGGATATCATAGAACTCAGTCTTATTTTTACCTTTAAATAGAGTATAACCCAAGCATTTTATGGGGAGACATCTAAATTGGATCCAGTGTAGCCCTCAATCTGCTTCAGCCTTTGATTACTTTGCCTTTGAATACTCTGCTTCTACCACTCAGGTGATAAAAATTCTTAACTTTGCCTTCCAATGATAGTTTATACAGCCCTGAACAAAAAACATTTACAGCAGTTAGAAATAGACTTGGGGAAATAGGATCCCCTACTAATATATCTCTTTATTTTTAAGGGCTATTAATAGTTTAGCTCTGCAATCTTGATGAATAACACTCTTCGAATCACTTTTAAATTCTCCATAATCCACATTTATTTTAAGAACTTCATCTTTCAAATCATTAACAAATTGGAATATGTCACAAAAATTGTTCTTGTTCTATGTTTTCAAGACTCCGTTAAGTCTTTACACTTTAATGGAAAATTTCCTCATAACTAGATCTCGAACCTCCCCACATCACGAAGATTTGACCATGTCAACAAAATCATGATGGTTTCACCACATAGATTTAAATGCTTTAGAAAATATTTCCAACTCAGTTTTCACAGACACTAGCAACGAATCATGATTCAAACAAATTTTATTCAGATGAAGGATGCTAGTATGGGGGAAGAGTGAGGACCACTAGGAGTTCCCTATCCCCCTGTCATGTGTATCCATAATCAACACTTGGTTTGATATATTATTCCACTAAGAAATTATGGTTCCTATAGACCCCAAATCCAGTATGGCACAGTCATTTATGGCTTGATTAAAATCTCTAACAACATTGGAATCCTTTTGATCGAGCACTATTGACTACTTTAATAATGTATTTTTTCCCTTGTGACTTCATTCTTCTTCGAACTTCTGATTTATTTCCCTCGAATTTTTTAAATTTCTTTTCTAACATATTTTAAAAGTCTTTAGATCTTCAATCAAAGGAATTCTTATATTCTTCTCATCTTCCTCATCATTAGCATAAATGGGATATACTATAAAATTCTTATCATTATTAGTTAAGAGTTTTCTCTGGGCATGAAAATACTATAATCATGTATTTTAGGTTCTTGGCAGTCTAGCTCGGGAGTATGAGTACAATGAATCTTCTCCACAGTTGGATATTGACCCTCTCTTTGTAGAATCGAGAATGACAAGAAGACATTGGGTTCTTATGGACTTCAGTTTGAAATATAAGTTCACCCTATTTAGTAACAGTGACCTCTTCACAGTTGTGAATTTTTTGTATTGTATTATCAACAGACCACGAGGTTTTTGGGATGTTTCTAATATTTATATTGGGGGATTCTTCATCTACATTAAGGACATGTTGAACTCTCATTGGACTGCCCGTATCTTCATCAGAGTTGGATGAGGTTTCCCCTTTTTCAGTACCATTATCCTTTTCCTGGCTGTGATTTTTGTTTTTAGAATTTTCTAATGATAAGATAGTTTGGCCGCTAGTTAGGGTTAAACGTATGAAGGTTTCAAGGGTTTGGGGCTACCTGAGGCTTTATTAGGCCTTGTCTAGATGTTGGTGAATGTCGTCGATAGTTAGTGAGAGGTAAAACATTGAGTTATTCACATTTGACATTTCTCATTTCTTGTGATACTAATGTTTGGAGTTGAACGCATATTAATTCAAATATCTTGGTAGAGTTGAACTCAAAACTTACTTACTTTGTTGAAACCATATGAATCATAGACTACCAATTTTTATTCTAATTTATAACTTTTTAAGACATGAGAATAAATTATTTATTGGATTTTTTGATAAATAAAATGGGGAGGGTCCCATATTATACAAATGAGATTTTGATGACTCTATAAATGATCCTCTTATAGTCCACAAACTGTCCTTTATAGATACTCTGATTTCTATTATCCAAATTTCCTGATTGGATGTAATCCAGTTTATGTTTCCTGAAAAACCATGATAGGAGCATTTGATTTATAGAGATAAATGAAGCCTTAAGGCATAACATATTTGCAAAGTGATTCTAAACACAAATAACTATAAGACCCTCTATGAACAGGTGGTTGAAAAATTCTTAATTCTTGTGATAACACTAGCATATAGAGGCCAAGTGTACAACTCTCATTTGCACAACATCTTCAATAGGCACAATATTATAATAGCATTTCCATAGGAAAATTAAAATTTTGATGGGAAAAACAGAGTTCCACATTTGAATTGACACCGAGTGAAGGTGCCTGATGTGTGTTTCCAGAATGGGAAACTACAAGTATCACCTTTAAACTTTTGTTCTAGGATTTTTGATGAAAATTTTAAATAGAGCCTTATAGTTCCACATATTATAAGTTTATTACGACACACCATAAATATTCCTCGTTTATTGTAACGCCCCGACCCGAATTTCTGGGTTACCTGTGAGTCAATCCGGTTCGACCCGAGCGTTAGGAGTGAAGTGCAATGAGACAACCTAAATAATGTTGCTAATCCAGTTTTATTTAATTAACATTTCTGTAAGGACACAAATTTCCAATTGAGTCCATATATAGTTTTGGCTCAATTCCGGACAAAAACATTTATTCATAGGATTGTATTTAATTGTAATATTCTCAAGCCTATAAAGTGTTTGTTGAAGAGGTAGCGGTAAAGAAAATAAAGCTTCATAATCATGCCGGTTTCGTGCCTCGTTTATGCGTCATCAACCATAGTTCCATGCTCCCAAGGTATGAATGCAATCATATATATATAGGATCTTGGAGCTTGTTTATTGGGTGTTAGGTTTAATTAAAGCTCTGTTTTATTTTAAGAAAGAATTAATTAAAACTATAAAATAAGTTTATAAATTTTTCTGGGCTAAAATCAAATTTTCCAAACTTTCTGGAAGTTCGTTCGATATGTCGTTCGAACGATATTGCGTTCGAACCAGATGTCGTTCGAACGAGATTGACAACGACTTCCCATTTAAGGCATACTGGAACTTCGTTCGAAATGTCGTTCGAACGAGATTGTCGTTCTAACGATATTTCCAACGAGTTTCTAACGAATTCATACTGGAACTTCGTTAGAAGACTCGTTCGAACGAGAGTTCGTTTGAACGAAATGTCGTTCGAATGAAATGCCAGGCGGGAACAGTTTTTGGCAGTTTTAAAGCAGTTTTCTCCCATGATCTCCACTTCTTTCCCCACTATCTTTTCACAGCATAACTATGTACGTGAATCACTTTTGATATAAAATCTTTTTCAGATCCTACTAAATCCTAGAGAGTGTTTTGAGAGTAAAATCAAAGATGGAAAAAGATCATATTTTGAGTGTATTTTTATCAAAGAGAAAAATATACACCACTCTAGTTTACACCCAAATTAGTTTCTTCCAAGTTCCCATATTCATATATCTTTCTTGGATTTTGGCACCGGGTTCATCTCTTCCGTTCAAAGAGAAGTTTCGAGTTTTCTTCTACATCCCATAAAGAAAGTAGAAGAGTTTTGTTGCGACATTACCCACTTGGAGAAAGGCTCCTTGCTCGGGTGATGGTGACCATATAAAGTCCGATCGGTGGATTCCGAGACCGCGGTGGAGCTCCAAGGTTATCCGCTAGAAAGAAGTTTCTACAAGAAGAAACATCGGGGCTTGAGAGGGATTGAATCGTGTGTTGTAAGCCTTTTTGTCTTGTATTTGTAAATTCCGTGCTTAGTGGATTTGTGGCTAGGGCCGTCCGAGGTTGTTTCCCGTTGTGGGTTTTTCCTCGTACATCTCGGCGTAGTGTGATTGATTTATTTTTATCTTGCATAATGAATTAGAACTCATGCTTAGGGTAATTCAAGATAAAAATGGTTTTAATTATCACACTTAATTTAATTGGGTGCTAATTAAATTTGGATAATTATTTATTTAATTCAAGTCATTTGCTAATATTGGTTTGGCCTAACATTGGAATATTGATAATTATGACTTAGGCATATTCTAGGACTTGAATTAATTGGTTTAAGTGAAATTTATTATTTGCGTGTTTAATTAATTCTCACTTGGGTTTAATTTGAATTTGATATAAAAATTAAAATTTGGTATTTTAGTTGAACCATCACCTTTTACGCTTCCGCATAGTAAACTAGAAAAAGAAATATAATATTTTAAATTGAAAAGATTAAAATCCGGGGCTCCGCATCCGCATTTCTACAAATTGGTATCAGAGCCAAAGCGATAAATTATTTCGTTAAAGATCCTTTGAATAATTTTTGGCTAAAATGGAATTTTTTCCATTTTCAAAATTTCCTATTTTCGATGGTTATAACTACGCGTATTGGAAAGCGCAAATGAAATAGGCACTTAAATCTATCGATGAAAGGGTTTGGATGTCTGTAGTTAACGGGTGCTCTCCACCAACTCATTTAGTTGAAAATGAACGTGTTCCCAAACCGGCCGATAGATGGACTGAGAATGAGTTTAAACTTTCTAATTTTAATTCCCGTGGTTTGAATGCTTTGTTTAGCGTTGTCACACCGGATGAATTCCGACGTATTATGACGTGTGAAACCGCTAAATAAGCTTGGGATATTTTACAACTAACTCGTGAAGGAACTAGTGTCGTTAAAGCTTCGAAACTCCAAAACTTCACCACTAAATTTGAAACTATCAAAATGAACGATAATGAAAATTTTGATGAATTTTATGCTAGACTTTCCGATATTGTCAATTCATCTTTTAATTTGGGAGAGAAAATACCCGACAACCGAGTTGTAAAGAAAATTTCAAGGTCCCTACCCCATAGATTTATTCCAGAAGTGACCGTTTTAAATTCTTTACCAACTTTAGCCTCTACGAAATTAGAAGAGCTTGTAGGTGATTTACAAACCTATGAACTAGATATGTTTCCCTCTAAAACTGAAAAGAAAATTAAAAAGGGCGTTGCTTTAAAAGCCCGAAAAGAGGTCAAACAAGTAGTAGAGAGCGAGAGTGATAGTGACTCGGAAGATATGACTTTGTTTGCTCGTAAATTTAGAAAATTTCTTAAATTTAACAAAGATAAATTTAAAAATGATTTTAAGAAATTTGAAACTTCTAAGCATGACAAAGCCGAGAAGATCCCTAAACCTATTAATGAAAATTTAAATAGGGACAAGTCTAATAAGTGTTTTGGTTGTGAGGGTTATGGCCATAGGGCTTCTGAGTGCCCCACTAAACTAAGGAAAGAGGGTAAACGACCCATTGCATATAATGCGACCCTTAGTGATAATGATAAGGAAGAGGGACTCGATTCCCCCACTAAGCCTAATTTTGTGGCTTTTATGGCTAGTCATTTGAGTGATAGTGAGAACTCATCGATTGATGAAACTTTAACACATGACACTTCCAAGGTCATTGTTTATGATTCTCTTGTTTTTGATGATAGTGAGAGTGGAGAAGAAAGAGAGAGTGAAAATGAAGAAGAGGTTAATGTGAGTGAACTTCAAAATGCTTTTCAAGAATTATATAAAGAATCTATTAAATTGAAAAGAGCTAATTTGAAGTTAGAAGCTAGTTTGAAAGAACGTGTCAAGATCGTTGATAATAGTATGCTGGTTGAAGACCTTAGGACACGAGAGAAAGCTCTTTTAGAGAAGCTTGAATATATAGAAGGCGAGAGAGATAGCCTTAGGGGTTTAATGGAATCCTTGAAAAAGGAGCTTCTTGCGTTTGAAGAGCGAAATGTTTTATTAGAGTCTAACATTTTAGAATTGCAAAATAAATTAAAAAACTATAGTAATGTCAAATTTGATTTGGAATGTCGTTCGGAAAAATTAGATAAAATTTTAGGAACGGTCCAAATTAAAAATGACATGTGTGGTTTAGGCTTCAATACTTGTAATGAATCTACTCATAAATCCAAGACCAACATTTTAGGAGAATCTACTAGAAAAGCATTTAGAGATCACTCCTTGGGTAAATCTTTTCGACATGTTTTTACTTGTACACATTGTGGTCGAAAAGGTCATCTTAAGAAATTTTTCTTTGATCTTAAACGAATTCCTAGAAAATCCCAACGTAATGCAATCAATGTATTTATAACTCCTACACCCCAAGACAATCTTTCTTCATTAATTTGGGTTAGGAAATCTGACTTGGTTGCCTTGCAAAATAGGGTTTTTTATTCTCATTTACTTTCACATGATTCCTCCCTTGCTAAATCTAAAGGATGAATGTGTGAGTGCTTGCATACTTTAGCTTTTGTACTTCATGCTATATTCACATGCTAAATGTATGCTTGTTTAAATCATTTTCTAGTCCTTACTCTCTATCGTATCACATGCTAGAATAATGATTTTTGTTTATCATTTGAAGTTTTTATCTCTTGGTAATTTAAGCTTAATGAGAAATTCAAATGATTTTTTGTTTGTCTATTGAGTATATATTTTTTTATTTTTCGTTAAAAATTTCAAAATCTCAAAAAGATTTTATTTTGTGTGTAGTTTAGTTTCACACACTTTAAGTGGCATATACTTGTGTTTGAATCCATCCTTTAACGCTCCCATGTGGCTAGAACTTTTGATTTAGATTGTCAATCCTTAAAATGTTCTTTACCATATTTTTATGGAGTAGTTGGATTTTGTGTTGGTTAAATGGATTCTATTTTTATATGCCTCTATTCACATATGCACGAGATCTTTTGAAATTTTAACTTCAAATGTATATTTGAGCTACGTGAGGTGTTCTCCTTCCAATCTTGTCATCTACATACATGTGACTTAGGAGGACTAGTGCATGTCAAAATCCGTTGCACGTGAGATTTGTGTGAAAAATGAAAACATGATAAATATAAATGTTCATGGGGAAGGGCTTCGAAAGGACTAAGTGATCCTTTGCGATTGTAAGCCACCGTTTTTGAATTGCCCTAAAAGAAATACGTGGTCCAAAGGCCTAAAAACAGAAAATATGGCATTAAAAAGAGAAATAATTTGCTAAGGCCTATGTTTGATTGATATATTCATTCAAAATTAATATATGCTTATTGAGGGAGATTGGATGGTATATCAACGGTTTGCACAATGTCCGTTTATCCTAGTTGCGTATTTCATGTCATGACTCTATTGGTTTGTAGAATCATCAATATGCTAGGCTTGTATGCATTGTGTATGTTTGTTCATTGAGTTCAATCTATATTGTCACATGAGGATATATTTAAATGTGATGAAGTTTGCAATCAAATGAGAACTCTGTGAACATGTTTTTAAGTGATTGGGTCTAAATTTAATTGTTACTAGTTCACACCCCAACACTTCCATTTCCATATGACACATTTTTGCCATCCGAGTGTGCAAACTTATTGGATTTTGTGCCATGTGTGTTTTTATATCTATATATATATATATGTGTGTGCGTGTGCATTATTGATATATTTCTAGTACATATATATATGATATCTTTTTTTGACTTTGCCTTGCTTTCTAGTCCTTCTATGTTTCTAATTTAGTTTTAGTATCTATCATGGATTAGTATCTATCTTGAATTAGTTATCGGTTTAAGCTTCAACATGATTTTATATTTGTTCCTTATCTTTTGCATATTTCTGAACAAAAAGGGGGAGAATGATAGGGTGAGAAATGGTATCTTATCCTATTATAATCTTATCTAAGTTTAGGAGATTTAACTTAGGGGAAGTAGATAACTTCTTGGGTTGATCATTGTGAGGTTGATCATTGTGATAAAGGGGAGAATTGATTTTGGGGGAGTATTTATTTTAATTGCTTTAAATTCTTTGATATTCCCTATGCATTTGATGATTTTGCTTAAGTGTGCTTTAAATTCTTTGATTTGGGGGATTATTTATTTTAACTGCTTTAAATTCTTTGATATTCCCTATGCATTTGATGAGTTTGCTTAAGTGTGCAGAAATTCTTCTAAAGCAGCATCTTTCAATGGCAAAGAGTTTGATCCTTGGGTTAAGTCAAGTTTGGGTGGGTTATGTTTTGAGTCTAGTGAGCTTGACGGCCCTTTAGGATTTTTGTTTGTTTTTTCTCCCGGAATGGCCAAAGGGGGAGATTTGTAAGGACACAAATTTCCAATTGAGTCCATATATAGTTTTGGCTCAATTCCGGACAAAAAAATTTATTCATAGGATTGTATTTAATTGTAATATTCTGAAGCCTATAAAGTGTTTGTTGAAGATGTAGCGGTAAAGAAAATAAAGCTTCATAATCATGTCGGTTTCGTGCCTCGTTTATGCGTCATCAATCATAGTTCCATGCTCCCAAGGTATGAATGCAATCATATATATATAGGATCTTGGAGCTTGTTTATTGGGTGTTAAGTTTAATTAAAACTGTGTTTTATTTTCAGAAAGAATTAATTAAAACTATAAAATAAGTTTATAAAGTTTTCTGGGCTAAAATCGAATTTTCCAAACTTTCTGGAAGTTCGTTCGATATGTCGTTCGAACGATATTGTCGTTCGAACCAGATGTCGTTCGAACGAGATTGACAACGACTTCCCATTTAAGGCATACTGGAACTTCGTTCGAAATGTCGTTCGAACGAGATTAGCGTTCTAACGAGATTTCCTACGAGTTTCTAACGAGTTCATACTGGAACTTCGTTAGAAGACTCGTTCGAACGAGAGTTCGTTCGAACGAAATGTCGTTTGAATGAAATGCCAGGCGGGAACAGTTTTTGGCAGTTTTAAAGCTGTAGGAGGGTAGTGTGACTGGGGTCTATGAATAACTGGAAAGGGTGAGGCGTGACCCACTCCAATGGATGCTGCCTGCAAGGTCTTCAAGGTCTCCTGGTGTAACTTCTGAAGAAAACTTCTCCTTCTGGTAACAATGGAACTCAAGCTTCAACTCACTCCCTGCAAGAAGATGAACTTTCACAGCAAAAATAGTAATTTTCTCAAGGGAAACACCTGAGAGTGATGGCTGTCAGTGGGGAGTGAAGGAACAAGGCACTCAGCACTAAGAGAATGAGCAGGGAGAGAATACTTAGGTAGGTCTGGTGATATTTTGGCAGAGTAACAGTGCAATTTCTATTGTCTATATGACCTTGCCCAGGGGTCCTATTTATACTTGGGCACTAAGGCTGGGTTGGCACTTTTGGCGCCAAAACTTAGAGGGTTGGTGAGGGACAAAGTCTGTAGTGTACTGTTTGTCCCTATCTGCAGGCAGGTCTTCGTGTCCCCTCTGGCAGATGCCCCTGGTGCCGACCAAAGTTCAAAAGAAAATATGTCTTCTAATGGAGACAAAATATTTGATTTGCTAAATATCTTTTGAAACGGTAACTTTGATACAAACTTTGTAAAGTTGAGGGGGGGTCTCGAGGACCCCCCCCCCCCCTCTAAAATATTTGCAAGCTTGAGGGGGGTCTCGAGGACCCCCTTCTAAAATCATTTTTCTTGAGAGGGGTTTAGAGGACCTTCTCCTCTAAAATCATTTTATAAACAGTTCTTTTCTTGTGAGCAGCCAGCCCTTTGGCTGCTCACTTCACTTGTAACTAAGTATGAGGTGTGTGAGGACTGGGTGACCCTAA
The DNA here is from genome assembly GCA_949130495.1 of Sambucus nigra. NCBI lineage: Eukaryota > Viridiplantae > Streptophyta > Magnoliopsida > Dipsacales > Adoxaceae > Sambucus > Sambucus nigra. The sequence goes on from OX422211.1 coordinate 168,611,943, forward strand.
GGTCTCCTACTAGCATTCTCTCAATCCTATAGTGCTAAGTGGTTGAGCTTGCTCAACATAGCTTGTCCCTCAATCGCCAAGCCAAAACTCCCAGGAGGTCCCAACTAGCCTGCTTGAGCCCTGCTTGCTCAGCTAGGCAACCTGTACAAGAAAGTAAAGTGTTAATACTATTGTTCATTTAAATACTAACGTCTCATGATGAGGAGTTGCTCGTGGTATCTACTCCCTCATCCTGGACACTCTAGGTGGGTTCCTTCTCAATATGAGTTTCTGCCGAAACCCTTGTAATGACACTTCTCAAATAACATTTCTGCAGTGACCCTTGCAGTGGCGTTGAGCCTTGCAGTGGCGCTGACCCTCTCGAATGTCATTACTGCAGTGACCTTGCAGTGGCGCTGACCCCTGTAGGCGCTGACCCTTGAATTTGCACTTCTCAATCTTGTATTTCTGTGGTAAGCCTTACGAGGCACCTCTCGAATGTCATTATTGTAGTGATCCCTGCAATGGCGCTGAGCCTTGCAGTGGCGCTGACCCTCTCGAATGTCATTGCTGTAGTGACCCTTGCAGTGGCGCTGACCCCTGCAGTGGCGCTGACCCTTGCAGCGGCGCTGACACTTGCAGCGGAACTTCTCAATCTTGGACTTGGCCTGCTTCTGTGGTGAGCCCCTCGTTCTTGGCCTGCTTCTGTGGCCTTTTTTCTAGGGCGGAGGGGTTGCGCATCGTGAGCCCCTCACCCTTGGCCTTCTTCTGTGGCCTTTTATCTTGGGCAAAAGGGTTGCCCGCGGTGAGCCCCTCGCCCTTGGCCTTCTTCTGTAGCCTTCTATCTTGGGCGGAGGGATTGCTCGCGGTGAGCCTCTCGTCCTTGGCCTTTTTCTGTGGCCTTCTATCTTGGGCGGAGGGGTTGCTCGCAGTGAACCCCTCGCCCTTGGCCTTCTTTTGCGGCCTTCCATCTTGGGCGGAGGATTTTCATGCCTTGAGCCCTTCGCCCTTGGCCTTCTCCCGTGGCCTTCCATTTTGGACGGAGTGGTTGTGCGCGGTGAGCCCCTCGCCCTTGGCCTTATTCTGTGGCCTTCTTTCTTGGGCGGAGGGGTTACTCGCGATGAGCCCCTCGCCCTTGGCCTTCTTCTGGGGCCTTTCATCTTGGACGGAGGGGTTGCTCGCGGCGGGCCCCTCGCCCTTGGCCTTCTTCTGCGGCCTTTCATTTTGGGCGGAGTGGTTTCTCGCAGTGAGCCCCTCGCCCTCTTCTGCGGCCTTCCATCTTTGGTGGAGGGGTTTCTCGCAATGAGCCTCTCACCCCTGGCCTTCTTCTGTGGCCTTCCATTTTGGGCGGAGGGGTTGTTCGCGGTGAGCCCCTCGCCCTTGGCCTTATTCTGTGGCCTTCTTTCTTGGGCAGAGGGGTAACTCGCGGTGAGCCCCTCACCCTTGGCCTTCTTCTGGGGCCTTTCATCTTGGGCGGAGGGGTTGCTCGCGGCGGGCCTATCGCCCTTGGCCTTTTTCTGTGGCCTTTTACCTTGGGTGGAGGGGTTACTCGTAGTGGGCCCCTCACCCTTGGCCTTTCATTTTGGGGGGAGGGGTTACTCGCGGTGAGTCCCTTGCCCTTGGCCTTCTTCTGTGGCCTTTCCTTTTTGGGCGGAGGGATTACTCACGGTGGACCCCTCGCCCTTGGCCTTTTTCCATGGGATTTCATTTTGGGTGGAGGGGTTACTCGTGGTGAGCCCCTCACCCTTGGCTTTCTTCTGTGGCCTTCTGTCTTGGGCGGAGCGGTTACTCGCGATGAGCCCCTAGCCCTGGCCTTCTTCTGTGTCCTTGCATCTTGGGTGGAGGGGTTACTCGCGATGGGCCCCTCGCCCTTGGCCTTCCTCTGTGGCCTTTTGTCTTGGGTGGAGGGTTTACTCGCGGTGATCCCTAGTTCTTGGCCTTCTTCTGTGGCCTTCTGTCTTGGGCGGAGGGGTTACTCGCTCGCCCTTGGCCTTCTTCTGAGGCCTTCCATCTTGGGCGGAAGGGTTGCTCGTAGTGAGCCACTCGCCCCTGGCCTTCTTCTGTGGCCTTCCATCTTGGGCGGAGGGGTTGCTCGCAGTGAGCCCCTCGCCCTTGGCCTTTTTCTATGGCCTTCTATCTTGGGCGAAGGGGTTGTTCGCGGTGAGCCCCTCGCCCTTGGCCTTATTCTGTGGCCCTCTTTCTTGGGTGGAGGGGTTACCCGCGGTGATCCCCTCGCCCATGGTCTTCTTCTAGGGCCTTTCATCTTGGTCGGAGGGGTTGCTCGCGACGGGTCCCTCGCCCTTGGCCTTCTTCTGTGGCCTTGCATCTTTGGTGGAGGGTTACTCGCGATGGGCCCCTCTCCCCTGGCCTTCCTCTGTGGCCTTCTGTCTTGGGTGGAGGGGTTACTCGCAGTGAGCCCCTCGCCCTTGGCCTTCTTCTGTGGCCTTTCATCTTAGGCAGAGGGGTTACTCGCGGTGGGCCCCTCGCCCTTGACCTTCTTCTGTGGCCTTCTATCTTGGGCGGAGGGGTTACTCACGGTGGGCCCCTCACCCTTGGCCTTCTTCTGTGGCCTTCTATCTTGGGCGGAGAGGTTACTCGCGGTGAGCCCCTCGCCCTTGGCCTTCTTCTTTGGCCTTTCATCTTGGGCGGAGGGGTTACTCACGGTGGGCCCCTCGCCCTTGGCCTTCTTCTGTGGCCTTCTATCTTGAGCGGAGGGGTTGCTCGCGGTGAGCCCCTCGCCCTGAGTTCTTTTTGTTAGCATCAAGTTTGGGAAGAGGGGTCACTCAAGGTGGATCCCCTCGCCCTAGGCTTTTTTCTATCAGACTTGCAATCTTGGGAAATTGGAGCGCTCCGGTGCCCTTGGAGCCTTAGGTGCTAAACTGTCGCACCTTATATTTACACTTGGTAGTTGCTCAAAACTGTGAGCGCTCCACTGCCCTTAGAGCCTTAGGTGCTCATCTGGAGCACCTTATGTTTATACTTAGCACTTGTTCAAGACTGTGAGCGCTCCGGTGCCCTTGGAGCCTTAGGTGCTAAATTGTCGCACCTTATATTTATACTTGAAACTTGCTCAAGACTGCGAGCGCTCCGGTGTCCTTGGAGCCTTAGGTGCTAAACTGTTGCACATATACTTATACTTGGAAATTGCTTAATGTTGTGAGCGCTCCGATGCCCTTGGAGCCTTAGGTACTAAACAACCGCACCTTATATTTATACTTGGTAGTTGCTCAAGACTGTGAGCGCTCCTATGCCCTTGGAGCCTTAGGTACTGAACTGTTGTACCTTATGTGTATAATTGCATTTGCTCAATACTTTGAGTTGCTCTTTTTTATGTGAGAACCTTAAGATTGAACTTCCCATTTCTAACTGTGGGGTATTTGCATATGAGATGAGCAAGTTAAAATTTTGAAACTGCCCCTCTAACTGCGGGGTACTTGCATGTAAGTGAGCAAGTTAAAATTTGGACGCTGCCCCTCTAACTGCGGTGTACTTGCATATAGCTGAGCAAGTTTAAAATTTTGAAGTTGCCCCTTTAACTGCGGGGTACTTGCATATAACTGAGCAAGTTGAAATTTGGAAGTGGCCCCTCTAGCTGCGGGGTACTTGCATATAATTGAGCAAGTTAAAAAATTTCAAGCTACCCCTCTAACTGCGGGGTACGTTCATATGAGCTGAGGTAGTTAAAAATTTTAGCGCAGCCCCATGTGCCCGTGGGGTACTTTTTAGCGCACCCCTGTGTGATTATGGGGTATTTTGTTATGTACATTCATTTCTTAGGGAGTAGCTAGGAGATGGGGTTAGTCCTTCTCCTTCCTACAAACTTTGAATAAAATTTCATATATATCCTAAGTAAAGAAATAATTATTTCTTTATACTGGAAATTTCCCTTCGTCTGCAAGGGTGCTTGTTCCAGACTTTTCTTAGGGAGGGGTAGACCCGCTTCTCCCTATTTTTTGAAAACTGGTCAAGGGAATTTTTCTTGAGAACAGAGGTTATGACTTGTTCTCTAGGCTATAAATCTATATTGAATAATAAAGAAATGTAGTGATTTTTTTTATTACTATTATTATTACTAGGAGGATAACCTCCATGCTGGTCCTGTCGGGTCTTAGGGACTTTACTCACTATACTTTTACTTTTGGGTTGGATATCTCCCCAAGTATGATGAGGAAAGTTCCTTATATCATGGGCCCTCTTTTAATCGAGCAGAGGTTCTGCCCTTCTTTTAAGAAAAGAACGCATAAATCTGGTGTACCCACCGCACAATGTAGGCAAATGAGTCATGCACAAAATTTCTAGTGCCAAAAATAATGGGTATTAGTTTTCTTCATTGCGGTCAGAGTTTATATTTCTTACAAGAAGTGTACTCATAAAACTAGAGCAGGCTATTCAAGTTTTTTTTAAGAAAAATGAAACTGGGCAGGAGTTAGGCATAGTACCTCTTCAGTCTTAGTGGTGAGGATGTCCGCTTATGACGGGTTGAATATTTTAGGTGAGAACCTATATGGGTTCCTCACCGTTGCCTTCCCTGGAGGAGGGTTCCTCGATTGAAAGTCCCTTTCTTGGAGCTGAGTTTATTGTGGGTTCCTCGCACCCATAGGTTATTGAGGCGGGCTCCTCGCTTCTAGGCTCCTCGCTTCTAGGCTCCTCATTTGTAGTTTGTGTATTTGAGAGTTCCTCGCGAGGGCTATTACCCATTGGGGGTTCCTCGTAACTTTATGACACTACGCTGCTGAGGTCTCCTCGCAAATGCCTCTGTCAATAGAGGGTTTCTCGCAAGCACTGCTATCAACGGCGGGTTCCTCTCAAGCCTTGTTGCCGCCAGAGGGTTCCTCGATCAAAAGTTTAGAACCAAGGGGTTCCTCGCTGGAAGTTTTCACAGCCGCGAGCCCCTCGTATGAGGCTTCTCATTTGAGGGGTATATCATCTGTCACTTTGACCCCAATGGGTTCCTCGCCTGCTTTCTCGACCGTGATAGGATCCTCAACCATCTAGGGTTCCTCGCGACCACCATTAGTCGAGGTGGGTTCCTCGTCTGAAGCGACTGTGGCGACGGGTTCCTCATTTTTGGGGTTTGCTAGAAAAAATTCCTCGTCATAGGCTCTGGTAACAGTGTGTTCCTCTACTGCCAATTTGACTTCGAGGGGTTTCTCGTCGATGGCTAATACTCCTAATGGTTCCTCGCCGACTGTGGGTACTATGTCATCGAACGCTGACGACCAAGGTTCCCTCGCGACCCACCCTGTTAGTGGGTTCTTCACCAACTATAAATTCCTCACCCATTTTTTTTCTGTTTTAATTATAAATGGTTCCTCACCATATGATTTCGATAAGGGCGGAGGTTCCTCATTATCTTGTCTAACTAACGAGGGTTCCTCGCGACCCATACGCTCTTCTCATCCTGCCAAAGAGAATTATTTTAAATCGGGTTCCTCGTGCACCATTCAAGGAATGGGTACGATTTCCCTTGGAGGTTTGGGGTATGTGGGTTCTTGGTCAAAAATTATGTTACCCCCTTATTTTCCCACGAGTTCCTCGCCGACGGTATCCATATCCAATAATTTAGGATTTTTGCGCAAGGGTTTCTCGTAAATCTCTCTAGCGAGAAAGGGTTTTTTAGCGGCTGATTCTTCAACTGCCAGCCAACGTATGGCTTCGCGAGGTACAAATTCATTCAGACCCCTATTGGCCTCGGGTTCCTCGACCGAACTTTTGTTGACAACTAGGGGCGTCTCGACCTGTGACAGCATGGTGGTCTCTCGTCAGCGGCTAGGGGTCTCGCGATCTGTCATCGTGTCTATAGGTCCCTCGTTAGAAGCTGGGGGTCTCGACGTCGGCGAGAAGGGGGTCTCGACGTTGACTGGTGATTTCTTGCGTGGCGACGCAGATGTTGATGCTCTTGGAGTTTCTTCGCGACATGTGTTATTTGCTGAAAATTTTTCACGAGACCCCTTTTGTATTATGGGCTCCTTGCCGGAAGCGTAATTGGCACTTGGGGTTTTGAGTGAGGGTGTCTCGACCCCTATTATGTTGAAAGGGGGGTCTCGACATCTGTTGAAATTGGTGTTGGTTCCTCGCACTTTGCGCTAAACATGGGGTTCCTCGCGTCACCCAACCAAGGGTTCCTCGCCGAATCAGGTAGAGGCGGCTGGGGGTGTCTCGTCTCCTTGTCGAGATAGGGGCTCACCGCGAGATAGGAGGCAAGGGTCTCTCGATGCATTCAAGACCTCGCGCGCTCGGAGTCCATGCCCCAGGGTTCCTCGCCTGCTATTTCTGCACATGAGGGTCTCTCGCCCGTGACAGGTTTTTCTAGAGGTTCCTCGCGTAATGATTTCTCCTCTATAGGTATCTCGACATATCACAGCGTTGGCAGCGGCTCCTCGCGCGCTGGTGTAAATATGGGGCATACTCCGCCTAGTCAGTCTATGGTTGGGGGTGTCTTGGCGATTGCGAGTTCCATTAGGGGTTCCTCGTGTCCCATAGTCGAGGGTCCCTCACCCAATCCATTATTGGCGTCTGGTGGTATCTTGACCTTGGGTGTCTCGGAATGTGTTGGCGCTGACGGGGGTATCTCGATCTTAGATGTCTCGACGCCCATGATTTTTTTTTTAAGAAGGGGGGTCTCGACCCGTGGTTTACTGTGAGGCGACCCTACGGTCGAGGATCCCTCGCCAGTTACCTTGGATTCTTCGAAAGTCCTAGTTGCTTTGGGAGGTGGTGTCTCGATGCCTTTGAATTTTTTAGGAACAGGGGTCTGGGCCTATGACAGTATGGTGGCCTCTCGTCAGCGGCCGGGGGTCTCACGACCTGGCCTCGTGTCTACGGGTCCCTCGTCACTGCAAGGGGGTTTCTCGTCATCTTGCCATGTCGAGGGTTCCTCGACCCAGGTTGTCTCGACCCTTTGTGATGTTGACGATTTTTTGACTGGTCGTGTTGCGTTTGGGGAGATCAGCGATTTGCTATTTGTTTCTAGTGGGGGGGGGGTCTCGACCTCTTATCACGTCGAGGGTTCCACGGCCCAGGGTGTCTCGCCCATTGTTGGCGTCATGGAGAGTATGTTGCTGCTGTTATGGACACTTTATTGACGACGAGAGGTACCCAGGGCTCCTCGCCCCTGGGTTCTTAATGATTTGTTGTTTCTACAGGGGTCGCCACTTCCACTCCCTTCTTGGCGGCGGGGTGTGTGTCGCCGACTGTTGGTACTATGGGGGTGTGATGCTGGCCGCGGGTTCCTCGCGACCCCCTTTCCAGTGAGTTCATCGCGACCCCCTCGCTCGTTAGAGGTTTTCTATCTTTTGGGATTTCTACTATGGGACCCACTGCCGAGGGTCCCTCGTCGTTAGCTGCTACTGCCATGGGTTATTTTCTTAAGGGTTCCTCATCGCTATCATTCAGCGAGAGGAGTTCCTCGGCCATACCGAATTCCTCGCCAAACACTTAGGGTTCCGAGGGTTCTGCCAGTGAACTTGACGATTGTCACAACTTGCTCCAGCTCCGTCCTTTGCGGATGAGCTACTTCTATCGGAATCGCTGCCAGAACGGCTGTCCCTCCAGGGGGGTTGCTGCTGGTGTTACACATTCTTGATCCAAACATGCCGAGTCTCAAAAAAACATACTCAAATGCCTCTTCCACCGGAGCTGCTACCGGTGAGCTGGCCTGCCCTATCGGAAGAGCAGGTACCTTTGCTACGGTCACCACCACATCCACCAGAGTGGCCTAGTCTCGTTGGGCTCCATTTCCAGATGGAATGTCCTCAAACACTAGCTGCTTAGAAACATTAAAAACTTCTTTGTCCATGGAAATGAGGATACCTCCCCAGCAGAGTCACCAAATGTAGGAGGGTAGTGAGACTGGGGTCTATGAATAACTGGAAAGGGTGAGGCGTGACCCACTCCAATGGATGCTGCCTGCAAGGTCTTCAAGGTCTCCTGGTGTAACTTCTGAAGAAAACTTCTCCTTCTGGTAACAATGGAACTCAAGCTTCAACTCACTCCCTGCAAGAAGATGAACTTTCACAGCAAAAATAGTAATTTTCTCAAGGGAAACACCTGAGAGTGATGGCTGTCAGTGGGGAGTGAAGGAACAAGGCACTCAGCACTAAGAGAATGAGCAGGGAGAGAATACTTAGGTAGGTCTGGTGATATTTTGGCAGAGTAACAGTGCAATTTCTATTGTCTATATGACCTTGCCCAGGGGTCCTATTTATACTTGGGCACTAAGGCTGGGTTGGCACTTTTGGCGCCAAAACTTAGAGGGTTGGTGAGGGACAAAGTCTGCAGTGTAATGTTTGTCCCTACCTGCAGGCAGGTCTTCCTGTCCCCTCTGGTAGATGCCCCCTGGCGCCGACCAAAGTTCAAAATCAAATATGTCTTCTAATGGAGAAAAAATATCTGATTTGCTAAATATCTTTTGAAACGGTAACTTTGATACAAACTTTGTAAACTTGAGGGGGGGTCTCGAGGACCACCCCCTCTAAAATATTTGCAAGCTTGAGGGGGGTCTCGAGGACCCCCTTCTAAAATCATTTTTCTTGAGAGGGGTTTAGAGGACCCTCTCCTATAAAATCATTTTATAAACAGTTCTTTTCTTGTGAGCAGCCAGCCCTTTGGCTGCTCACTTCACTTGTGACTAAGTGTGAGGTGTGTGAGGACTGGGTGACCTAGGGTCTCCTACTAGTATTCTCTCAATCCTATAGTGCTAAGTGGTTGAGCTTGCTCAACATACCTTGTCCCTCAGCCGCCAAGCCAAAACTCTCGGGAGGTCCCAACTAGCCTGCTTGAGCCCTGCTTGCTCAACTAGGCAACCTGTACAAGAAAGTAAAGTGTTAATACTGTTGTTCATTTAAAGACTGATGTCTCATGATGAGGAGTTTCTCGTGGTAGCTACTCCCTCATCCTGGCCACTCTGGGTGGGTTCCTTCTCAATATGAGTTTTTGCCGAAACCCTTGTAATGGCACTTCTCAAATAACATTTCTGCAGTGGCGCTGACCCTCTCGAATGTCATTACTGCGCTGACCCTTGCAGTGGCGCTGACCCTTGCATTGGCACTTCTCAATCTTGTATTTCTGTGGTAAGACTTACGAGGAACCTCTCTAATGTCATTACTGCAGTGATCCCTGCAATGGCGCTGAGCCTTACAGTGGCGCTGACCCTCTCGAATGTCATTGCTGCAGTGACCCTTGCAGTGGCGCTGACCTCTGGAGTGGCGCTGACCCTTGCAGCGACGCTGACTCTTGCAATGGCACTTCTCAATCTTGGACTTCCGCGGTGACCCTCGCGGGCACCTCTCGAATGTTATTGCTGTAGCGGCGCTGACGCTTGCAGCGGCGCTGACACTTGCAGCGGCACTGATACTTGCAGCGACGCTGACACTTGCAACGGTGCTGATACTTGCAGTGGTGCTGGGGGTTCCTGCTGAATATGAGTTTCTGTCGGGACCCTGGGGTGGTTCCTTCTCAATTATGCGTTTCTGCCGGGACCCTGAGGTGGCTCCTCCTCAATATGAGTTTCTTTCGGGACCCTGGGTTTCTTCTCAGTATTTCTAATAAAATAATATTTTTACTTTTTTATAGGTAGACACCCTTCTACAAAAGCAGTTTTCTCCCATGATCTCCCCTTCTTTCCCCACTATCTTTTCACATCATAACTATGTGCGGTAATCAATTTTGATATAAAATCTTTTTCAGATCCTACTAACTCCTAGAGAGTGTTTTGAGAGTAAAATCAAAGAGGGAAAAAGATCATGTTTTGAGTGTGTTTTTATCAAAGAGAAAAATATACACCACTCTAGTTTACACCCAAATTAGTTTCTTCCAAGTTCCCATATTCATATATCTTGCTTCGAGTTTGTCACCGGGTTCATCTCTTCCGTTCAAAGAGAAGTTTCGGGTTTTCTTCTACATCCCATAAAGAAAGAAGAAGAGTTTTGTTGCGACATTAACCATTTGGAGAAAGGCTCCTTGCTCGGGTGACGGTGACCATATAAAGCCCGATCAGTGGATTCCGAGATCACGGTGGAGCTCCAAGGTTATCCGCTAGAAAGAGGTATCTACAAGAAGAAGCATCGGGGCTTGAGAGGGATCGAGTCGTGTGTTGCAAGCCTTTCTGTCTTGTATTTGTAAATTCCGTACTTAGTGGATTTGTGGCTAGGGCCATCCGAGGTTGTTTCCCGTTGTGAGTTTTTCCTCGGACATCTCGGCGTAGTGTGATTGATTTATTTTTATCTTGCATAATGAATTAGAACTCATGCTTAGGGTAATTCAAGATAAAAATGGTTTTAATTATCACACTTAATTTAATTGGCTGCTAATTAAATTTGGATAATTATTTATTTAATTCAAGTCATTTGCTAAAATTGGTTTGGACTAACTTTGGAATATTGATAATTATGACTTAGGCATATTCTAGGACTTGAATTAATTGGTTTAAGTGAAATTTATTATTTGCGTGTGTTTAATTAATTCTCACTTGGGTTTAATTTGAATTTGATATAAAAATTAAAATTTGGTATTTTAGTTGAACCATCACCTTTTACCCTTCCGCATAGTAAACTAGAAAAGAAAATATAATATTTTAAATTGAGAAGATTAAAATCCGGGGTTCCGCATCTGCATTTCTACAATTTCACTTGTTAGCATGCAATTCCAGTTTCAAGATAAACTACGTGAGGGACCTATGGGGAGCACCCCGAGGTCCAATTAAACAAAGCTATTGATGTAAACATAAATAAAATATACTTACCTGTAAAACGCCCTCAAATTACAGAATTGCTCCTAACCTGTCTTAAACAAAGTGGGGATGTGAGTCTATGCCCAGTTGGATTTATACGACAGTATAGAAATGAATGGAAGAAAGTAATACTCACACGCTACAACCACATACATGCGAAATTATGTATATATCTGCATACATATACATTTGGAAAATACACATGCCAATGCATTAACCGTTTTACTTTCGTAAAATCTTACTAATCCAGATTAATCTAGTAAAGACTTCCTTTATTCATGCTTAACATTTTCATCTTGTTAACACACCCGGTTCGAGACTTGAAACTATTACACTTGATTTTATTTGAATCCATTCCTTTATCGGATTGTAGCCCCTTTCACTTATTTCAATACAGTTCAGTATTTTCATTGAAAATCATCCTTTTAACACTCGTGTTTGCCATGAGAGATAATACTTATACATCATTAGAAAACCTTTTTCTATACATACTTATGCCAATTTTGGGTTTAACAACTTGTTTGCTTAATTACCCATTTACCCTCTTACTTTATTCTTTCGACTTATCTTATGGACATTAATTGATTACGCATTTACTTGTCCATTTCACTTTTACCGGAACATTTATTACATTCATTAAGGTTAGGTTGTATTAACACATTTTACCACATAACCCATTTCTTGATATGTTACACATTTCCTTTATCTTTTCTAGGAATCTTCCAGTACCGCATACTGACATGGGCTCTACACCAATAGCTATGCGCACCATATGCTCTGTCGAGTGATTTAGGGCTTTTAACCCAAGGGCACCGAGCCTTTATTGCTTTATCCCAGTGTCATCCGTGTTCTTTTAATGTGTTTTAACATTTTACAAATGTCCACATTATTCCATTTTCTTACTTTTACCCGGCCGAAGCCAAAACTCGGACTTAACCTTTCATTTTTCCAATAACACGTGGAAAATGATTTCTTTCCCCTTTAAGACCTTTATTCACACCCACGTAGATTTTATGCCAAAATCATTTATGCCAAAATCATTTATGCCTTTTAGTACTTAATTTAATTTCAACCATACTAATGTAAAAAAATCATTCATTAACATTTTTATCCCATTAAAATGTCCCACTTTAAGTAAATTATCAATCTACCCTTTCTGTGCCAAATTTGCAATTTGATCCCTTAACAAGTATTATTTTCCCAAGATGGTAATTAAGTTTCCAACATAACATTTTAAATACCTTTCACCATTTTTAACACTTGCTTAATGTCACAATTACCCCCACATTCTTTCTTGCTACTTTAACATCTTTAACATATAAAATCACACTTTTTTTACATATTAAAGTCCTATTTTCTCAACATTTGAGATACACACTTTGTTTATAAAAATAGGTATCTTAACTACTATTCACACATTTAACCCCACTTTAATTTGTAAATGAGTTTCACACACTTTAATATACTTATTAAGTGTAGGTTTTTTCCTTTTTCAATTATTTCCATTTATTCATGTAGTAAATCATCTTTTAATCTCACAAAATTGCTCAAACAAGCCTAACACATATTTTTTGCACAAAATCACATTTTCTTTCCTTTAAAACATCATTATAACACGTTTTATCTCATAAAATGTTGAATCTACATATTGTGAAATTTTTTACATTTCAAAAACCCATTTTAAATCACTCATTTGAAATCTATTTTCGCAAAAAAAACCAAGATGATTATTATTCAACACTTAAATGCAAATTGACATCAATTCTACATATCTTTAGCCTAATATATGTGAATCAACATGTTGAATTTATATTATCAAATATAAATAAAATCTAGTTTACCCACATTGATAAGCTCCAACAAAGGTGGAAATTATGAAGAAGATGGAGGACCCACCCCCACCTCCAAAGGTGGCCTTAAGGGGCTCTCTAAAAGCCCACCGAAGCTTGACTCCATTGTTTCTCCAAGAGAGCTTAAGATGATTATTTCATGAGTTTTCTTCTTCCTTCTCAAGCAACCCTCTTCAATACCCATCAAACACACCAAGAACTTCATCTTCTTCCTCTAGCAAGTTGTCTTAGAGTTTCTACTAGGGTTTGGGAGCTTGAGTGTGGTCTCTAATAGAGGTAAATGGGCATGGTAGTGGTAGGGAAAGGTGAGAATAATTCTGGGCAGAAGAGTATTTCCCCATGGAAGCTCAAATTGGGAGAGAGAGGTTTAAAAAATCTGATAGTTTGTTTCCTTCCAACACCCACGTGATTTGTGTCTTATAAACTCAACAACTAGACTTATACCCAAAGAGGAAGTCCTACCATACCAAAAGCTTACCCTATTAGGTACAAAACCCTATTCAAATGAAAACACATCAAATCCTAGGGCAAACATGAAGACAACACTTTAAACTTTCTCCCACACGTGGCCATATCTGGCAGGCCCGCTCGACCAGCTAGGGACCCTCGGTCGACCGGCCAGGGTGGAAAAATTTTCTTGTTTTTCTTTTTTAGACCCCATGGACTTTTCATATGTATTTTAATTACCCCTAATAAATATTCAAACTATTTTTATCAGCCACAAGTAAGCCTATAAAAATTCCACAAAGTTCTTCTTTACTATGTCGCGTATCGGCACTATTATCGTATAAAATTAACCATGCCCGCATCGCTTACGTTCCTTGACCAATTCATGTCCTACTACATTAATATACTCATACAAACTAATTTAAAATTTATATTCATCCATGAGGACCATGCAACGTAAATTTTCCCTTTTAGTCCCTACGTGCGACATGTCACCTATTGTACAATTTGGGCCATTTCCTTATACCTTTGTTTCTCCGAAAAAATTCTCTAGATAAACCATTCAAATTAAAATATAAAATATTTATTTCTAAGACAGGGTATTACATTTATGCTATCATATTAGTGTTTTCATCGCGTTCCCTCTTAATTTTCATTTTTATTATATTTTGGTTCTTTCTAATTTTATTCATCTTATATTTCATTAACGTGTAGATTGGTGGTATCATGTAGATTCAAGTATTTTACTTATGAAATTATGTTGAGCGATATGTTTGGTGTTTTTATATATATGGTAACCAGATGCAATATTCAATGTATGACGAGTTTTTGGAGATGAAGAATCATTATTTAGTTTATGTGAATAAGGTACCAAAGTCTTCAGTTAAGACAAATCAAAGTGAATGTGTCAATGTTTTATCTTCTAGTTAATACATATCAGTTAAGACATATGTCTTTAGTTAAGACATATCAAGGTACTGAACAAAGTGAATGTCTTATATATGTGAACAACGTACTGGAGTCTTTAGGTATCAAGCAATTAGATACACTATTGTTTGGTTTCACAATCAAAGTGAATATGTCAATTTTCATTATTAAAGTGATCTCATTTATCTGTAATTTTGGTTGCAGCATACATTTTGACCACTGCGACTTATCAATGAGTTCAGACATCCTTCCAATTCTACAAGTTGCAGATCTTGTCTTCAGTGTAGGGAGGTTCATTTTGTTAACAAATTTTAAGCTTCATTTTTCTATAATTTTAGTCTCATATTGCTTCTTAGTGATGCAACATAATTTAGATGTTAGATGGGTATATGATTTGATAATTTGGTCATTCTCTCAGAGAACGCCTCAAGCAGAAGCATCAACTTCTTCTTGATACTGATGTGGCTCGATATGCCAAGGCCTAAGGGAAGATGCCAATTAGCTTCGATCCGACGGAGCTAGTTTGTTGTGGGACCTTGCAAGGACACACCTTGGTTATTATTTGTTTCCCGTTTGAATGGCATAGGCTACTTTACTTATTTTATTTCAATGTATTAATTCTAAATTCAAAATTAATGGCGCTTTACTTATTTGTTTCTTTAGTTGGTTTTTTATTATTTGAGATGTTAACTATTTTTTGTGACTGTGCAGATCAGGTTGGCGATAAATGGTACAACTCAAATTTCCCATTTGTCATCTACCACAAATTGTTCAATAAGAATTCTCGATAAATTATCTTAACTCCCGTTTGAGTCATTAAAACTAAAAAAACATAATTCCATCACCACGCGCAGATCATGTGGGCAATAAATGGTACCTACATATGTTGTAATACCTTCTTGAATTTGGGTTTTCACTTGCAAACATTTTTTCGATTCACTAATCAAACATTTATAGGTTTCATCTTTGTTTCTTTTGGTTTGTCATATCAGATAAGGACTGGAATTGAGATAGTACAAATAAATATGCGCAAGAAAGGAAATAATCATGAAGTTGATACAAGAGCGTTTTATTCGCATATAGCTCATGGTGTTTTGGATGATGGAGAGTTTGTAAAATTTATATCAACGGATCGCTATGATCTACATTTCGATTTGCTTTTTATTATTTGTGTTCCTTATATGTATCTATTTCATTTGCATCTAAAAAAATTCCCACTTTTCCTTTTTTGATTTTCCTTGGCTTGGGTATCACTGGTTTAATACTCAACCCAAGACTTTAGTTTCTCGTAGCCATATCTATAAGGCTTTAGGTCTTCCATTATTTTCATTTTGGGTATTTTTGTCTCGTTGTTCTTTTTGTTATAATAAATTTGGCTCTCCGAGTTTTCTATAAAAATAGTCTTCATCTGTGAATTTGTATAGAAGATTTAATTAGCTAAAGTTACTCATTAATTCTTTGTTTAATTAATTGTTTTTGTAATATTGTTTTTAATTTTTTTTACTAATTCAAAAATCTGGCACAGTTCAAAATCGTGCCAAAAGCGAACCAAATTTTGGCATAATTTTGACTGTGCCAAAAGTGTACCAAAATGTACTCAATCTGGCACAGTTACAAACTGTGCCAGAAGTGAACCTATCTGGTAGAATCTGGTACACTTTTCAACCCTGCCAGTTAAAAAAATGCCAGTTTGGAACACACGGTTTTGGCACAGTTCAAAATCGTACCAAATTTGATTTGGCATAGTTTCTAATTATGTCATATTATTGTCTTTGGTGCAGTGAATGCCCGAGCATATGCACTTTCTTGGCTAGCTTCAACATCTAGGATAGAATTGAAATGGACCATTTCGATGGAAATCCTAGCAAATAGGAGCATAGATGAACAGGAAGTTATCTCAATAACAGTTGATTTAGGCCCCTCATAGATGAACCCAATTAAGGAGTATATTGATAAGGGATCGTTGCCTGAGGATCCTAAGGAAGTAAGGAATTTGAGATACAAAGCAACCAGCTACGTACTAGAAGGAGGCGTCTTGTATAAAAGGGGATTCACTATTTCTTTACATAGTGTGTTTATCCCACTGAAGTGAATGGCTTAATCAAAGAAGTTCATGAAGGATCATGCAGATCCCACTTGGCAGGATGATTGTTGGTGCGTAGGGTAGCTATACAAGGGTACTATTATCCTACCATGAAGGAAAAATGCACTTAATATGCAAAGAAATGTGACAATTGCCACAAGTTTACTATCATCCATAGATGATCCGGGGCTGCTTTTACGCCAATCATATCCCCTTGGCCATTTGCACAATGGGGAATTAATATGGTCAGCCTACTGCTAAGAGCAAAAGGGAGATTTATATACCTATCTAGGGACATAATTACTTCACAAAGTGGGTGGAAGCCGAACCACGGGTCGAAATGCCTTATGAGAGGGTTTATCAGTTTGTATGGAAGAATATCACATGCCGATATGTGATGCAATACACTTTCATCACAACCCATGGAACCCTGTTCAGTAATCAAGAATTCGAGGATTATTGTGTGCAATCCAAAATGCAGAAGCTTCATTCTGTACCAGGACATCACAAGTGCAATGAAAAAACGAAAGTGACAACCAAAACTCTATTCAGTAGGTTAAAGAAGAGGCGTAAAGATACAAAGGAAAACTCGATCAATGAGCTACCAAGTGTTTTATAGGCCTATAAAACTACGTCGAGGACAGTGATCGAAAAAACTCCTTACACGTTGGCATTCAGAACAGAAGCATTAGTCTCCACAGAAATAGGTCTACCAAGTCACAAGCCATCAATTATGATTCCCCCAAAAGTGGTCTTATGAGGAGGTTTGACTTAGACCTGGTGGAAGAAGTAAGAGAGAATGATACACTATGACTATTCGCCTACCAACAGTGTACCGCCAAGTTCTATAACAGAAGGGTCAAGCCGAGCAATCTAAAATAGGGGGATTATGTTTTGAAGAAGGTGATTCAAAAAGGAAACAATCTAGAGCCTAATTGGCACAGTCCGTATATAATTTTTGCTGTTGTCGGACCTAGTATTTATCCATTGGAATCACTTGAACGGTAGCAGTTCAAGAATCTCGGGAATGCCAATCATCATAAGAAGTACTATCAATAAAGTTAGTTTGAAAGTCCTCTCCATCAAGACCCGTAAATTTATTGATTTCACAGGAATTGACTTCCTTTTTTATTTTTTTTTCTGGAATGGGAGATGTAATGATCTCACAATATCAAAGGCTTAAAATAAATTATATAACTACAAAATAGCCAAGATTTGGCAACACTTCATACATGACTTCGTCTTTGACAAGTAAAGAACAAGAAGTCCCAACTTTAAAGCTTCCAGTATGACTCAAAGTAAAGAATAGGAAGGTTTTTCCAGGCCAAGTCAAGAAAAATCCTAACAAATTTGGTCGCCAATGGTAACTAATGCAATGACCTAGTCCAAAAATGACAATATTTGTTAGAATACTAACAAAGTGTGTTAGGACAACTTAGGTTCGTCTAATTCGGTAACCTATAAAGCATCAAATGGTCGATTAATGGACGACCACACAGTCATAGATGTCAAACTACTAGTAGTCCCGACAACTACAGAACATATATTAAAGGAAGAGTAAACATCGTATGTTCACTAAACTTCGTCCTTTATTCAAAAGAGATCATGAAATTTTATTACAAAAAGTTTTCCCTCAAAGTTACAAGGCATGAAAGGTAAACTATTTTCACTTGATTGGCCGTTTTCCAAAGGCTATATCCATTCTAGTTGAATGAACATCTAGAGTAGAGGACTGAACAGTGGATCTCAAATCCCTAAGTCTTTCACAACCACTGGAACTGAACTATTTATTAGATGTTGAGGTCGAACGGGGGTATCTTCATCATGTTGGCTATAATTACTTAGGTATTTTCTCACAAGAATTTATGGAATAGCATCAATAAGAATCCACTTAGTGTCCAATTAAAAAGGAGTAATAGGTTTATACAAATATCCAAGGTCATACCAATACCACAAAGTACCCTTTATGGTACCTTTAAAATTGTTAAGGCATTCAACCCCCCCCCCCCCCCCCCCCACACACACACACACTTATAACCTTCACATCGAACTTGTTCTATATCATCAATCAAGTGAGCCAAGGTTTCATCATAATCATCCATCTAGATATCCCTGGGTTGTTTATGAATTGAAAGGTCAATCGATCAGCCTTGTTAGTTAGCTTCTTGATGATAGCATTTTTATCCTTAATCAAGGAAGCCTCATTAGCCAGAGTCTTCTTTGTCCTTTCCTCATTAATAGTAGGTCGAGCAACCGCCAAGTGCTTGGATGAATGGCCTGCCTTGTTTTTATCCAGAGCCTTAATTTCCTCCCTCAGTTTTACATTTTCCTACTCAAATAAATAGGCACCTTCATCCTCTCCGGTGGCACTTGATGACTTCTTCAAACTCTCCAATTAATTTCTTAAAGAGTTTCTCTCCTGCTCGAACAAGCTTACCACCTCCTTAGTACTAGTCAATTCGCAGTTCAGCATAAATTTCTTTTTCCTATATGTCGATAAAATGGTTTCCTATTTCTTGTCAAAATATACCTTAATACTGAGCCAGGCATACTTCGCCTCATAGTCAAAGTGCAAGCTATCTAAAAAGGCCTTGTGGTCTTCTTGCATCTGAAGGATCATGTCATAACATGCAGCGTTGGTTTCCATTGCTTGGTCAAATAACCTATGAAGATGGACACGTGTTTCTTTTACTTGGTTGGAGGCATTCAAGTTGAGCAACTCCTATAACTCGTCTTCATCCAAATTCTCATGGCCAGCAGTAAATAGCCAAACGCTCTTATTATATAGGTCAATTTTTTCTACAGCTATCCTAGATTTAAATTAAAATACAGAGTGTGATCATAAAGATTAAACAACAAAATCTACAACATCAAAATGGTGCAATTATAACAAAATATTTCATTATAAATTGGGAGGGGTTTTTAAATCAAAAGCATCACTATTTAAGGTTACAAAGAAACCATGCATTACAATGCAAACAAATTGAAAACATCAAAAAATCCTAGGAGCTACACCTTCTCCTTATCTTGCACATTTTCCTCAGTTGACTGGGCCACCACTGACATTTCTTACACCATAGAAGACTCACCAGTACCCTCCTCGAATTCTATCTCCTCATCTATAATGGGAGGGGTACTGGGAGTATGTAGCTGGAAGATCTTTGAGTCAACGGCAGTGCCAACTTGCTTAAGGGCGGAATCCCAACCATCTTTAAAGGAAAACCTTCTTCAAATAGTTTATCTGCAAGGTAGCATTGGAGAATGCCTTCTCCCACCCTATAAAAATATTCCTTTTTAATGTAGCCTTTAAGTTTTGAAACTTTTTCTACACCTCAGTGATGGCCTTGGCAGCGTCAGACGCAACCTTCTCGACATCCTTCCTTCCCTGTACGACAATACTCAATATGCCCTGACATTTTTCTTAATCATGATCCTCCTTGGTGGCATCCAAGGAGTCATTCAGCTCTTTAAAGGATTATTCAACATCAGTGGATGATGCCCTCAGCTGTTCATCCATCATCAAAAGTTAGTCATAATCAACCAATAACAGCAAACACTGAATAACAAAGGCAATTAGAAAAAAATTCTAAATAAGGGTAAAATTAGAGAAGGCAAGTTTATGTAAACAGTTACCAGAGTCAAGTTGTGATTATTTTTTTCAGTAACCTTGCTTTGGACAAGGAAATAACCATCGACCTATCTACGGGTAATCCTCCAGCCCTAAATAAACCTCTATCCAAATCAGGCTTCAATCTCACTGACGCAAATTTTTCAGAGGCCTGATTGGCCAAGGTTTTTTGAACCAGTTCCTTCTGAATAGCAGGACCTTTTGTCAACCTCTTTAAGTAAGATTCAATACTTTTCTTCTCTTTAGTAGTAACCATTACAAGTATATCGGAACCTTCATAGTGGCCTTCTTCTTCTCGACTGGACATGGCTCCACCAATGAAGTTGGGAATTCTTTTCTTCACTGTTAGTAGTCGGAATAGCAATCAAGTCGAAGGACTCAAAGGAGGAAAAAGTTACTCTAATTATAGTATCTCCTTATTTTTCTTCTTCTTCTTCCTGCGAAGGAGATTCAGAGGCGGCACTATATGGGGATGAGACAAAGTCTTCTAGGTCGATGGGGGCTGAAGGGATATCCTTTGTAGGTCGAGAAATAGAATGTCACCGCCTAACCTAATTAGGATATAATTAACTCAATAGTTCACAAACCACACTTATTATTTATTTATTTATTTGGTAATACACATTAAAACAACTTCAAGGTTAAAATGCGGAATATTAAAAATACAATCGTTTTAAGGAGACATAATCTAAAAAAAAACTCCCATACCATTTAACTTAATTACAACTACTAAAATGTACAAAACAAACTAACGAGACAATACTACTATTCACTCAACATCCTAGACTTGGCAGTGGCAGCTTCAAAACCTAAAAATGTAAACATATAAAACCATGAGTTTAAAAACTCAGTGAATGTAATGCATCTCTATATAGTAAAAGTACTATATTAACATATTAACATATAAATATATCCATCTCTGGGCAAAATTAGGCCATATACATATCCGGAGTTAATAAACCTCTTATCTCCTGCCCGTAGGCAATAATCATCTCTGTAGGTTTTAATAACCTAACATCTCCTGAATTGCATAGCAATTAAACATATCTTAACTTTTATAAAATCATAACATCTCAACATCTCATGAATTTTAGTAAGCCATATCATCTCAATATATAATACATACACATCATATCCATAATCAACTCAGTAAGTACACTCACATTGGGTTGTTAACTATGTATTCCCGTTTCCTTCTGGTGGAGCTGAACTGGGTTGATTTGACCTTACACCTGTTAATCCAACCAAATCAGTACTGAATCTCAATCATAAGTATTATTTTAATATATTTATGTAACTTTCAATGACTATACAACACCAATATAATTCTACTCAAGTCACATTTCATAAAACATGTGTAACGACAAAACAGTGGTATACATGTTGATAAAGTTATGGACATTTAACAGTATGAAATACCTCATAAGGAATTTATAACTAAACCCAAGTAAATATTAAAGCGTACTTCTCAATATATATACACAAGAAACATGTACTCAAAATACTCTTTGAAAACAGCAGATAAAAAAATTCTTCTATGGGTATCCAATATGGCCTCAAATTATTGTCCTCCATACTTAACCATCTCATATTCATAAATAGTACATATACAGGTGTCCAAGCTTATCAATATGAAAGAATATATGAATATACTTTCCGTTACAAGTGACGGTGTAATTTTTCAAGCATCCTAGAGCAAGTTATGGCCATTTCTTTACAACACAAGAAATCTGCCCTACAAACTCCTTTATTGTTCCTTCAACTTCCAAGAATTTTTATAATTTTTCTCCAGCATAACTTTTCATGATTTTCAATTAAATTTTAGTAAACATAATGAATAGTACATAATTAAAGTTTCATAATTTGTTGACTTTATTTGCTATGTCAAAAGCTTGACTAAGCGCAGGGGATACCGAAATGAAATATACAAACAACAACTATTTACCAACTTGAAACTATCACCAAGGACCAACAACAAGGATTTAAATTCTAATTTTATGGTAGGATATGAATATATGAGTCTAATTTCATATCCAATTATAATTTATGAATTCCAGTAAGCAGACAAAAATATATGCAAGTTTGAATACAAGGGGTTTCAATACGAAGCAATATGGCCTATAAACACTACTTATCTCACATATTGACCAATACATATTATCATAAAGGATAATGAAATTTTAATCAATACTTCACCATTTACATACTTTGAAATAAGTATAATACATGATTAAAATAATATGTCACACCCCGCAAAATTCGACAGACGGGGTGGCCAGCCACCGCCGCCGAACTATGCCGGGCGTGAACTAAATAAAATACCATTCTTAGCATGAGACAGATATGAGACATAAATAATCAGTCCATAAGATAAATAATTGAATCAATCTCAAATAATCACAAATAACTAAGCGATAAAAGATCCATCACATGCTAACTCCAAAAAATCCAATCTCCAATAATGATTAAATAAAATCTGAATAATCCCAACATAAATCCTCTAAACAACTTTGGAACCGAATGGCCCAATAAAACTCCAATGAAGTCTCATAATACGACTGGAAAAGAAAGTCTAACTAAACTATGACATAAAGTAAATAACTCCAGCTGCACCTCCAATGATAACTCCGATAAACTTATGCAGCTTCTCTAATTCTAATCCTGAAAAAGATTAGTCAACGCATGGGTCAGAGCCAAAGCCCCGAGCAAGAATACACACTACTCCCCTCAAATAGGATCCTTGAATCCAGACAGTAGCATTATACGCAATAAATATCACAATAGAATATTTTAAATTAAACGGGATAATTAAATGCGATAGATATAAATCACTAACTACCCGCATAAATCCCCATTTATAAAGGCACACCAATATGATTTTAAATTCCCAAGTCCCACGATGTTAATTTAATTAAATTAACCAGCTTTTATTATTGTTCTCACTTTTTATTAAAGTGTCACACTTCCCCTTGTCAATCGCCCTCTGACCCGTTTACTGTCGGCCCCGACACATGACAAGGTTACCCTTGTCAATCGCCCTCTGACCCGTTTACTGTCGGCCCCGACACATGACAAGGTTCCACACACGACACGACATAAATCGCCCTCTAGCCCGTTTAAACTGTCAGCCCCGACACATTATGTCGCCACAAATTTTAATACCCGTTTTTTTATCTTAGGCATTAATTCTCAATTTCACAATTTCACAATTCATGAATTACCCCACCCTTTTTAATCGATGTGAGATCCTCAAAATACCCCTTAGTCCCATACCTAAGGGTCCCCAAGTTATCAATACGTCCTATCCTATGTATAGGAGGATTTTCTAACATAAATCTTAACTTAGTCTCGTACTTAGACTACCGTAACGACGATAAAGTAAGAAAAATCAGCTCACCCTCAAGATGATAAAAACACGATAATCTACCCTCACTAGTCCCATACCTAGAAGGCGTAAATCATCAAAAGGCATACCCACTAGTCCCATACCTAGAAGGCATCCTAAAATATAGGGAGAGCAATAATACCCATCAACCCGTCGTCACAAAGGTAACATCATAATACCAACAAGTCACACAAACAAGCATAATTAATCAATATATAAAACAACGCATGATAGTCCAATTCAATTAAATATTTAATTTAATTATCACAACGTCAACAATACCCAAATAATCTCATTTAATTATTTTAAATTAAATATACCAAGTTTTCATCATATATTCATCAAACCAAATTTTATTATCTCTACATGTATTACATGAGTTATACGCGCCCAAAAATCAGTTATTATAGAGCTAGGGTTTTTCTACATGCAACCTACACCAATAAAACCCAAAATCACTCATGAATCCTACGTACCCAAAGGGTTATGAATATTATTCAGATTAAAAGATTTTTGTAAAAACAACCCCATAATTAGTATTCAATTTTTCTAATTAAGTTACTAATTATTTTTAAGAAAACATGTAATTAAGTGTTTAGGCGACACTTAAAACGCATAATACTAAAGGAAAAGAATAGAGTATTCATGCCTGTGAAGATCGTGTTGAAAATCTGATTAGAAATCTGGATTCCTCTCGAAAAATTAGCAAAAGAGTGTTCTTGAACGATCTTGATTAAACCCCAATTAAGCCTTCAAAAACTTGTGTCAAAACTTGAGACAAAAACTTGATTTTGTTGAAGGTTGATGATTATGAGTGAGAGGAAAAATATTTGGAATTGTTCTCTGGTGAAAAACTGAAGAAAAAGTGATTATGAGAAGTCCCCCTACGGATTAACAAGGTTATATAGTGATTAGGAGTCCTAATCCTACACAACTCTTAAAAAAAACAGCTTACAGCGCACGTTTTCTGGGAGGGTCGATCGATCTACCCCCCCGTCGATCGATCGATCACCCCGAAAAACTGACAGTTTTCCCAAAAAAATGCCATAAGGCAAAAATATTGTAAAATTAATATAAAATCCGTTTTAACTCCGATTTTAATTCCGCTTGAAGTTTTGTTCTTCTAAAATCATAACCAACATACTTAGCCAATAAAAATTTTAAAATTCAAAAATTTATTTTTCTCAAAAATTCCAATTAATTAATTAAAATAATAAAAAAAAATACGGGGTGTTACATAATATTAACACATAATTTTACCTTGGAAATACCTTAAGAATTTTCTTGGAATTCTTTTCCTAGCTTTTAATGTAACCTTTTCTTCCTTAACTTCTACTTTCCCTTTCCTTAAGCTAAAAACCCTTCAAACTGAACCTAGGCTTAATTTGGCTGAAGAAATAGGCTAGAAGAAGAGTTTTAAGTTGGCCAAGTCTGCCTCCCAAGCCATCCAATCAAATTAAGACATTTTGTTTACTAAAAGACAATTTACCACTAAAAGGGAATGGACATATTTGTCCCTTTCTCGTAAATTAGGCCTAACTTCTTACTCGGACCTCCGTTTGATGCACCGTTTATTGTGTTACAACCCTAACTCACATGTCTACAACTATATACTTTCACCTCAAGTCAATTGTAATGTTATAAGGGTCAAAACTAGTCTTAAACAGAAACATTTCTATCAAAAATAACAAAATTTTGTGTTCGTACATAACTCGACATTTCACGATTTATGGAAGTAGGATTAGACTAAACATAATCACTTGACATTAGATATACTAATAACACATTATTCATATCATATAAGGTAAGCATGATTTAAATATAATTTATCATAATTATATCCGGGTTGTCACAACTTCCCTCCCTAGAAAATTTCATCCCCAAAATTTAACATAAAGGTCACTTACCAAACAAATGGGGATACTATTTCTTCATGCTATCCTCCATTTCCCAAGGTTCTTCTTTAATTACATGGCTCATCCACATAACTTTGATTAAGGTAATAACTTTATTTCACAATACTTGCTCCTTACGATCAATAATTTCCATTGGTTCCTCAATGTATGACAAGTCTTCCTTCAGTTCAATTGGTTGAATTTTGAACCGATGAAATGGATCCGCCAAATACTTACGAAGCATCGATACGTAAAAAACATCATGTAAAAGAGATAAATCTAGAGGTAATGCTAATCTATATGCCAGGTTCCTAATTATTTCCAACACCTCATATGGTCTAATCTATCTTGGACTTAGTTTCCCCTTCTTCCCAATTCTCATAACGCCTTTCCATGGTGAAATACGTAAGGAATACAAAATCTCCCTTCAGAAATTCCAGTGGATACTTCCTTTTATCTGCATAAAATTTCTATCTGCTTTGCGCTATCGTTATCCGTTCCCGAATCATTTTGATCTTTTCAGTCGTCATATCTATTAATTCAGGACCCAAAAGTTTCCTTTCACCTACTTCATCCCAACACAAAGGCATTCTACATCTCCTCCCATATAAAGCTTCATAGGAGCCATACCAATGGTGGACTGATAAGTATTATTATACGAGAATTCCATCAATGGCAAATGATCATCCCAACTACCCTTGAAGTCAAATACACAGGCTCGTAACATGTCTTCTAACATTTGAATCGTCCTTTCAGATTGCCCATCGATTTGTCGATGAAATGCAGTGCTAAACTTCAAACTTGTGCCCATGGCATTCTGTAAACGAGGCCAAAACTTAGAAGTGAACGTTGGATCTCTATCAGATATAATTGACACTGGTGCCCCATGTAAACGGATAATCTCATCAATGTACATATGTGCATACTTGTCAACAGTGTAGGTAGTCTTAACTGGAAGAAAATGGTCCGACTTTGTCAATCGGTCTATAATCACCCAAATAGAATCATACCCCTTTTGTGATCGGGGTAATCCTGTAACAAAATCCATCGTTATATGCTCCCACTTCTATTCCGTAATAGGCAATGACTGTAATAATCCTGCCAGCTTCTGATGCTCCGCTTTCACTTGCTGACATACTAAACATTTAGCTACAAATTTTGCAATCTCTTGTTTCATATTGCTCCACCAGTAATACTCTTTCAAATCTCTGTAAATTTTGGTACCTCCCGGATGCATAGAGTAAATAGAACTATGTCCCTCTTCTAATATATCCTTCTTTAAGGGTGGATCATTCGGTACACAACTCTTATTTTTATAACACAACGATTCATCATTCTTAATTTTAAAGTCACTCTCTTTACCATCTAAGACATCTTGTTTCTTCTTCTCAAGGAATGGATTACTGACCTGAAAATTTCGTATGCGTTCTGCCAATAAAGGTCTCATTATGACATGTGCTAATAAGTCTCCCCTTTTTGAAAAACTTAATTCAAATCCCATCGATGCCAAGTCGAAGATATTCCCCACACGTGCACACTGTATGCAACCTAGAATCCCCGATGATTTTTGACTCAAAGCATCTGCTACTAAATTGGCCTTGAGCGTGCGGCTGCGTTAGACTTTAAGGTGCGAAAGTAAACTTATTGTTGAGTAAACACCTTAAACCTACAAGTTTATACGAATGATGCAAAGGGGACCAAATTAAACTTTTACTTAATTTGTTAACTTTATGAAAATGAATTTGATTTTCAAAGTCAATTAACAGTCCAGATTATCATGTTGTTAAATCAAGGTGATTTACAAAAATAATAACCAATTCAGTTTTAGGTGAGTTTCTAATTATTTAAACCTACCTTTTTCATATGAGGTGATATACGAAAAATATAAAGCACACTGTGTTTAGTTTACGTCGCAAAAACCCTTCCCCGGGAAAAACGACGAACTCCTCTAGGAGTTACCTAATCTACTTCCACTAAAACAATAATTCAATAGGAATGATTTACAAACAACAAACTTGACAAATTAAGAAGAAAGATATAGCGATTACCCCACACGACCAAAACTCCTCCCTGGTTGCTTATTCTGTTCTCTCTTTAAGTCTGTCCTCGCTTGTTCTTGTGTTCTACACTTATCATCTTCTCCCTTTTGCCCTTCTAGCTCAAGATTAGCTCATTGCCTATTGTTTTATTTTGTAGTGAAGTGATAGTGTGTGGTGTACCATCCTATATGATACACACCCACACTTAATGAATACACACCGAATGCAATGCAAAAGATTATATCTCCTATATATCTTTGCAAGTCTTATATCATTCAAATCAAGTCTTCTTGACTTTGAATACAATTTTGAAAAGCTTTCTTTTCTTTCTTTCAAATCTTGAACACTAGACTTGTTCGAATGTTTACACAATCAAATGTGTCTACGTGAATACAAAGTGAATGAATATATGTGAGTGATATGAGATGAAAAGAGATCCAGAAAATCACTTACATAATCAAGTAATCATGTTCACAGAATATGACTGAAAATATATTCAATAAAATCAGACAGTCAAGTATTCACAATCTTATTTTTCAAAAAAACAAATATTAGATTAAATCAGATTTTAATCTAAAATCTTATCAAGACTATTTTCACAAATATTTCACATTAAATCAAAACATTCTTTAAACACTCAAGAAAATAATATTCAGTCCACATTTTAAATCTTCGCCAATCAGATCTCAAAATCTTAGGTTTAACTTTCTTAACCACAAACAATACATATCTGAATATTATCCAATATTTTCTGAAAAATCTGTTTTTAAAAAAATGTTTAAAAATATTCAAGATCTCACAAACAAGTCAGAAACAGAATATTCACATAAATATTAATTTCGTGAATAGTGTGTGTTGTGTACAAATATTAGATCTAAAGACTGATCTAAAAATACACACAAGGATGAGAAAACTCATCCTTTTTACTTTTTACTTTTTACTAATAATAAAACTTTTTACTTTTTCTAATTTTTTACTGATCTAAAGACTGATCTAAAAATACACACAAATAATAAAACTTTTTAGTTTTTCGATTTTTTTTTTATGTTTTTCAAATATTAAAACCAATTTTGAGGATGAGTGAATATGACTAAGACTAACAACAAAAATAAGAGTAATCAAACTAAAATAATGTGTGACAAAAATACTAGTGAGTGATGGAAATGAGTGAGAGTGTAATTAAATGAGAGAAAAATATTCAAGGGAAGAGAAATCCACCCTCAATTCCCCAAATCAACTAAACTTGTATTATTTTAATTTCATCAATTTCCAAAATATTTAATTAATTCAAAAGCTAATTCTCATTAAACTAGTAAATTAATTAAATACTCTTTTAGAAAAAAAAAATTAATTACCACAAGCACTACTCTAATTGAATTAAAATTAATCAAACAAATTATCCCCTAGGAATAATTTGTCCAACTAATTTTAAATTGAAAGAAATTAATGAAATCAAGAGTAG
Organism: Sambucus nigra; assembly: GCA_949130495.1. Lineage (NCBI taxonomy): Eukaryota > Viridiplantae > Streptophyta > Magnoliopsida > Dipsacales > Adoxaceae > Sambucus > Sambucus nigra. The sequence continues at coordinate 168,640,367 of OX422211.1, forward strand.
ATGAAAATTAGATTAATATTAAAATCAAATGATAGGTCTATCTCTAGCTTAAATCACTTGATCAAATATTAATTAAATTTTCATACCTTTAAGGTTGATTTTCCATTTCTCAATGTGAAAATAAAGTGGGGATCAAATATACAACTCAAAGGAAATTATCAAAATTAAAATTAACAACTGATTTGATTTGGATTCATGAGAGTTTCAATCACCCCCTTGAATGGGGTGATTTTCCCTCCATGATCATCATCCAATAAAAATTAGAAACAATTAAAAGCATGTAATGAAAATTAAGGAAGAGATGATCAAACCAAAATTCCTCTTGAAATAGCACTAGACTTCAATTCTTCAACAATTTTTTAATAGTTACACACTCTAAAAAACATTTCTCTCTAAAAAAATTAACTCAAAAACTCTAACTCTCTCTACAATTTTCTCTCTCTATTCTTCTTCTCTCCAAAAACTTCTTCTCAATGGGGTCTTCATCTTCATTTTATACTATGCGTGGAACTAGGGGTATTTTTGGAAGGTTCATGGTGTAGGATAAAATGGGGAGAGGTTTTTGGAATAAAGGTGAGGGTATTTTAGACTTTAGAAGAGTGCATGTGGTTATGGTGAGGTCATGTGGAAAGGTCAGGTGTGAGGATATAATCTGATTTGGTTAGGGGTTATTTTTGGAAGTGGCTTAAAGTAGGTGGTTGGGTTTTTTTTAACGGTATTTGGGTAAATTGGTTTTAAGGGAATAAGTTGGGTTTTATGGCACATGGGGAATTTTAGTTGGTATTTGGTTGTTGGAAGAAATCGTGAATGGAAGAAAAGCAAATGTGTTTATGGGTTTTTGTTTGGGAAATGGTTCTTAGACTTTGGTTGTTGGATGTTAGGTTCGATTATGGGCGGAAAGGCACCGGGTCGCCAGGGTCGGGTGGTCGGAGTTTGGACCAAGGAGAGAGAGAGGCTTAAGTCCGTCCGAACCTGGTTTGGAGGGGCGGTTGGGTTGAGGTACGTGTCGCCGGCGTGGGCTGGAGGGTTGAGAGAGGCTGCGCTGTCGACGATCTGTAGGTCGCGGGGTCGCGATCGGAGTGGGGCGTTCTCGCCACCGGCAGGAGGGTAAGACGGCGGCGGGTAGGTGTAGGTTGATGGCTTAGGAGAGGGAGAGAGATAAGGGGTAATGGTTGTTTGGTAATGGAGGTTTGGGGTTATGGAAGTTGAGGAGAGAGAGTGGTGAGAGGTGGAAGATGATGGTGGGATTGATTATGTGGTGTGGAGGTGTAGGGGAAATATGGTGAGGATGAGGGTGTAGGGGAGTGTTTGGGGTGTGTGTAGGATATGTTTGTGGGTATAGGGTGTGTCTTTGTGTGTGTGTTGAATTTAGACCCCTAAAAATATAACAAGACTCAATTAAAATTAATAAAATTAAAGTCCTAAAAAAATATAAAATCTAATAATCTAAAAATAAGCTCCTAAAAACTAATCCTAAGAAAACTAAAAATTAATAAAAATAAAAATAAAATAAAATTATACTAATAAAAATTAAATAGAAAAATAGAAAATAAAACCTAGAAAAAACTAAATAACTCTAAAATAAATCCTAAAAAATAAAAATAACTCAAACTAAAAATCTAAAATTAATAAAAGGGCAAATTAAACACACACGGGGTTCGGGGTAGGTTTAGGGTAGGGTTAGGCTCAGCCTAGGGTATGGGAGAGGGAATTAACTCCATTCTAACTGCAATTGGCTTCGAAATGTTGCTTGTGACACCGCAACTGCAGTTAAGCCTGCATATTGAATAATTAAGCGCATAAGACCCATATTGTCGAGAATTAGCAGCTAAAATACATCTATTCGGGGTATGAATTGTACAGTTTTGGGTGCTTATCACTTACAAAAATTATATACTCTTGAAAAAATCATAAGTGCAGATTCAGAATGAGAGAAGTCCAATCTTCGTTTTCGTTTTGACAGAAATCAACACTTGAAGATGACACAAAAATAGTTCTAGTTTAATCTCTCTCTCTCTAAAAATTTTGATAGAGTTTAACTACAAAAATAAATTTCTCAGCTCCTCAAAAATGATACACAGAGGGTTATATTTATAGAGTGCACAAGTGTGTCCAGATTGGTGTAAAATAGGTTCACATGGATTACAAAAATTATACACACAACCGTAGATAAAATCATATCTGACGGTCAGCAAAGAAACACAAAGTGTAGTGTTAAAAATGTGACACGTGTATGAAAGTTGTTATACACTAACAAATTCAAGAAAATCGATTTTAAAACACCGTCATTTTAAAACTATGAAAGCCAGATGTAAGATAGCGTACTATAGATGCATAAAGATATTATCGTTATAACAAAATATATACTACGTCGTTTTGGTGAAATAGACCCATAACCGTTTTCGGTTTTACAGAATACCATGGGTGGTTTTTGAAATATCAGGGGAGGTCAAATCGTCTTAACAAAAAGGACACGGCAACAATTATGGCATGGTCAAATCACCAACTGCTAAGGCCACACATATAACAACATATATTAATATATAACATAATATTATATAAAGAAATATAACAGAACATGGGACACGCGCTAGCAACAAACAAAATTTGCCACGTTTGGGCCACTCTGCTAAGGTCATATCGCCAAAGCTAAAAAGCTTGCAGGGGTCAAATCGATAGGTACTAGACAACCAACAGATAGATATATAATATAAGATATATTATATAAACATACATTGATACAAAAAAAACACGCCAATAGTAAGGGGGTCAAGTCGCATGGGGAACACACCATCAGGTATAGCATAATAGGCCAGCAAGGTTAAATCGTGCCAACATATATAATAACACATATGGACATACAATACAACTTTATATATTATACATATATTATATTACTCCTAGGTAAGCAAAGATGTTGGGTATACAGTATGTTCACGCATATATATAATAGGCCACCTAAAAAGTACAAAAGTTAAACATCTTCCAAGGCTATAATATATAGCTATAAAGCAAGTGGTCAAATTATTATTAGCTTAAGGCCATTCATACACTTGCACACCATCATATATATATGTATGTATAAAAACACACGCATATATATATATATATATACTCATCATATAAAAATAGTATGGCGCGCACAGAAAATTATTTTTAACTTCAATTTTTTATTCTGAAAATTTTATAAAAAAATATTTTGTGTCAAAAATTTATTTTCACAAAAACATTTATTTTTATAAAAGCTTCAAATTAAAACATTGAACTCAAAAAAAATTATTATGACGAAGCAGAACACTATCATAAGATATGATAAACAAAACGCAGATCCAACGTGGTGTCGTGTCCTACGTGACAAAAATTCCTATGAGCCATAGAAAAACAGAATTACCTTTTCTGAGAGGGCGGACTGAATCGAGTGCTCATTTGATTTAGATGGACAAGGAGAGCTTGGCGTTGATAGGAGGACATGCAATCCTAAATTACAAAAATATTTTGTCAAAATTCACGTCCAACTAGATGAAGTCCTATATAGCTAAAGCACGAAAAGCAAACCCTAGGAGTGTTCTATATAGGGTCCTTCAAACACCCCCATTGGACTAATTTTGACAAAATCCTCGAGTACATCAAATGATCTACTAAGGAAAAATAATTTCTAATATGTCCTATACAAAAGAGTATTTAACTACCCACCCATCCTAGAAAAGAAAAAGACAAGACTCGGATGCACGGTTGATGAAAACCTGCAAAACATAAATGCACTTTCTGCCGAGAGAAATCAAGTTAGTAGAATTTGCTCTACCAAAATTATAATACAACATCATGAAATGCGCAGGAAAAATATAAGACAGGATATGTATGAACACAAGACTATAATATGTACTCAACTCTCCCCCATTTTGTCTAAATTAGACAATGGTTGAAGGTTATTATAAGAACAAGTTATAATCTGCAAAATAAGCGTCTCCTAGATCAATCATGGTTCTAAGAGATACCGTTATTAGTAGATATCTTTATCCTAAAACCTCCGAGATCGTGAAATCAAGATTCAGGCAATATAAAAGTTTTAATTAACGAGCACACCATTCCAATCAAACAAGGGATTAACGAAAGACTTCGAAAATACATCATCAAGTCTACAATCACTAGTAACATGTTCAACTACCCCATTATGTTGGGTGCCTTTTAGAGCACTAAACTGATTTGAAGCACCACTAGTCTCACAAGAATTAATAACTCTATTTTCTTTAAAGTCATCTCCCCCATCATTGAATAACTCTAAAGGGGCAATGGTATTTTTGCCTTTCACAGGTTGGTGAGGAGACTTAGTAATTTACTTCATAGGGACATCGTTACAAATATTAGGGGACATTCCTTCAATTTTAAAAAATCCAACTGAGGTCTCAAATCACAAGTTCTGACCCAAAAAGGCAATGTTTTCAAAGGTTTTTGTGCCTTTTGGAATCTTGGATGGTATGTTTTCTTATAGGTCTGAGGCATAGAGTAGTTGAAGGAACGGTTCCACCTATTATTGAGTCGATGCCTATGAAAATTTGTAAATCGCTTCACTTTCTTGTCAAAGACTTTAAAATGAGCTTCATTCTTACGATTACCAAGGCATTCCCAATTTTGGTGTCCAAAAACATCACAAAAACTGCAATAGCAATTAATAACAGATTTTTTGACATGAGAATCACACTTCCTAGACTTTAAAACAACCAAGTCAGGTTTAGTAGTCAAGTTTATCCTTTTAGGGGACGGAATGTACTTAGGAGAATCAACATACCTTATAGGAGGATACTTGAGATCAAATTCCTTTTCAGAAGTAGTTTCATGTAAAATCTGTTTTCCTTTATCAACTTTTGAACTACTCAAATTTTGCTTAATTTGGGTACTATCCCTACCAAAAATAGTAGGTTTAATACAAATACCATTCTTAGCATTCTCATCATAACCAAGTCCATTTGTATTAAAATCATATTTCATAGAGTCTAAAAATTTATCTAAATCAAAATCTTCTTTAGAATTCTCTAAATCTTGTTCTCGAACCCTTTTAAAAGCACCGACACACATTTCTTTAGATTTTTCGAAATCAACCAATGTGGCCTTGTATCTTTGTTCAAGAACATCATTCTTTTCGTTAAGATCAGAAATTTCATTTTCAAAATCAGATTTTTATTTTTCAAAAACACTTCTTTCTTCTTCAAAATTTGATTTGATATCAATCATCTCCTTTTCAGTTTGCTTAACAATCCCATATTGACTTTCTAAGGCCTCACTAAGTGATTTCATCATATTGGACAAGTCTTTTCTGTTTCGTAGAGTTCTAACATACATTTCAGCATAGTCATCATAGCCTACAACATCAACATCACATGAAGCTTCAGTGCTAGTGTGTGAAGTGCCATCAGTTCCATTAAAAATAGAATCATCATAGCGAGCATCACGTTTAGCATCAAAAGGAGCAGTTAATTCATGCATGGAGGGTTGAGTAGCTAATAATGATTTTGCACATTCAATTAAATCTAAAATCTCATCGGATTCTTCATCAGAATCATTTAGATTATTTAGGCCAGCAATATATTTATCACCATAGTAATTATAAACACTACCAATAAAAGCAAGGTAATGTGATTTAATATTGACCTGGTCATCTTCCAAATTAGAAGATTCATCCCAAGTTGAGGTTAAATGGGTCTTATGATTTTTATTGTGTGTGATTTGTGATTTTACACAACAGTTTTCACTGAAGCGGCCTAAATTACCATATGTACGACAAGCAGATTTTTCCGATTTGCTGTTATCACAATAATACCCAATCTGATTAGTGTTTCTGTTGTGAGGCTTTTTCGATTGGTTGGATTGGGAGTCAGATTGCACACTCCTTTTTACAAGAAGATCTCTCTTTTTCATAAGACCTTTAATACGTCTTGACATGAGTGCAATCTCACTATCAATATTTCCTAAATCATTAACCTCGTCATCAGACTCATTTTTAGATTCTGATTGAATAGAAACAGGTTTAAATTTTTCCTTAATTGCATCCGAAGTTTTAAATACAAGTTTAGAACTACAAAGGGAATCATGCATAGACATATCCATTAAATTCTTCCTAAATGCCAACTCTAACTCCATGGTCTTTAACTTAGAACTGAGAAGTTCGAGAATGAGTGACGAATCATTAATTTCTTCAATTATATACCGCTGGTGATCAAATCTGGGTGCTAGAGATCTTAAAATTTTAGAACAAATTTCTTTACTAGTGTACACAATACCATTCCAGTGAAGTTGAGTAATGATATCAGTTAGTCTCATATAGAAGTCATCAAAAGCTTCGTTATCGTTCATTACTAACATGTTACATTGTTGTACTAGCAATTGGCTCTTACACGCTTTAACCCTCACATCACCCTCATGTGCGGTGACTAGAGTATCCCAAGTCTCTTTACTCATGATGCAGTGACATATGCGCTTCAATTCGTTTTCACATACACTCATAAAAATGGCATTCTTACCCTTATTGTTATGGTTGATGATTTTCTTTTGTTCATTACTCTATTCATTCGTTCTGAGTTTTTTAAGTGTAGAACTACCATCAGCAATAGGAACATGTGTATAATCATTTTCTATCAAGTCCCAAACATCATCTCCTAGTGTGCCTTGAATAAATGCAATCATACGTATTTCCAATTGGGAAAATTAGAACCAAAAATAGGAGGCCTACACATATTACCCAATCTAAATAACTGACTTGAATCATCCATTAAAACAAGGTAAAAAGAGTTTAACAAAAGTTTTGAAAAAGATCTTTAAAAGTCTAGCTCTGATACCACTTGAGCGTACAACTGTGTTAGACTTTAAGGAGCGGAAGTAAACTTATTGTTGAGTAAACACCTTAAACCTACAAGTTTATACGAATGATGCAAAGGGAACCAAATTAAACTTTTACTTAATTTGTTAACTTTATGAAAATGAATTTGATTTTCAAAGTCAATTAACAGTCCAAATTATTATGATGTTAAATCACGGTGATTTACAAAAATAATAACCAATTCAGATTTTAGGTGAGTTTCTAATTATTTAAACCTACCTTTTTCATATGAGGTGATATACGAAAAATATAAAGTACACTGTGTTTATTTTACGTTGCAAAAACCCTCCCCCAGAAAAAATGACGAACTCCTCTAGGAATTCCCTAATCTACTTCCACTAAAATAATAAATCAATATGAACGATTTACAAACAACAAACTCGACAAATAAAGGAGAAAGATATAGCGATTACCCCACACGACCAAAACTCCATCCTGGTTGCTTATTCTGTTCTCTCGTTAAGTCTGTCCTCGCTTGTTCTTGTGTTCTACACTTCTCAGCTTCTCCCTTTTTCTCTTCGAGCTCAAGATTAGCTCAGTGCCTATTATTTTATTTTCTAGTGAAGTGATAGTGTGTGGTGTACTATCCTATATGATACACACCCACACTTAATGAATACACACAGAATGCAATGCAATAGATTATATCTCCTATATATCTTTGCAAGTCTTATGTCATTCAAATCAAGTCTTCTTGACTTTGAATACAGTTTTGAAAAGCTTTCTTTTCTTTTTTTCAAATCTTGAACACTAGACTTGTTCAAATGTTTACACAATCAAATGTGTCTATGTGAATACTAAGTGAATGAATATATGTGAGTGATATGAGATGAAAACAGATCCAGAAAATCACTTACATAATCAAGTAATCATGTTCACAGAATATGACTGAAAATATATTCAATAAAATCAGACAGTCAAGTATTCACAATCTTATTTTTCAAAAAAAAAATATTACATTAAATCAGATTTTAATCTAAAATCTTATCAAGACTATTTTCACAAATATTTTAGATTAAATCAAAACAGTCTTTAAACACTCAAGAAAATAATATTCAGTCCAGATTTTAAATCGTCACCAATAAGATCTAAAAAATCTTAGGTTTACCTTTCTAAACCACAAACAATAAAAATCTGAATATTATCAAATATTTTCTGAAAAATCTGTTTTATAACAAAATGTTTAAAAACATTCAAGATCTCACAAACAAGTCACAAACAGAATATTCACATAAATATTAATTTCATGAATAGTGTGTGTTGTGTACAAATATTAGATCTAAAGACTGATCTAAAAATACACACAAGGATGAGAAAACTCACTTACAAAAAAAATATACTCTCGAAAAAATCGTAAGTACAGATTCAGAATGAGATAAGTCCAATCTTCATTTTCGTTTTGACAGAAATCAACACTTGAAGATGACACAAAAATAGTTCTGGTTTAATCTCTCTCTCTCTAAAAAATTAGACAGAGTTTAACTACAAAAATAAATTTCTCAGCTCTGCAAAAATGATACACAAAGGGTTTTATTTTTAGAGTGCACAAGTGTGTGCAGATTGGTGTAAAATGGGGTCACATGGATTACAAAAAATATACACACAACCGTAGATAAAATCATATCTAACGGTCAGCAAAGAAACACAAAGTGTAGTGTTAAAATGTGACATGTGTATGAAAGTTGTTATACACTAACAGATTCAGAAAATCGATTTTAAAACACAATCGTTTTAAAACTATGAAAGCCAGCAGTAAGATAGCGTACTATAGACGCATCAAGATATTACCGTTATAATAAAATATGTACTACGTCGTTTTGGTGAAATAGACCCAAAACCGTTTTCGGTTTTGCAGAATACCGTGGGCGGTTTTTGAAATATCAGGGGAGGTCAAATCGTCTTAACAAAAAGGACACGCCAACAATTATGGCATGGTCAAATCACCAACTGCTAAGGCCACACATATAACAACATATATTAATATATAACATAATATTATATAAAGAAATATAACAGAGCATGGGACACGCTCTAGCAACAAACAAAATTTGCCACGTTTGAGCCACTCTGCTAAGGTCATATCGCCAAAGCTAAAAAGCTTGCAGGCGTCAAATCGATAGGTACTAGACAACCAACAGATAGATATATAATATAAGATATATTATATAAACATACATTGATACAAAAAAAATACGCCAATAGTACGGGGGTCAAGTCGCATGAGGAACACGCCATCAGGTATAGCATAATAGGCCAGTAAGGTTAAATCGTGCCAACATATATAATAACACATATGGACATACAATATAATTTTATATATATTATACATATACTATATTACTCATATGTAAGCAAAGATGTTGGGTACACAGTATGTTCACGCATATATATAATAGGCCACCAAAAGAGTACAAAAGTTAAACATCTTCCAAGGCTATAATATATAGCTATAAAGCAGGTGGTCAAATTATTATTAGCTTAAGGCCATTCATACACTTACACACCGTCATATATATATGTATAAAAACACACGCATATATATATATATATATATATATATATATATATATATATATATATATATATATATATATATATATATATATATATATATATATATATACTCATCATATAAAAACAGTATGGCGCGCACAGAAAATTATTTTTAACTTCAAATTTTTATTCTTAAAATTTTATAAAAAAATATTTTGTGTCAAAATTTTATTTTCACAAAACATTTATTTTTATAAAAGCTTCAAATTAGAACATTGAACTCAAAAAAAATTATTATGATGAAGCAGAACATTATCATAAGATATGATAAACAAAATGCAGATGCAACGTGGTGTCGTGTCCTACGTGACAAAAATTGCTATGAGCCATAGAAAATGAGAATTACCTTTTCTGAGAGGGCGGACTGAATCGAGTGCTCATTTGATGTAGATGGACAAGGAGAGCTTGGTGTTGATAGGGGGACACGGAATCCTAAATTACAAAAATATTTTGTTAAAATTCACGTCCAACTAGATGAAGTCCTATATAGCTAAATCACGAAAAGCAAACCCTAGGAGTGCTCTATATAGGGACCTTCAGGCCTTTCGTGGATAATGATGAATGGTACAGTCATAGTCTTTTATAAGCTCTATCCAATGCCTCTACCTCAAATTCATGTCTCTCTGTGTAAATAAATACTTCAAACTTTGATGGTCAATGAAAATTTCACACGTCTCTCCATATAAATGATGTCTCCATAATTTCTAGGCAAAAACAATAGCTGCAAGCTCTAAATCGTGTGTAGGATAATTACGTTCATGTGTCTTCAACTGTCTAGATGCATAAGAAATTACCTTTCCATGTTGCATGAAACACAACCCAGACCCTGATGGGAAGCGTCAGTATAAATCACAAAACCTTCTCTACTAGATGGAACAGTGAGAACTGGAGCTGATACTAGCCTATTTTTCAACTTTTCAAAGTTGTGCTGACATTCATCACTCCACACAAATTTCACTTCCTTCCGGGTTAATTTAGTCAACGGTAAGGCTATAGATGAAAACCCATTTATGAATCTTTTATAATATCCAACTAATCCTAGGAAACTCCTTATCTCCGTTACATTTCTTGGTCTCTCCCATTGCACAATGGCCTCTACTTTTTAGGGTCAACATAAATTTCATCTCCCGAAACAACATGCCCCATAAATACTACCGAATTTGACCAAAACTCACATTTGCTAAACTTAGCAAACAATTGACTATCTCGCAAAACTTGCAATACAACTCTTAGATGCTTCTTATGTTCCTCTTGGCTAGGTGAGTGTATCAAAACATCATCAATAAATATAATAACAAATGAATCTATGAAAGGATGAAATACCCGATTCATTAAATCCATGAACACTGCAGGAGCATTTGTTAACCCAAATGGCATTACCAAAAATTCATAATGACCATAGCGAGAACGAAAAGTTGTCTTAGAAATTTCACAATCTCTCACCCTTAATTGATGATAACTCGATCTCAAATCAATTTTTGAAAACACTTTAGCACCCCGTAATTGATCAAACAAATCATCAATACGAGGCAATGAATATTTATTTTGAATTGTTACCTTGTTCAACTGCCGATAATCAATGCAAAGTCGTATGGCTCCGTCTTTTTTTTTACAAATAATACCGGAGCAACCCATGGTGATACACTGGGTCGAATAAAACCTCTATCTAGAAAATCTTGCAGTTGAACCTTTAACTCCTTTAGTTCCATAGGTGCCATTCTATATGGAGAAATAGAAACTAGAGCTGTACCAGGCACTAAATCGATAGTAAACTCTACCTCTCTGCTAGGTGGCAATCCTGGTAATTCATATGGGAACACATCTGCAAAATCCTTAACGACTGGGATATCTTCTAATTTTTGCAATTCCCTGTTTGTATCCACAATATATGCTAAAAAGACTTGACAACCCTTATTTAACAATTTCCTCGCCCGAAGGGAAGAAATAAGACAGTTCGGAACCATATTTCTTTCCCCAGTAAATTTGAATTCTTCCTCCCCCGGCATATTAAATGTAACCTCCTTACAAAAACAGTCAATTGATACATGGTAGGAAGATAACGAGTCCATATCCAAGATAATATCAAAATCTCGAATATCTAGTGGAATTAAATCAATGATCAAGTCCCTCTCCCCCACATACAGAACACAATTTTTATACACAAGCTCCACTAACATCACATCCCCCATAGGTGTAGAAATATATAAACCACAATCTAGATAAGAACATGGTCTGCTCAAATTCATAGTAAATGTCAGTGCTACAAATGATTGAGTATAACCTGGATCAATAAGCACGTAAGCATGTTTATTTATGATAGAAAATGTACCTGGCACCACCTCTAGAGTAGCCTGAGCATCCTGTAAAGTCATAGAAAATATTCTTCCAAGAGCCCTGGAACCAATAGCATGTCCTCTACCTCCTCCTCTACCTATGCTTCCAGGAGATGAACCTCGACTAGTAGTATCTCATTGAATCCCTCCCAGTAACATATGACAGTTCTTTTTGGTATGACTAATTTGATGACAGTGATAACACTCTACCCCCTTTAACTTGGGACAATCTGGACTGATATGACCCTCATCTTTGCAAAAATAGCATGCAACAGGCTTAGACTGCCCATTGTCATTCTCCTATTGTCTATTCTGTTGGCCCATCGATCCTGCACCCCTAAAACTACTTGGTGTCCTATTCTGACATAATTTCCAGTCCCTCTACTGCACTGAAATCTTTGACTCCCTTGTTTTGAGTATTCTACATTGCCTTCCTTTTGCTGAGATGGATCAAATCTACTCCTCTTTCCCCTTTATTCCCTATTCTTTATTGCATCGTTAACATCTCCTTCAACCATCATAGCTTTGTTAACTAAAGAAGCATAATCTACCATTTTAAGTGCAGTGAGTCTAGACTTGATAATCAAATTCAACCAATCCTGAAATCTGGTGCATTTGTCCTCCTCATTGTGTAAAAAACGTAATGAAAATCGAGACAAAGATATAAATTTAGTTTCAAACTCCCTGACCGACATATTCCCCTGAGTCAATGATAAAAATTCTCTCTCATTTTGCTTCCGATACATGCGAGGAAAATACTTTTCATATAAGGCTTTAATGAAGGAATCCCAAGTAATTACCTCACCTCCCTCTGGAGTAAGCAATAAATGTTTGGAAGACTCCCACCAATATTTAGCTTCGCCCTTTAATATGAAAGTAGCCAAAATCACCTTCTGCGCGCCAGTTACATTCGTCACCCCGAAGACAGTTTCTGTGTCTCTAACCCAAGCCTCAACTTCTAAAGGATCTACAAAACATGAAAATGCTAGGGGGGTCAATTTGATAAACTTCTCGTACAGAGTATTCTTCTCCTCTCATTGTATTTCCCTTTCTCTTCTAGCCAAAGTCTGCTCCTTCATTTACTTGGCTTGTTGTTCTGCTATTTGCATCATAAACATGTTTTGTTGTTCTGCCATTAAAGTCATGGCACGAGCCATTTTCTGCATATCTGTAAGTTGTTCAGGAGCCCCCTCTACATTATTTTGATTTTATCGATTTAATGTATTTGAAGACTCCTCATCCACCCTCTCATGAACATTTTCTCCTTCCATAGCTTACTATCTGTCATAAACCACAATTATAGAAAGAAGAATACAACATTTATTTCTAACATAATGGTTCGTATTTCTCGCAAGTTAATATAAATGACCTACACCACACTATTTCTGCCACTGCCACATCTAGACTCTCTAACCCCAGAATATAAAAACCTAAAGCTCTGATACCAAGTTGTCACCCCTAACCTCATTAGGATATAATTAACTCAATAGTTCACAAACCACATTTATTATTTATTTATTTATTTGGTAATACACATTAAAACAACTTCAAGGTTAAAATGCGGAATACTAAAAATACAATCATTTTAAGGAGACATAATCTAAACAAAACTCCCATACCATTTAACTTAATTACAACTAGTACAATGTACAAAACAAACTGACGAGATAATACTACTATTCACTCAACATCCTAGACTTGGCAGTGGCAGCTTCAAAACCTAAAAATGTAAACATATAAAACCATAAGTTTAAAAACTCAGTGAATGTACTACATCTCTATATAGTAAAAGTACTATATTAACATATCAACATATAAATATATCCATCTCTGGGAAAAATTAGGCCATATACATATCCGGAGTTAATAAACCCCACATCTCCTGCCCGTAGGCAATAAAACCTAACATCTCCTGAATTACATAGCAATTCAACATATCTTGACTTTTATAAAGTCATAACATCTCAACATCTCCTGATTTTTAATAAGTCATAACATCTCAATATCTCATGACTGTTAGTAAGCCATATCATCTCAATATATAATACATACACATCATATCCATAATCAACTCAGTAAGTACACTCACATTGGGTTGTTAACTATGTATTCTCGTTTCCTTCTGGTGGAGCTGAACCGGGTTGATTTGACCTTACACCTATTAATCAAACCAAATTAGTACTGAATCTCAATCATAAGTATTATTTTAATATATCTATGTAACTTACAATGACTATACAACACCAATATAATTCTACTCAAGTCACATTCCACAAAACATATGTAACGACAAAACATTGGTATACATGTTGATAAAGTTATGGACATTTAACCGTAGGAAATACCTCATAAGGAGTTTATAACTAAACCTAAGTAAATATTAAAGCGTACTTCACAATGTATATACACATGAAACATGTACTCAAAATACTCTTTGAAAAGAGCAGATAAAAACATTCTTTCATGGGGTATCCAATACGACCTCAAATTATTGTCCTCCATACTTAACCACCTCATATTCATAAATAGTACAATAGAGGTGTCCAATATTATCAATATGAAAACATATCTGAATATACTTTCCGTTACAAGTGACGGTGTAATTTTTCAAGCTTCCTAGAGCAAGTTATGGCCATTTCTTTACAACACAAGAAATCTGGCCTACAAACTCCTCTATTATTCCTTCAACTTCCAAGAATTTTCATAATTTTTATCCAGCATAACTTTTCATTATTTTCAACCCATTTTTAGTAAACATATTGAATATTACATAATTAAAGTTTCATAATTTTTTGACTTCATTTACTATGTCAAAAGCTTGACTAAACTCAGGGCATATCGAAATGAAATATACAAACAACAACTATGTACCAACTTGAAACCATCACCAAGGCCCAACCACAAGGAGTTAAATTCTAATTTTCGGGTGTGATATGAATATATCAGTCTAATTTCATATCCAATTAGAATTTCTAAATTCCAGTTAGCACACAAAAATATGCGCAAGTTTGAATACAAGAGGTTTCAATACAAAGCAATATGGCCTATAAACACTACTTATCTCACATATGAACCAATACATATTATCACAAAGGATAATGGAATTTTAATCAATACTTCACGATTTATATAATTTGAAATAAGTATAATAAATGATTAAAACAATATCGACACATAATTTTACCTTGGAAATACCTTAAGAATTTTGTTGGAATTCTTTTCCTAGCTTTTAATGTAACCCTTTCTTCCTTAACTTCTACTTTCCCTTTCCTTAAGCTAAAAACCCTTCAAACTGAACCTAGGCTTAATTTGGCTGAAGAAATAGGTTAGAAGAAGAGTTTTATGTTGGCCAAGTCTACCTCCCAATCCATCCAATCAAATTAAGACATTTGGTTTACTAAAAGACAATTTACCACTAAATGGGAATGGACAGATTTGTCCCTTTCTTGTAAATTCGGCCTAACTTCTTACTCGGACCTCCGTTTGATGCACCGTTTATTGTGTTACAACCCCAACTCACATGTCTACAAATATATACCTTTCACCTCAAGTCAATTGTAATGTTATAAGGGTCAAAACTAGTCTTAAATAGGAACATTTCAATAGACAATAACAAAATTTTGTGTTCGTACATAACTCAACATTTCACGATTTATGAAAGTATGATTAGACTAAACATAATCACTTGACATTAGATATACTAATAACACATTATTCATATCACATATGGTAAGCATGATTTAAATATGATTTATCATAATTATATCCGGGTTGTCATACAAAAGATATTATGGAGCTCTTTTAATCTAGGAAAACTGAAGCCGACCTGGGGTGGGCTTCACCAATCCTTTATTGAATGGACCAAGTGAGTTTTAGGTCATCAAAATTCACCTCTGAATTCAGAGGGGAATATTTCTTTTCTTTGTACAAAGGCAAGCACAATATGTTAGTTGGAATATTAACAAACAGAAAGCATACATAAAAGAAATACAAGTGTTATAAGGCCATGACTTATTCCACGCCCTTCCTAGGGGCATCTCGGACCATTGTATCTTACCGCCTCAGGAAGGAGGCATGTTGCTATTTTTTTTACCACTATTCCATAATCCCAATAATCCTTATTGGAATTAGGAAAATTTACCACCATGGCCTTGTAGGCTTGACGTGTCTTTAAATAGTAGGTATTATCCCGAGTGATGCCCCAACTGTAACAATACATTAAATCCATTTTTCCTATATGGGTTCCATATAACTCATTAATACTATTAACCCCTTTCACTACTCTCCAACTGTTAGGGGCTAATTTGGTCGGGACCACATCGAAATATTGAAACAATTCAAAAAGTAAATTATTGGGAGGAAAAGTAACTCCACACTCAGCAATAAATATGGTAGGAAACCAATGACCCTCATCCAAGGCACATAAGTTGCAAGGTTCGAACACCATTTCAACAGTTATCCAGTCAGGGATTTTTTTTCTCTCTAAAATCCACCAAAGAACCCATGTCAATAATATAAACCTTCTTAACAAGTTCAGAAAGAAAAATATGAGAAAAAGGATATTCCTATAGTTGCAAGCTCAGTGATGAAACCCTTAAAACATCAAGGTGGAGAAAAAACAATGGAGGAAAAAGAGAGTTCGATTGCAAAGGTGAGGAAAAATGGAAGGGAAATTAGCCTTTTATAGGTAGAATGATGACTCTTGATATCTGGGATTTGAAATGATTCAGTATACCAACGTTTGGGCTGTCGATGACATCCCAAAAAGACCAAAAGGCTAGCGTACCCTTCGACAGTTTATTATTTTTCAAGTTATTTATGAAATTGCCACTGCTTCAATACAAGCAAAGGGAAAAGTTACAAGTCCTGGAGGTCGGCTGTAAACCACAACCTTTAAGAAGTGTCGAGCAAGTTTAGAAATGAATAGTCCATTTTTTCATTCAACCTTTAAGTATGAAGTATTGTGGATTTTGTTATAGCCTAAAAATATTAGCCCACCTCGACCAATAACACAGTGACATCTGTCAACATTAGTGGTATTCGCAGTCTGGTCCGGTCCGATTTTGAGGTATTTTTGGGACCGAATCGTATTAATCGGTCCTAGAAAATTATGGACCGAGACCGGACCAGAATAATCGGTCTCGGTCCTATTTGATTTTTAAACTATCCATGTTCGGTCTCGGTCCTATTCGGTCCGTCCATTAAAAACAACACATTTTTTCAATTATTAAAAATAGCAACTTTTTTCAATTATAAACACCACTTATTTTGTAAACTTTCTTTTTTTATTAAAAACAACACAATAAAAAATGGCATTAAAAAACAACATATGTTTTTTTAATTAAAAACTGCATTAAAAACAACTATATATATTCTTTAAAAAACAACACATTTTTTTATTAAAACAAACAAATATTTTCAACATTTTAATATTACCCAATATTTCAATAATTACAACAAGTGTTGAAAAAAAAATAACACTTCAAATGTGGAAAAAAATACCACTTCAAATGTTGAAAAAAATAACAGACTTAACAAAAATCACAGGGCCTTGAACATTTCAATAAGTATACAAAAATCACAAATAAGGGATGTACACCCAACATTTTAACAATCATAAATAACAGGTTTGTACACATCTTAACATGTATTTACCCCTGTTAATTCCCCCATCTTTTGTTAAACTGAAAACAACATGCGTAATGCGGATATGAGATATCAGAGATCAGATTTCATCTTTTGTTAAACTAAAAATATATTCTCATATGTTTAGTATTAGATAAATACTAATCAAATGATATTTTTCATTATCTCTTGATATCCATACTATAAACAATATCATTTAAACAATTTATGTCAACACAGAGGAAGCAAATGCCACCTTCATCGGAGGAAAAAAATTCTACATTTGCTATTGTTAATAATGAACATTGTTCTTAACAATACCAAATGTCAACACAGGGGACTAAAATTAAGTCTTCAACATTGCAAGATCTTCTGGTGGACACATCAGTTGGAATAAAATTAAGTCTTTAACATTTGCTATTCTTAATAATCAACACTATTTTTTTTGTCAAAACCCGATTGTGTTGGGGGGAGTGGAAAGGATCTCAGCCCAAATCAGGGATTAAAAAAAATAGGGAGCTCTAATAAAAAAAAATAATGGTTCACATAAAAACACCCTAAAAAATAACACATATAAGGGATGGATGAAAAAACAAATCTGAACATGTATGTACAAATAACACATCTTAAATAACAGATCTTAACGGGAGAGGGGCTGTTTGTATGGAGGGTTTGTTGTTTGTAAGGAATTCGTAGAGGACGGATCCTCTGTTCATAGAAAGAGCGGAAATAAAATAAGACTAGGGTTGATTTGTTAGGGAACTTAGGTTTTGATTTGGGTGGGAGCGTGTGTGTGTTGAGTTGAGTGTGTGGTTAGCGTGGCATCGTGTGTGTTGAATTGAGTGTGCAGTGTGCGTGTGTGTTGAGTTGAGTGTGAAATTAAAAAAAAATTATATATATATATATATATATATACTAGCGGAATGCCCGTGCCTGAAGGCACGGCGAAAATTTCCAAAATACGTACTCGCAAAATGATTCAAATTTTCAAAGTATGTAATTGCAAAACGGCAAACATTTCATTCCCCAACAAAATATAGTGTAATTTTAAAAAACAAATGACCACAATAGCCTTTATTTATAGGACTATCCACCCGACTTAACAAATAATAAATAGTCGAACAACATTCAAATAGCAATATGGCATGAATAATAAATACAACATGCTTTGATATAAAAGTAGTCAAATGGCATCAATAATAAATAATCACAATGAAATAATTTATCACTTAATGTTGATATAAACCTCACATAGTCTAGTGTCAAAAATGAAGTAGTATCTAAAGGGTGAACCTTCAAAAATGAATAACCATAAAATGAAGTATGCTCTTTCTAATGGCACGATGCTATTTTTTCATGGCGTACTTTTGCTTTTAGTACGCTGCGTACCTACAACACTTAGCGTGGATGACTTCATTAACCAAAAAGTATTTAAAAATTGGGGCACGTGGTAGTTATTGAAAAGAAAAATACTTTCTAAAATCGAATAGCGCACAATCAAATATATACAAAAATTATGATCAATTTCCAATTCTAAAATACAAATGCAATCACATGTAAATATATAAATAAGATAAATAATAGAAATCATAAATAAATTTTCTGCGTACAGGTGTTATTTTGCATTTTTTTACATATGAAATTGCGTTAGTCCAGTTTACTACAATCTAAAAATTAACTTTTTTAATTGGTTAGATGTTGTCATATCAAACACAAATATTTAAACTGAAAAGCAACTTATCAAATAGTACCAAAAAACATTCAAAATTTTTGAGAAAATAAATTGGCATCCCCACGGTAATCACTTAATAAATGCAGGGGAAACTATAAATGATCATAATGCTAATATTTCATAATAGAAATGTACAAATCCAAAAACCTACTTGGACATAAATAGAGTTTACATTTGACTATCTACAATGGTGTTGGAGACTCGAATATAATAATGATTATATACTCGAATATGAAGAATCTTTAATAAAGCAACTAAAATCATTTGGAGAAGCTAAAATTTAGAAGCATTGTTAGATCTTTAACGAAAATCATTTGTATTGATTATATATTCGAAAATGAAAATTTTAGCAGCATAGGTAAAATACATTTTTAACTATTGTCAAATGCATGTGCATGTTAAAAAAATCCATACATAGCTTAATTACATATCTATGGGCAAAGAAAGCAGGTCATTAGTAATAGACTGGAAAGCCTCTTAGATGAACTCCATAAAGGAAAAGATTTGATATTGGAAAAAAATTGGTAAAAGGTTCGGTCTAATAAGGAAACACAAATTCGATCTAGAAATATATAACTAAATCAAGAATATTTATTAAATAATAACTCAATATATTCAGGTCTTGGAGTGGCATTGTAACTTTAGATCCGTAACAAAAAATATTTTTAGATGAAAAATAATTTTAGATTTGTAACTTGATATATTATTTTAAACTTACTTTCACCTACAAATAATGTAAAAAACAAAATGAAAGAGAAAATTAAAAATAATCAAAGACTCATAGAAAAACCTTAAATTTCTAGATGCAATGACCATGAAGTGTGCTAAGAAATTTTCACTGAGGAGTTTTCTCAAACACTTAACGTTCCTTAAAGAGAGAAAAAAGGTAAGGGTTCACGTTCTTTGTACATTCTCATACATGAATACCATAAATCTGCAAGATTAAATAAAAACATGACATTCTTTTAGAGATAGACGATGATAGTGTGTATAAAAATCTAATTCAAGGATCCCCCAAACTCACACACGACTGAAATCTAAACAACCATTCTAATAAATTGGGTTCCCATCTTGATATTTTTCTATGTAAATCCTATTTGTACATTGCTTTTGATGAAGGGAAAAGAGAAAAACACTAACAAAGAAACACTCGTTTAATGAAAGAAAGAAAGAAAGAAAAAAACGCAGGAGCATCTGAGCTATCAAAATTGGTGAGTAATAATCATGCCTATTCCATCAGAAGCCAAAATCACGTCACTAACATGTGAAACCGGCTCAAAGCCGAGATTCAGCTCTAGCTCAATTTCACCATCTTCATCTCTCTCATCACCCTTTTCGCTCGACTCCAGTTCGTCCCTAAACAGAACAGAAGCAGCCTCCACTGATGCCAAACTCTCTATTTCACCATAGCCGCTGGCTCAGGATGGTGACTAAACTGTCTTTTGCAACATGCTAAGACAACTGTGACAACATGCCAAGATAACTGGTGACTAAACTCTCTATTTTTCTCTAGCCACCGGCTCCTTGGAAGACTATGTTGCTGACTCTCGCCATAGCCGCCAGATTCATATTTTATATATCTACAATCACTTGAATAAAAATTTGAATTGATGTAGTGTGGTTTAAGCGGGAACATAATCTCAGTCGTTGCTTTCTTACCTTGTTGGCCAAGTTCGAGAGTTGGTTCCATTGGACGGATGCAAATAAATCCTTTGAATTTTTGTATTATAGTTTGGATTGACATCATATCATTCCTCTCTTTGAATTGCTGGCCTCCTCACCACTGGAAGTCCCAATAGATTTATGATGTCGTTTGTACATACGGCAAGAAGAACCCTCTTCACTCTTTCTAACATTCTCCTTCACTTGCTCTTTTTCTGTTGATGAATATGAATATAGATGATTATTAGTACAAAAATTGAAGATAATTTCTGGAATAGCAGAAGATAAAAAACTGCCAGATGCTCTCCATATAAAAAACTGCCAGATGCTCTCCATATAAAAAACTTCCAGAAGATAATTTCAGATAAAAAACTGCCAAATAAAAAACTGCCAGATAAAAAACTGCCAGAAGATAATTTCAGCCTTGCATTTTATACCAATAACATTCCCGTTGTATTCGATCTGGAAAACACGACCATCGGGAGAGAAGGTGTTGACTGATAGATCATAACCTGTCAACATATAGTTATATCCTAATAATCATATAATTTAGTTCACGAAAGTTCCTATTTGCAATCATCAAATTCAAATGTCAGAAATTCACGACATCAACATTTATTAGTTCAGACTATTAAGACAACAAATTTAATAAATAAGAAGGAACTAAAGGTAGGATATATGACATCATATTCCCATGCATCATCCTAGTCGGCATCTTCCATAGCACCTGGTCATGGCCTACAACTCGTCCTTTACATCATCATTCATAACACATGCACCATCTTATTATCGATGTCAGCATCTTCTCCTTCTGCGTTATTCGAGTCGACATCTTTACCCTCGGTATCTGTCATAAATAAAGGATAAAATAGTGAATTTTCTCAAAAATCTTACTAACTACACATATTAAAATATGTAAAAATATGTTTTAAAAAACATTTTTCACATCCAAATAGACGAAATTTAGGTCAAATTCAGCGATTTAATGCCTTAAAAAGTGATGTTCCGAGTTATTTTACCTTCAACGTTCAGTTAGTGTACTTTGCGCATTTTTACATCCAAATATTCTAAAAGGACATTCAGCATGTTATACTACCTTATCACATCCTAAACGATCTTGTGCTTAATAATCTCTAGGAATTCCATCCCCAACCTTCTCGATAAAGACATTAAAAGCTTCTTCAACTATTATGTTATTTGAGCGCTGCATAAAAATAAAAATGGAATAAAGAAGTAATATGGTCATGAGTTAAACATACAAACTAAATGGTTGTGAAAAAATAATTAAATGCTTGTGAAAAAAGAATCAATTAACTGGTAACCTCAATGTACACCGTCAGCGATTTAATGCCTCCCCCACCCCCTGCTGCTGCCTCCCCACCCTGCTACTGCCTCCCCACACACCCCCACTCACACACCTGCTGCTTCCCATTATCCCCTACCTCAAACTCACAAACCAAACCAAATAATTATAACATATGTAACCAATTTCTATTAGAAGACCAAAAGAAAATCAGTACAAAGAAAATGTATATATTGGATAGAAATGAGACCCAAAAAAAACATTAGATCTGCAAAAAAATCTGCAAAAACAATATTATACCTGAGAAAAAACAGATACGAACAAAATAGTAACAAATTAGATGGTTGATAAATCTGAGGTAAATGGTGTAAATGATCATCGACATAAATGGTCTTCCAGTGACGGTTGGTGACGGTGCCTTGTTTTCCACCTGAAATCTCATCGTTAACCTTAGATTAATTAAAACCCATGAAATTGAAAGGCATCGATAAACTAATGACCGATTTAGTAAGGGTAAACATAAACCCCTAATATAGTAGCACCAGAAAATTAATGACTAATTTTAAACAATGAAACCATGGCGTAATAAAATGGTAACTCCCAAAAAGGCACCTGGAGAAAAATATAAGGAAACAGTCCGAGAGCGGATACACAAATCAAAATATAAAATGCAAAATAATCCCAGAAACTAAACTCAAACCAAAAAAATGAAAACTACAAATCAGAGTAAACCTTAGTAAGAAAGATGCAAACATCACAGTTTAAAAGGCATAAGGTTCTAAACAGTTACAGACATACGCTCTTCCAAACAACTTCATTATGATTGGAAGAAAAAATACCCTGATTATGAGTAATTGGACAAACCATATTATGATCAGTAAAAACAACACGAAAAACAAATTCCACTAAACATGGGGAGGTATAAAAAAAACTTAAATGAACAGGCATATACAATACTCTAAATAATAAAAAAAAATATACTTTAGTAGCATTATTATTTATTAGGGGATTTGTTTCTCTTAAATAACTTGCAAAAAAATTGAACTCGTGATTGAGAACCAATTAGATCTGTAACAAAAAAAAACATATTACAAATAGGTTCATAAAGAGAGAAAGACAGAGAATTTAGTATACCTTAATTAGGGCTTTTCATCGCAAGAATATATGGGAAAAAATCTATTAAAAATTTGACAAACTTGATAACCACAAATAAAAAAAATTGATGCATGAATCTAGACGTCCTTTATTTGACAAAAAATTAGACGCATGTATCACAACATCCTTTATTTTTTTCTCATTCCCTTAAACAAACTCATAGTAAGATAAATCCAAATTCTATAATTTTTGGAATCCGGTCATAAATAAGGAGAAAGGAGTCATATACATCATAACACCATCATCAAAATCGTGTGATAAAAGTCAAAAGATTAACTTTAATGTTGATTCCTTTATGATCCCATGACTATAAAAGAACCCCCACTTTTTATTAACATAGAAAGATTTCTAGTAAGATACCTGGTTGATTCAGCATGAGTTTGTGGAAGGACAACTGTGTTGGCCGTGGCAGATGAGTACAGGGAGAAGAGAGAGAGCTGGGTGTTCTTTACAGAGCATATATTGTGGGCGTGATTTGTTGGAGTGTTTCCCAAAAATGTAGAGCATATATTCAAAACCATGGGTAGACATAATATAATCTGAAATCTGAAACCCAAATCTCCAACCCTCAAATCAAATCCCATGTAAACCCAAAGAGTAGTACCTACAAAATAATCCCAAATTAGTACCAAAAAAGCAAATACACTATTTACATATGTAGAGTGTGATTTGAACTTCAACCTACATAAACAAAAATCCAAAATATCTGAAAATAAAGTACCCGTGCAATGACCAAGAGCTGATTTATTTGTCTTTAATCACTTCATATCTAAAAACAAAAATATAGTTCACAGCAAACACAAAAGTTACCCTAACCCGAATCAGTGTTAAGTAAAATCTCACCAAGAAATAAACTTAGGAAAACCCAAATAAATGAATTAATGGTATACAAAAAATATATATATTAGATCTAACATACCAGATCCGAACCCAAATCAGTTTTATGTAAAATATCACCAAGAAATTAACTTTTGAAAACCCCAAAACTCTAACCAATGTTGGCCGGTGGTATGAAGCGACGCAGAGGGTTTGAGAGGGAGGCGGGAGCGAAAGGAGCAGGCTTATGGTGTACCAATACAGAGACACCAACACCTAAAAGAGGTAAAAATGAGTTCAAATCTGCTGATAACCCACCCATTAAGGTTTTCATCAACAGAACCAAATCGAGTTCTATATGTAGCGGAGGGCGTGGGCGGAGGGAGGGGCATTGGGAGGAGGCAGAGGGTAGAGAGAGTGAATATGGGTTTGTGTTTGGGGGTTGTAAGGAATGAGGGGATGGTTGATGGGGGGTGGGGTGAGTGAGATATGTCGAGAGAGAGAGAGTGGTGTGCGTGTAAAGGAAGAGTGTGTAAAGGTAGAGAACAAAAAGTTAAAAACCATCTAATTTCCTATTTTAACCATCTTTTTGAATTTTGAGTAAGAGGGGCAAATGAAATCAAGGGATAAAAAGAGGGGGAAAGAAAATAATGAAAGGACAAAAAAGGAATAGAGAGTCATTTAAGCTCCACCCTTGATTTTTTGCATTGTTGGCACAATCTCCACCTCTAATTAAGTTATCCTCTTATGAAATAGTGAAAATCTTTTACTCCTTATTATATAGATATATACAGAGCGGTTCTTAAACGGGTGTTAACAGCGGGTGTGTTAAGTTGGGCAAACGTTATCCGCCTAGTAAAACAAACCACACAAACTTACTACACTCATTTGCCTCTAGCGTAATAAAACAAAAGCAACAACCTACGTGGCAAATGTCTCCAACTATGACTAAGATATAAACTCTCCTCCCGTCTCCAACTTTTAAAACCCATTTGAACAGGTATTGTCTCCTTTTGTCTCCAACTTTTTCAAAACCAATATTTACCATTTGTTAATTTATTTCTTTAGGAAATTTATTATCTATAACATAATATATAAAGAAAAAAAATAAAAATAGAAAATAACATAAATTTATTATATATAACAGTAAGAGAATTTTAACTAGTACATTCAAATTCAACTAGTAACAGAATTTCATTCAAATTCTAATACATCCATCCAAATTCGAGTACATTCATAAAAAACATAGATAAGTTGCGTCCAACACCACTTGCATCCAATACCACTTGCATTGATAATTACAATGATATTCCTGAAAAGGAAGATAAAAGAGTAAGATAAGCATGTGAAAATAATTGTAATCACCTTTAGACGAATAATTATAACTATTTAGATAACTAGGTAAATAATTGTAACCACATTTAGAGGAATAACTATCATAATCTAAGCCTTCATCTGAGTCTTCTTGACGTGGTGAATATCTGGAAACATATAAGCTTGTTAATTTGAACATTTCAATCATAACTAATTAAATTAAATGAATGAAAAATATATAAGTCACTTAATGAGTATTTAGCAGTGGACAATTTCTTTTATCATGCGACTGGCCAACTAAACCGCATCCACTACATTTTCTTGCTTTAGAACTTTTGGCCTTACCCAACGCTTTCTCCTTACCACTTTTCATGATTTTACCACACCCTTTGGACGAACTTGGGTTGGTTCAACATAGTAATTACTACTAACATTTGTCGGAGCAACCATACTAAGCATCTCATTCCTTGACACATCTTGAACACCCAAAATTTGATTTAAATAATAATGCACAGTCACCAAACCATCGGTATATAAATTTAATGCTTCTTGACTAGTAAGGCCCTTATTAACATCAACTAATGCCATTTGGATTAATTTGGACCTCTTTAGTAGATATGATCTATCA
This sequence comes from Sambucus nigra, assembly GCA_949130495.1. Classification (NCBI taxonomy): domain Eukaryota; kingdom Viridiplantae; phylum Streptophyta; class Magnoliopsida; order Dipsacales; family Adoxaceae; genus Sambucus; species Sambucus nigra. The sequence goes on from OX422211.1 coordinate 168,666,359, forward strand.
TCAATAACTTCACAACCACTATCATCCACAGTCACCCCGAATTTTGTTGTTTTGGTCCACCGACTTAAAATGTATTGATCTAGTAATTTTTCATAATCATACATTTTGTGCTAGTACCTTAAAACATATCTAAACAAGATTCCCGAGCTCTCAAATTTTCTACAAGTACAAGAAGTGAAATCTAATACTTTGTCATATTTGATTACCCACAGAATTGATTTATGAATCTTGTACAAACGATTGCTTTTGTCCTCTTTAACAAGCTCAAATTTATACGTGAAGCTATCTGACATTTCATCTTGAAATTTATAGAATATTTCATTAGTGTAGACATCAACCATGTGAATCAAAATATCGTGGATGATTTTCAACTTAGGCTTCTCAACCAAATCTATATGGTCCTCTATTAATTCTTCATGTCGTTGACACATAAGGCCCCTACCAAATTGGACCATAAATTCAACCAATGAATTTTTTTTTGAAACATACTTTTTGAAAAATGCGTGGGAACTTTCCAAACGTTGGCTACTTGACATTTTCGCTGAAAAAATATGATTCACATAAGCCGACACCCATTTTGAATGAATTTGATACATTGAGTTGAGACATTTACTATCACTTAAGCCACTTTTGTTAATAAGATCCGTCCACCTCACATCAAACTCCGCCATTAACTCCGATCCCCAAATACAATTTGAAAACTCCTTGTAGTAAGCACGATATTTAACCGGTCTAATTTTTTAGAAAATTTTGTTGAAATGTGCCAACTACAATATCTATGAAATGTCATTGGTAGTGTTTTTGAAATTGCATTTGTCATGGCGGGATCTTGATCGGTTATTATCATCTTAGGCGCATCACCAAACATAGCTTTTAGAAATTGATCGAATAGCTAAACAAATGAATCAATGGTGTCATCACTCAAAAATGCACAAGAAAAAATTATAGTTTGACCATGATTATTAACTCCCATTAGTGGCTCAAATATCAAACCATAACGATTGGTGTTGTACGTAGTGTCAAAAATGACAACATCCCCCCAAAAAATGTGTGCCTGCCTCGAGGTGGCATCGACCCAAAAACAATGGGTAATTTTCTTTTCATCATCAGCCTCTAACTTAAAATAAAATGAAGGATTTCTTGATTGTTCTAACTTCAAGTACTCGTGAAACATATCCCCATCATGCCCCTTCAACTATTTGCATTTATCCCTTTCGTGGTTGTACAAATCTCGTTGTGTACACCCAATATTTTTAAAAACCCTCACTTGCAACCCGAGTAAATTAAATTGTTGATGTTTTGAAATATTAACCATGTCAAGTTATTGAGTCAATGACTTTTGAGCACTAGACACTTGGCGGTTGGAACACAAAAGATGTATTTTTCTTGGAGTGGCAAATGGATGACAATGAACCTCAACAAAAAAACTCACTTCATATAAATCATTTTGTGACATCACAATAACAAGTTTTGCATTACAACCCACTTTCACCGATCCCCGATGCCTTTTCACCTCATTGCCAGCAAGAAGTTTACCCTTCCCTTCTCTTGTTTGCAATAAACAAACTCTTTCCTAATGATCTCATCAGTTCCACGTCTCTTTTTTTCAGACCAATTTCTAACACTAAAACTAGGTTCTTTCGCATAGTCATTATAGAATTTTTTAACTTCTTCTATCGGTTGAAACTCTTGACGCAGTTTAGGCTTCAATTCGGGTGCTACTTGTGGAATGTATTCTAAATATCTTCCTTCACTTTGTATTTCAAAATCTATACTCCCCCCCCCCCCCCCCCCCACACACACACACACATCCCATTGTAAATTTTCTCCATTTTGTTGCTCAATTTTCTCATTATCCATTTTAAATCAAACCAATAAATAATAACCATATAAATCATAAACATTATTAAAAATAAGTGTATAACAATTAACAAATAATAAACATTATGACAGTTAACAAATATAAAACACAGTTAACAAATGTATAACCATAAAAATAATAAACATTTAAGATTGTAACAATGTATAACCATACAAATAACAAACATTATTAAATAATAACCATACAAATGTTAACAATTAACAAATGTAAAACACATATTATCTTCCAAATGGGTTTAACAAATGTATAACATTTAACAAATATAAAACAAGAAAAACTTAAGTTACCTTATGGATTTGAATGCATCCAAATGGGTTAGAAAAGGAGGGGTTTTTTTCTTAATTACAACAAAAGTGAAGGTATGTGTTGTTGGATTGGTATTGGAGATAGAAGGAGAGTTTATATATTAGTCATAGTTGGAGACATTTTCCACATAGGTTGTTTCTTTTATTTTCTTAGGCGAGAGACAAATGAGTGTAATAAGTTTGTGTGGTTTGTTTTATTAGGCGGATAACATTTGCCCAACTTAACACACCCGCTGTTAACACACGTTGTTGACACCCGATTAAGAACCGCTCTATATATATATAATTAAAGCAATTCGGTCTGGTCCAAAACCGTTTTTTCTATCCAAGACCGAAACCGACCCGAATTATTTGGTCCTATATATTTTTAGACCGAATCAAGACCGAATTAAAAAATTGCAAAAACGTGTTCGGTTCGGTTCAGTTTTTTCGATCCATTCAGTCTATTCGGGTTCGTGCACACCCCTAGTCAACATTATCATTATGCTTTCCACAATGTATAAATCCTGGTCGGCTCAAATATCATTTGGTTGGCTGAAGTGTCAACCATAGCCAAGAAGCTGAATCATCAAACATGTGGGATATTGAACATTCACTATACACATGCACGTGCAAGACTTCCAACTTCATCTTATTATGTAAAGATGTAAATGCTTGAAGATGTAAAAACATTCCACCTCTTGAGTTTCCACTCACTATAAATACACCATTTCCCCCAGTTGAGGGGGGCATGCATAACATACCAGCTTTATGCTAAACATTTGGATTGTAACCAAAAAATTGGAACAAAATCCTAAATACTATTTCCCAGTAGATGTAGGCTCCATTACTGAGCTAAACCACGTAAAATATTTGGTGTCTTTCTTTATATTTTCATTTTATCTATTATTTATGGTGATAAATTTGGTAACTAAGGGATAAGATCAATAATCCAAATTTAGGCATTAACATTAGGGTTGGGTAAAATCTCCATTATTCTATGTAAATATTACTCATCTACATGGAATAATGAGAAATTGATACATGTCCTCCTACGTGGTAATTCTCACAATGCTTACTTTTTTTATTGGCTCCAGAGACACTTGGTCGACCAACCAACTGACTAACCTCAAGAATACAAACCATCAAGAATAGTAAAAGTCACTCATTAACAAATCTTATACATGTAGCAATGAATATTAATAGTCTTCTTTATTGTATACAGATATAAATGATTGATTGAAGTTATATAGTCATTCCATCTCTTGAGTTTCTAACCACTATAAATACGTGATCTTCCTTAGCGCAAAGGGATGATTGGATTAGGCACAAGCATATACAACTCTGAGCTATTTTACCCACCATAAATAATAAAAGAAATGGACGCAAGATTTTTTCATAGCTGGACCACTTTAAAAATCTCTATGTTGTGTGTTTGTCTTGCTTCATTATCTTTATTTTATCTGTGATTATAAATTTGGAACCACTCCATTTTTAGACATTAATAGATTGGCTTCATCTGTGAAAAAGTTTGTTCGTCATCGTTCTTTACCACTTCTTTCATTTCTTTTCCCTTGGAGAAATGACAAACCTAGAAAAATTGCCTTTGAAATGCAGATAAAACTGCTATTCCATCTGCTCCTCATAATGTGGTAGATCTTCAGAGAATTTTACTCAACCTCGCTAAAGGGCAAGAATCCATGCAAGAGTCAGTTCATTAATTGTCTCACACATTGAAAGAAACGTCCACCACTAAACCATTCTGGAAAGATATACCACCTCATCCAACCAAAAATGGTAGAAACAATCACTCCAGATCCTCTCGCGATGGATCTCACCATCCTAGGGCAACATCTTCAATCAGATCTACGAATTATTACGATGGTTGATCTTTCTCCGGCGAACGACCGAGCGCATTTGAATGCTTAAGTAAGGCATATGCCTTTGATCCTCTGGTCCCTGAGTAGCTAGATATTATTGTAGAGAGCCAGATTGATCCCGCGAGCACAAAAAATGATCCGTGAGATCTAGGGTTAGTATAAGAGGCACTGTGTGTGCCGAGCAGACTTCTCTAGAAGAGCGTTCAGCACATATACACAATAAATCCACCAAGGCTACCTTTGAAAAATATAAACTAGAGGAACATTCCTGGAAAGGATTCATATAGAGACTAGATGATCGTTTGGGAGAAATGGCTAAGACTAAAAACCCTTTGCAGATGAGATTTATGAAGGGATCCCCTTTTATTTAGACAATTGTGGACTACCCTGCACCTTGTAAATTCAAGACACCAGTTATCACTCCTAAGTATGATGGGAAGAATAATCCAATCCCTCATATTAGGCAATATCAGGCTACTGCTGATATGTACTCTATCCCCGATGAGATGCGTTATAGGGCATTCTCAAGTTCCATTACAGGCCCAGCCTAGATATGGTACAATAACCTACCCAAAGGGATAATTTCTAGTTTTTATTAGTTGGCCGAGCTATTTATTGATAACTTTTGTTTGGGGTAAAAGCCAATTAAGAGTGTCACTCATCTCTTGACCGTTTGTTAAAAACCTAGAGAACCCACTCAAAAGTAAATCACTCGTTTCAATAATGAGAAACTAGACGTGATTGATTATAAATGGAAGACTTCCATTGTAGCATTGATGAGTGGGTTACTCTTCAAGGACCTTTACTATGCTCTAGAAAATAATCCTCCCAAGATTATGACAGAATTAATGGCCAAGACTGGGAAGATTACGAACACCGAGGAGGATATGGCTGCTTAAGAAGATCCAGAGGTAAAGATTGAAAGCCAAAAAAAATCAACTAAGAAATATTAGAAAGATAATAAGGTTGATAAAATCAAGAAGTATGATGAATATACCCCACTCATCAAAGGTGTCCGTCACATATTGGAGAAGATCAGGGGAAATAAATATTTAAACTAGCCTGGGAAATTAAAGTCACCTCCCAACAGGAGAGATAAATCCAAATATTATGATTTTGACAGAGATCGTGAGCACACTACTGACAATTGCATCGCTCTGAAGAACGTAGTGGAAAATCTTATCCATCGGGGAAAGTTAACTAAGTTTATTGATTGAACTAGTGGTCGGGACACTAGAAGAAGATCTGATTCACCTTGTCGAGGAAAAGATGACAAGAAAAGGGCTCGCAACGATGATTATAAGGATGACTCGACTTGCCCAAGAAACCCACAGACCCGAAAGTTAAGGTGGGAACGATTTCTCGTGGTTACCATTTCATTATAGGAGGATACGCCAGTAGAGGAGATGAGATAGCTAAGAGTAAGGCTTATATACATGAAGCCAAATCCTACCCCTCTATTAGACATATTGTCATGCTCGAGTGCACAGATGGTCGGCCGAGGAATGTCAATAAAGACAGATTAATGATCGGATTCTCCAAAAATGATTTTAGCAGAGTATTGTGCCCTCATGACGACCCATTGATCATCACTTGCAGGGTTCATTATGGTAGAGTATAAAGAATCCTAGCAAATAATGGGAGTTTAGAAATTGTCATGTTCTATAACTTTTTCCATAGTCTAGGGCTACGAGACAATAAATTAGAACCTTATCACAGGTCTGTCATAGGATTCTCAGAAGAAAGAGTTTATCCCATTAGAACAGTCAAGTTGGACGTCTTTGTTGGCACTTAGCCAATAAAAAGAAATGTGAGAATTTACTTCTTTGTACTAGATACAAATATCCCTTCAGTCTACAACATAATTCTCGATAGAGTTGGGTGGAAGTAGTTGGAAGTAGTGTTGTCTACAGTATATTAATGTATGAAGTTTCCTAGTAATTATTAAGTCAACATAGTGAATGACAACCCAATGGAAGCTAGAGAGTGTTAATAAACTTTTGTCGACCAGCACGAAGTCTAAAAGAGCACTACCACCTATCATATTGACACCTTAGACCCTTGAAAGGAAGAAAATCTGGTCTAGGGATAAGTTATGGAGGCAATAGAGACCATTGTTCTTATGATTATAAGATAAAAATAACCACTCAAATCGGCTCGAACTTAACTCATTCTCTCAAACAGGAATTAATTACATTCTTGAGAGAATGGAAGGATGTGTTCTCCTAACGCCATGACAGGAATTAACCCTAATTTCATCTGCCATGAGCTCACCGTTTATAAAGATGCTATGTTGATCAAGAAAAAATGCATAGTGTTTGGTCCCGAGAAGAACATGACCATCCAAGAGGAAGTAGAGAAATTATAGAGAGCTCAATTTATAAAAGATGTCAATTACTGAGTTGGCTAGCCAATGTAGTGATGGTAAAAAAGAAGAATGAAAATTGGTGTCTGTGTGTAGACTTTACTAATATCAACAAAGCATGCCTAAAGGATCATTTTTCTTTACTAAGGATTAATAAGTTGGTAGATGCAACTGCAAGTCATGAGTTACTTAGCTTCATGGATGCCTATTCTGGATACAACTAGATTAAAATAAATCCAGAAGATAAGGAGAGCACATCTTTCATTACTAGTCGAGGAAGATACTGTTACAATATTATGCCCTTTGGGCTAAAAAAATGTTAGAGCAACATACCAGAGGCTGGTGAATAACGTGTTTGAGGAGTAAATCGGCAAAAAATGGAGGTACATGTGGATGACATGCGCACTAAGAGAAAGGGTGCTGCCGACCACATTAAAGACTTGGCTCAGATGTTTGACCGGTTGGAAAAGAACTAGATGAAACTCAACGCGGCCAAATGCATATTAGGGGTACAAGAAGGAATTTTCTTGGATCATATTTTTAACTAGAGAGTAATCGAAGAAAATCTAAATAAGATAAAGGCTTTGATTGATATGCAATCTCCCACTTATAAGAAAGACGTGTAGAAACTGATTGAACGAGTAGCAGCCCTCAATCATATTGTGTCCTGAGTAATAGACAAGTGTCTTCCATCTTTGAAGGTGATCAAAAAGACCTTTTAGTGGAACGATGAATACGAAAGAGCTTTCCAAGAGTTGAAGAAATATCTAGGATCTCCACCACTACTCTCCCGACCTGTTTTGGGAGAAAAGTTATATGTATACATCGTTACTTCAGAGTCAGTTATTAGTCCAACTTTGATCCGAATAGAACGAGGAATTTAGAGTCCTATTTACTACACTAGAAAAACATTTCGAGGAGCATAAATTAGGTATCCATGCTTGACAAAAATAACACTTGCACTTATTAAATCATCTAAGATAATAAGACCATATTGTAGGCCCACACTATTGTGGTATACACTGATTTGCCTTTGTGAAAAAATTTGCACAAGCCACAAAAGTCAGGAAGGTTGATGTCATGGACAGTTGAACTGGGGGAATATGAGACTGCCTATGTGCCAAGACTACATTAAAAGGTCAAGCAGTGGCGGATTTCATTACAGAATTCACATATCGAAAGGTGACCAATAATCCAAGTTTGCCTATCGAGAATATTTCTTCAGAGGATAGCTCGACTCAAAAGCAAACAAAGATTGTCACGGACCAACCAGAAACATCAATCACTCAAGAAAGAGCTCATCGATTAGCTGAACATAGCAAGATGATATTCCGACATGGAGTATTATCAAAGGAAAACTTCAACAAAGATATTCTACTTTGGAAATTGTTTATGGTTGGATCTTTATGCACCACTGGCCATGGAGCATGACTTATCATCAATACTCTAGAAGACTTAGATGTGGAATATAGTTTGAATTTTTAGTTCTAAGCTTCCACCAACGAGGTCGAGTAAGAGGCATTGATTGCAAGTTTAGAACTCCCAATCATATGTGATAGCACATAGTGATTCTCAACTCATTGTCAATCAAATGATTCAGATATATGGAGTCAAAGGAAACTTGATGGTAAGGTATTTGAATAAATCTATAGAGGTTATCTCTCTATTTCATGTAGTCAAGATGGTCAGAATCCCCAGAGTGGAGAACTCCCAATCGAATGCACTTACTCAGCTAGCCTCAATAACTCAGATAGAACTCAAACGAACCATTCCAGTAAAGATCCTCACACGTAGAAGCATTAATGCAGAAGTTATCAGTGCCATCAGTGTGGAATTGGAATCGTCTTGGATGGTTCCAATCAAAGACAACATTGACAAAAGTGTGCTTCCATCCGACCAGAAAGAAGCCAGTAAGCTGAGATACAAAGCAATCAGTTATTTTCTGGAGAAAGGCATTTTGTATAGAAGAGGATACAATGTCTCCCTACTTTGATGTGTTTATCCCGCTGATGTACATGACTTGATAAAGGAGGTTCATAAGGGATGAGGAAATACCCCACCCTAGAGATAAATAGTTCTTATATAAATTAGATATTTTATTCGGAGAAATATTGGGAGAAAATAGATGCATAAGTACTGAGCCAAATTTAACATAAAGTGATTCGTCGCGCATGGTGATTTAAAAAGAAATTTATGTTGCATGGTCCGTATGGATGAATAACTATGTTAAATTAGTTGGTTAGAATATGTTGGTGAAGCATGACATGAATTAGTCGAGGAACAGATATGACACGCACACAGTTAACATTATGCGATAATGGTGCCGATACGCGACATATTAAAGTAGAACATTGCAGATTTTTGTAGTCTTCCTCGCTAGAGATAAAAATGATATCACCAAACATTTAAGGTTCTAAAAATATATATAAAAATGTCACAGGGTCAAAATTAGAAAAAAGGACATTTTGAACACAGGGCCCGATCGACCGCCCCCTAGCCCCGGTCGATCGTCCATAGTAGGTCTCGGGGAGTTTGTCCATTTTTTTTAAGTGCTGTCAATACCTCAACCCCTAGATTTCATGTGCTGTCGAGAGTGGGCACCCTTATACTTGATATGGAAGTGTTTGGGATAATAGAATTTCCTCTTTGGGTATAGTCTAGTTGTTGGGTTTATAAAACCAAAACCGTGTAAGTGTGAAAGACACAAAACCTACAAGATTTCTTCTTTTTCTCTCTCAAGATTTGAGCTCCCATGGAGGATACCCTCTGTTCCAAATTATTCTCACTTTTTCCTACAATACCCAAGTCCATTCCCACCAATAGAGACCACAATTTATCTCTAAAACCCTTATAGAACCCCTAGGATGACTTTCTAGAATAAGATTATATTCTTGATATTTGTTGGGTATTTTAAGATGGAGTCTAAAGAAGGTTCCTTGGGTACTGAAAAGAGCTCACATGAACATGAGGAATGGATTCATGGAGATAAGCTTTGGTGGGCATTTAGAGCCCCCCTCGAGGCCACCTTTGGAGGTGGGGGGTCCTCCATCTTTTTCACCATTTTACCATTGTTGGAGCTCATTTAAGGTGCGTAAACTATCTTGATTTATGTTTGGTTGATATAATATAAATTCAACATGTTTAGTTACATATATTAGGCAATTTATACGTAGGATTAATGTAGTTTGCATCTAGGGGTTGATTAACAATCATCTTAACATTTTTATGAAAATGGGTTCCAAAAACATGATTTTAATGGCTTTTGAAATGTAGAAATTTTCAGAATATGTGTTTTTTAACATTTTAAGTAATAAAATGTGTTAGAATGGTGTTTAAAGTATAAATGATGTAATTTTATGCAAACAAATGCATTTGTCTTGTATGAACCATTTTTATGAGACAAATAGGGGGTTTTCTACTAGAAAAATGAAGATGAATATGAGGCGGAGAAACTTTCACTTTCATGGATATTAAAGTGTGAAATTCATGTTGAAATGTATGGTTCTAAAAAATTTGTGGTGTAAAAGTGAATAATGGAAGTTAAAGGGGTAAAAATATGTGAACAATAGTGAAGTGGGTGTTAAGATACCAATTTTCATAAATAAAGTGTGTATTTCAAATTGTTGAAAAAATCAGACTTTAATACGTATAAATGTGTGATTTTATGCATTAAATATGTTAATGTTGTAAATAAGAAAGTGGGGTTAATTAGTAAATTAAGGAAATGTTAAAATGGTGAAAGGTGTTTAATATGTGAAGTTAAAAACATAACAACTACTTTGGGAAAATAAGACTTGTTAAAGGATTAATTTGCAAATTTGGCATGAAAAGGGTAAATTGGTAATTTACTTAATTTTGGGAAATTTTTATGGAATAAAAATGTTGATGAATGTTTTTGTATTAGTATGGTTGAAATTTAATTAAGTCCTAAAAGGCGTAAAGGATTTTGGCATAAAATGAATGTGTGTGAGAATAAAGGACTTAAAGAAGAAAGAAATTATTTTTCAAGTGTTAATGAAAAAACGAACGGCTAAGTTTGGGTTTCAGCTTCGGCCGGGTAAAAGTAAGGAAATTGAATAATGTGGACATTTGTTAAATTGTTAAAACCCATAAAAGGAACTTGGATGATATCGGGAGAAAACAAGAAGGACCAAGAGCCCTTGGGTGAAAAGCCCTAAATCACTTACTAGAGCATATGGTGCGCATAGTTGTTAGTGTAGAGCCCATATAAGTATGTGGTATAGGAAGATTCTGAGAAAAAGTTAAATGAAATATGGAATACAAATCAATAAATGGGTTGTTTGGTAATTGGGTAGATACAACCAAACTTAAATAAATGAAATAAATGTGCTGGTAAAGGCTAGATGGACAAGTTAATGCGTAAATCTACTAATGTCCATAAGATAAGGAAAAAGATGAAAGAAAGTGGATAAATGGGGGGTTAAGCATCCTAAATGGTGAAGCCCATATTTAACACAAGAATGTGTTGTAAAAAGGATTTCGAAAGGTAAATAAGTATTTTTTAACACAATAAATGTGTGTGCTGAAATGATGATTTTCAATTAAAATACTAAAGTACATTAAAATGAATGAATGGGTTACATTCCAGTAGAAGAAAGGGTTTTGATAAATTTAATGAAATGGTTTCAAAATTCAAACCGATTGTGTTAAATAAAGTGGGAATGCTTAGTATGAATAAAAAAAATCCCTTTAATAAGATTAAGATCAATTAATCTGGATATGAAAGGTTTTGGGAAGTAAAACAATAAATACATCGACATGTGTATTTTTCAAGGTATACACACACACACACACACACACACACACATATATATAAATATATATATATGTATATATATATTTGCTTGTATGTGTTTGTAGCATGTGAGTATTCATTTATGTTGTTCGTTTCTATACTGTTTATATAAATTCCACTTGGCATAAACTCACGTCCCCACTTCGTTACGGCAGGTTAGGAACGGTTCCGTATTTTGAGGGAATTTTACAGGTAAGTGTACTTTAATTATGTTTCATTAGTAACTCTGTTTACTCATATTTCGGGGTGCTCCCCATAGGTCTCTCAAGTAGTTTATCTTGGAAATTGTAATCGCGTGCTAACAAGTGAAATGTTAATTAAAATAAAACTAAACTAGCAACATTGTTTAGGCTACTTCATCACACTTCACACCCAATGATCGAGTCGGACCTGGTTAGCCCAAGGGTAACCCATAAATTCGGGTCGGGGTGTTACAAATGGTATCAGAGTTCTAGGTTCAAGGTTTCTTTAGGGAGTGACGTGGTGACGTCGGTAGTAGATCTTTCGACGTCGATGTTGGTTCGGGGTCAGTCATGCTAGTTTGATGACAATTTTAGTTTGTGTCCTCGACGATAAATTCATAGAGGTTAACATGACCAGTGAGTTAGTTACAAGTGGCATACAATCAAGTTAGTTAATATTAATTGCTTTCGTGCTTCTAAATAAATATGCTATTAAATTATGGGTGTATATGAAAGCCAATAGTGGTGACACTTTGGTTCTTAGTGTGAAGTATGTGTATTGCAGCCTTTGATGATATTGAGTCCTTAGAGATGTTGATAAGAAAGAGATATCTCTCTTTGGGAAAATGGCACCAGAGTGTGAATAATCAACGGTAGGGATTAATTATTAGAGTATCGTAATTATGTAAAGGAAAATCGTGACTTAAATTTTATGTGGCCTGGGGTATGACACATGCGAGAGGTCAATATCGATGTGATGATTAGTCAAATTCGATCCTTGGGGTAATACCGTGGTTGATAGTAAATTTGGTGAGAATGTAAATTTATGAGGGTCAACACTTAGGGCTATGCAACTTCAGCCTTAGTAAGATGATGATATCCTTGTGGGTGAGCACTGTAGTGGTTATTATCCGATGAATGTACATCGCGAGTTGCGATTAGAGTTACGGCCCATTTGCGGCAAGAAATCACGTAAGTGACAATGTTTGAGTTGTAGTAATAAGGCAGTGAACCTTAGGTAACCCTTCGGAGTAGTAATTAAGGAGTAATGCAACATTGACGAATAGGATCCTTAGTGGCACCGATAGTGTATACCTAGGGTTTCACGGGTAATATCCTATTAAGAAGCCTTAGTATTAGTAGTAGTAACATCGTGTAGTGTTCATTGCAACTTAGCTAGACAGCTTGTGAATTCCCCGATTGAAATTAAGTGACTGGGTAATATGTCTATAAGTGCAAGTCTAGTGGTGAGAACGTACTAGGCCCCTGGGTTATGAGATTGGATTTAGTATATCTTTACTTATGTACCTTGACTATGATATGGGTTTAGACAATCTTGAGGATTGAGGTAACCTAGAAGATCGTGGTAAGTTGGTATTAAGTAAATGAGTTGTGATGTTTTGAAAAAAAAGGACCTCTAGCGACGTCAGTAGGGTGGGTCTCCTCGTGAGCAATACCCAAAGTCCTGTGTCCTACCAGAACCTGGATGATTCTAATTTAAAATTGGGTGATTGCAGTTTGGCATTGAGAAATAGTATCCCTTGTGGCGTTCGTGGGCATGGGCCTTAGTGTTCATAGGCGATTCTCGACGCCGCGTATTATACCAAGATATATATAGTTGTGTTAGTTGGTAGATTAGCACGCAGTGAGATGATTTCATAGTGAGGCAATTTAGTTTTCGTGTTTGAACACTCATTATGAAATTAATAATGCATCCTTGTGAGGTGGACTTCGGGTTAGTAACGTGAATAAACATGGGAATCCATTTTAAATTCCTTGGAGATGTATACTAAGGTTTATCTAGTCAGGTGTTGATGCGGGTGGTAGACATTTCCTAGTAATAATGAATTTAAGGTTGTTTATCGTGTATTACAATGACAATATTGTCTCTGCTCAAAACCCTTGGGAATCAATTTTACATCGAGGTTTATGTGGTGATACACATTTATTTTGGTATATCCCAAGTTGCATAGCATAGGTCATGATATGCCTTGTGATTTCTCGTATTAGATGTACGGGTTGTTGGAGGGATAACTGAGTGTGGTGTCATCATGCATAATGCATTTGGGAATAATTGTTATATTAAGGTTTGTATAGTGAAGGTAAATCATTAATGATTGTAGTAGGTTTGAGTCACTTTGATTTATAGAAGTACTTGGATATTGTGCCACGATCTTTGTTGTGAGCATGTGTAATGATATGACCTTCAAGGATCATTTTGAGAATAGGTTGATCGATTCTAGATGGTGCTCCATGGAGAATTAGAACTCGCTAAGGTTCGTTGTGTGTAAGGACATATTTCTCATGTCCGTTATCTTACATTTGTATATGTCATACGCCGTTACATTTGGCACGTCTTTACACAATCTCACACGACGGCCTCAATCCAAATTTCGGGAATCAAGCATTCATTATCCCCAACATGTGTCTCTTATTTGCCTCAAAGACTTCACGTTCCATGATTTTAGGCTCGTAATGCAAGTGGTACGCAAGAGAAGTCAAAACAGTGAAACAAGGCACAATATGGAAGTTCAAAGTAATTTTGGTAATTGCACAGCCACCGTTCAGAGGACCAATCAATTATAAAGTTGAAAGGCTTGCCGCAACGAAGATACTGGAAGAAGTGACATCTCAATCCGAGCTATAGTGAACAAGTTATGGCCCGTTGAAAATGGAGATAATTCCAAGAAAAAACCTTGGAATTTTGCTAAGTGTTTAAAGCCCCTTGACCAGCGATTTTTCCAACACCGAGGGTCGAATCGGTTCGAGGGGCGAATCAGTTTTTAGGGTACCCGAACCGGTTCGAGGTCCTTGTACGCTGGCAGTATTTTTATTTCGTGGAATTCTTCATTTGTTTTCCTATAAATACCCACTTCGGGGGAGTTTTTTTGCAAGACTTTTAGAGACGAATTTAAGAGTCCTAATTACTCTAGTCTTCACTTTTTTAGTCCCAAGACTCATGTTTTGATTCACACATTCTTGCCAATCCTTTGTAAATCCTTTTTGGAACCCAAGAACACAACCTTGTGTTTGTTCAATCTCTTGTGGAGAAGACCATTTTTCTTCTTCATTGTTGCCCTCCTAGAAAGAGAAATTTCCAGCCGACGACACCGAAATCGACGCTTGCGGATTTTTCTGTGTCAATATTTCTAGCCGTTGCTTTAAAGATTTTTCCTAAGACACCGTTTGTTACACTTGTGGGCGATTATCAGGTTGTATGTAAGTCAATGGTCTTGTAAATTCTTTAAAGTTCTACAAATAAAACATTTTACCCGAAAGGGGTTTTTTCCTTAACTTTGTGTCACATGCTTCATCTATTTATGGTTTGACACGCGCGCACACACATAGATGCATGTTTAGGGGTTGATTTACTTTGGTTTATATAGACTCTAATTAAATAAGGGTTTATTGGAATCTTGCAAATTTTATTTAAATCATTATTACACAATCGCATATACAACTTTCTCATTGTGTTTTTTTTTAGAAATAACACTTGGGGAGAAGTGCTAGGCATAATTATAGCACCTAAGTGTGCTACATGTGCGGTTAGTAATAACTATGTTGGAGGAAATCATTAGGTATGAGTGATGTTTGAAAAATGAGATGTCATTAGGATGATTATGGTTTAGTATCATGTAGATAGTGCTAAGAGAAGTAACAATGGTTCATGAATTGAATTTTTGAAACTATGTGAGCACTATGTGCACTTGATGAGAGTGATCTTAAAAAAATTGAGGTTAGCTGTCGCGTGTTGAAATTTTGTAGGCCTAGCTATGGTAGGTTGATAACTAATGATAAATGTCAAGAGTGGTAACTTCTTGCTGCTTTAGTATAGTTGTGGATATTGGTGATGGATAGGTAGCGTTAGTCCTAAGTTAGGAAGTCTAGAGTTTTAGCTTCTCTAAGGAAACTTGTTTATGTTTTGTTCGTCCAGCATGGACAAATGATTCTGGAGTAAGACTCATGAAGGTTAGCAAGAGAAGCCAAGATACATGGAAAGGTTATGGTGCTTAGCAGATATCTATAAAGAGTTATAGAATTCAAGCATATGTATGGGTTTATACTTCGGGTGGTTCGATTCACTATCGAAATTTGATTATTTTTCTTTGGGCCTAGCTGTCACCAGATTCGTTACATTCTTGTGCCCTCTTTGATCCCGGTAATGGGAAGTTGTTGATCAGTTCTGATGAGGGTGTGGTGCTGCGTAATCTCAGTAGTTATGTGAGTTAATCCAGTTATGGCTGTGTGTCATGGTATGCAAGTGCTCTCTTCTTCAGATGCACCTTTATCCCCCCCCCCCCACACACACCAGTTTGTGTGTAATGTGTGGTCTCATGTTGTTGAATATAGTTTGCATATGTACTTGTTTGATTTACGATAACATGCTTCTTTAGTTAATCGGTATGGCTATTTACGACTGGGTCGTGTGTCCCGAGGTTTTGATTTAAGAATATTATGAGTATCAGGACTTACATTAGGTGCTAGCATTGCACCCTATTATAAATTATGCGGATTGAGGACGTGATTACTCGTGTATGTGTTTGCATTGTGATTCCTAGGATGACTCTGGGTTAACATAAGGATCTTATAGGAGATAGAGGTCGGGTAGACCTTTGTGATAAGGTGACTGACTTAACAATAATTGGAGTGTATAATCATAAGTGTTGTAGTTGTATTAGCCTAGGCTAGGCGTGCCCCAATATTTTGTTAGAGGAAACATAGGTCGTGAATCCTAATGTTGAGACAATCCTCTATAATGAGTTCATTGATTATGATAACGTCGAACATCTCGAGGTTTTGTTAAGTAGGCATGTGAGGCATGCTCAAGAATTTTGATAAGTCCTTAGGGCTCGTTATGAGTGAACTAGAAACGATGATTGATGAGATTGAAGCCTTTGAGTTTATACCATGGTGTTGATGATGAAATTAATATAGATTCTAAAGTTAATGACCAAGAATTTTGAGGATGAAATTGCCTAAGGAGGGAAGTTTGTAATACCCCGCCCTAGAGATAAATATTTCTTATATAAATTATATTTTTTATTCAAAGAAATATTGGGAGAAAATAGATGCATGAGTAGTGAGCCAAATTCAACATAAAGTGACACGTCGTGCAGGTGATTTAATAAAAAATTTACGATGCATGGTCCGCATGGATGAATAACTGTGTTAAATTAGTTGGTGTGAATACATTGATGAATCATGACATGAATTAGTTGAGGAAAAAATGTGACAAGGACACAATTAATATTATGCGATAATGGTGTCAGTACGTGACATAGTATAGTTGAACATTGCAGATTTTGTAGGATTCCTCGCTAGTGATAAAAATAATTTAACCAAACATTTGAGGTGCTAAAAATATATTAAAAAATTGATGGGAAAAGTAAGTTTTGAAGGAAGGTCCCGGTCGATCGGCCCCCTAGCCGCGATCGACCGACCATAGCAGGTCTCTGGCAGTTTGTCCATTTTTTTAATGATATCAAAACCTCAACGCCTAGATTGTATGTGAACCCTTATACTTGATATGGAAATTCTTGGGATGATAAAATTTCTTCTTTGGGTATAGTTTAGTTGTTGGGTTTATAAAATCAAAATCATGCAACTGGCAAAGACACAAAACCCACCAAATTTCTTCTTTTTATCTCTCAAGATTTGAGCTCCCATGGAGGAGACCCTCTGTCCTAGATTATTCTCACCTATTCCTATAAAACCCAAGTCCATTTCCACCACTAGAGACCACAATCAAGATCTAAAACCCTTATATAAACTCTAGGATAACTTGCTAGAAGAAGATGATGTTCTTGATGTTTGTTAGGTATTTGAATATGGAGTTTAAGAAGGGTCCTTGGGTACTAAACAGAGCTCACATGAAGTTGAGGAATGGATTTATGGAGACAAGATTTGGTGGGATTTTAGAGACCCCCTTGAGGCCATCTTTGGAGGTGAGGGGTCCTCCATCTTCTTCACTATTTTACCATTGTTAGAGCTCATTTAAGATGGGTAAACTAGCTTGATTTATGTTTGGTTGATATAGTATAAATTCAATATGTTTAGGATTAATGTAGTTTTCATCTAGGTGTTGATTAATCATCATCTTAACATTTGTATGAAAATGGGTTCCAAAAACATGGTTTTTAATGGCTTTTAAAATGTAGAAATTTTTAGAATATGTGTTTTTTAACATTTTAAGTAATAAAATGTGTTAGAATGTTATTTAAAGTATAAATGATGTAATTTTATGTAAATAAATGAATTAGTCTTGTATGAACCATTTTTATGAGACAAAGAGGGGATTTTCTACTTGAAAATGAAGATGAACATGAGAAGGAGAAACTTTCACTTTGATAGATATTTAACGTGTGTGAAAATCATGTCGAAATGTATGAAAGATATGGTTCTACAACATTCGTGGTGTAAAGGTGAATAATGGAAGTTAAAGGGGTTAAAATATGTTAATAGTAGTGAAGTGGGTGTTAAGATACCAATTTTCATAAATAAAGTGAGTATTTCAAGTTGTTGAAAAAATGAGACATTAATATGTGGAAAGGTGTGATTTTGTAGATTAAAGATGTTAAAGTACTAAATAAGAGAGTGGGGTTAATTATGACATTAAACAAGTGTTAAGAATGGTGAAAGGAGTTTAATATGTTAAGTTTAAAACATAACAACCATTTTGGGAAAATAAGACTTGTTAAAGGATTAATTTCCAAATTTGGCATGAAAAGGGTAAATTAGTAATTTACTTAAATTGGGACATTTTAATGGAATAAAATGTTGATGAATGTTTTTATATTAGTGTGGTTGAAATTGAATTATGTCCTAAAAGACGTAAATGATTTTGGCATAGAATGAATGTGTGTGAGAATAAAGGACTTAAAGGAGAAAGAAATTATTTTCCAAGTGTTAATGGAAAAATGGATGGATAAGTCCGGGTTTTGGCTTTGGCCGGGTAAACGTAAGGAAATGGAATAATGTGGACATTTGTTAAATTTGTAAAACACATAAAAATAACTTGGATGATACTGGGATAAAGCAAGAAGGGCTCGGAGCCCTTGGGTGAAAAGCCCTAAATCACTGGCCAGAGCATTTGGTGTGCATACCCATCAGTGTAGAGCCTATGTAAGTATGGGATATAGGAAGATTTCGAGAAAACGTTAAATGAAATGTGGAATACTAATCAAGAAATGGGTTGTGTGGTAATTGTGTAGATACAACCAAACTTGAATGAATGAAATAAATGGTTCGATAATGATGAAAGCCGCTGAACTTAAGACTCGAGTTAAGAAAGAGGGCTAGGCCCCTGGGAGGGCTTTCAGGGACTGGGGAGGGTGGATTATAGATCTAGGGTAGGGTCGAAGGTTTGTACATTGGGATTGGGCATGAACGAACCTCAACTGGTCCAGTATTGATGAAAAATGAAAAAAGAAAAACGTCTCCCATCGCAGACCAGTGTTGTATTAAAGATCAGGTAATGTCCATAAGATAAGGAAAAATATTAAAGAAAGTGGATAAATGGGCGGTTAAGAAACCTAAATAGTGAAAACCATATTTAACACAAGAATGTGTTGTAAAAAGGATTTACGAAAGGTAAATACTTAATTTCTAGCACGGCGAAAGTGTGTGTTTAAATGGTGATTTTCAATGAAAATAATAAAGTACATTCAAATGAAAGAATGGGTTAAATTCCGATAAAAGAAAGTGTTTAGATAAATTAAAAGAAAGGGCTTCGAACGTCGAACTGGGTATTTCAAATAAAGTGGAAATGCTTAATATGAATAAAGAAAGCCTTTTAATAAGATTAAGGTCAATCAATCTGGATAAGAAAGGTTTTGGGAAGTAAAACGATCAATACATCGGCATGTGTATTTCACAAGGTCTACATATGTTGATATATATACATATTTTCGCATGCATGTGTTTGTAGCGTGTGAGTATTTGTTCTATTCTTTATTGTTTGTATAAATCCCACTCGACATAAGCTCACATCCCCACTTCGTTACGGCAGGTTGGGAGCGGTTTCGTATTTTGAGGGAATTTTATAGGTAAGTGTACATTAATTATGCTTCGTTAGTATCTCTGTTTAGTGGGACTTCGGGGTGCTCCCCATGGGTCCCTCACGTAGTTTATCTTGAAAATTGGAATCACATGCTAATAAGTGAAATGTTAATTAAAATAAAACTGGACTAGCAACATTATTTAGGTTGTTTCATCGCACTTCACACCAAATATTCGTGTCTAGGGGTGGACAAAAAAGACCGACCCGAATGGACCGATTGGACCAAACCGGACCGAAAATTAAGGATATTTTGAAACCGGTCTGAAAATTGGTTCACAAAAACTAAAAACCGATTAAACCGATCCGGTGCGCGGTCCACTATATTAAAAGACCGATTTGGACCGGACCGATGCCCATATATATATAATAAAAATTATGCTATTGTGTTTCCTATATATAGTTTTTGAATTAATGTATATAACTTATGATTTTAATTCAGAACATTTATATATATATAGACATTTTTTTTATTTGGGTTAAGAAAACCCACGTAGATATCACTTGAAGCTTTGAGTACTATTATTTTTTTAATTTTTGTATATATATTTGTGAGAATAATAGATAAAAAACATTCATAAAAAGTATATATATATGAAATAGGGTCAGGACCGAATTTGACCCCTGACCGAACTGAAAAAAGCATGGATCGAATTAGTGGGTTAACCGAATTAATCGGTTCGGTCTCGGTCCAAAAAAATTGAGGATCGAATATTCGGTCTGGTCCAAAAAAAGGTAAAACTCTGATCGGATCGGACCGTGCCCACCCCTAGTCATGTCAGACTGGCTTGACCCATGGGTAACCCATAAATTTAGGTCGGGGAAAGCTCATGTGGATCTCATTTAGCCGAACGATCATTGTTGCAAAAAGTCACCATGCAAGGCTACTAGTGGTTGCCAATAAAGGCAAATTTCTTTTCTTTTGCTAAGAAATGTGATAAGTGCCAGAAGTTCACCACTATTCATAGAAAATCGAGGGTTGCCTTAACTCCCATCACTTCTCCTTATCCATTTACTATTTGGGGGATTGACTTATTCGGCTCATTGTCGACCACTAAAGGTAGGTTGAAGTATTTGTTGGTAGTAGTGGATTACTTTACCAAATGGGCGAAGGATAAGCCCTTAGTTAATGTGATGTATCAGAGAGTCTTTCAGTTCATATGAAATTAGATCATATGTCATTCTGGGATGCCTTATGCTTTTATTACTAATCATGGTACTCAGTTTGACAATGAACATTTTGAGGATTATTACATGTGGTCCAAGATATAGAAACTTCATTCGACAAGTGGACATCCACAATGCAATGGTTAGACGGTGATCACTAATAGAACTTTGATAGACGAGTTCAAGAAAGGGTTGGATAATGCAAAAGGGAAATGGATCAACGAGCTGTATAGTGTCCTTTGGGATTACAAGACTACACCGAGAATAGAAATAGAGAAGACTTCATGCATGCTTGCTTTTGGTATTGAGGTTGTGGTACCATCTAAAATAAGTATGCCGAGGGTCAAGCCAACCAACCTGAAAAGAGGAGAATGTATCCTTAAGAGATTTATTTAGAAAGTTAACAAGTTGGAACCCAGCTGGCACGATCCTTATCGCATCTCGGCAGTCATCCGACCAGGCACTTATTACCTGGAAACACTTGAAGGGTGGGAATCCGAGGATCCATGGAATGCCGACCACCTATGAAAATATTATCAGTAATTTTGATTTGTTGCAATTTTTGATTAAATTTAATGAATTTGCGAGTTTCTATCAATTAGACTTCATTTTTTATGCTTTGTTTTGGGGGTACGGTAATATATATCCACTAACAAAATTTTCCAACTACAAAAAACTCAAAATTTTCCAACTTCAAACTTTTCTAAATTTTAAAAGTTTAGCCTGGAAATTTCTCTAATTCAACTTTTTCCAACTTACAAAAAGTTTAGTTAGTTTGGAAATTTCATTTAGACTTCATGTATGATTTCTTCTTCGATAAATCAAGAACAAGAAGTCAGTAAAACTTCATAGACAAATTAAAGTTAAACACAATAAGTTTTACCCGACTTCATTAAACACGTGAATAAATATAAATTACTAATACACTCGGTCGCTAATGATAACAAATGCAAACACTTAGCCCAACAAAACTATTGACACTTTTATCTAAGTGCATTAGTAGAATCGAAGGCATTAAAAATAAGGTTCCACACTGGAATAAACACTTATCATTTAAATAGATTACCTAGTCGAGAAGCAGATTAACTAATCATAAGTCAGATTATCTAGTTGACAAGCTAATTAAATTAATTATAAGCTTAAGTAAAGATAAAAATGTATGAAAACATACATATGGGAAAATTAAGTCTGTTTTATTCCCAAAGTATTTTGTATTACATTACAGAAACCAAAATCAAGAAATACAAGTCTATTCTATTGGACATTTCCCTTCAACTTTACTCATCCCGACAAGGGCTCATCGAGCGTGCTCAGCAAGCTTGTAGATCTGAAATATCTTGGCCTATTACGTCTGCTGCTACTCGGCCAATCTAACATATGTGGGGGCAAACATATTCATCTTTTCCAAGAAGGCCAAAATCCTCAATGTATTTTCTCACTAAACTCTGAGTAATGGCATCAGTTGGAATCCAATTGACATCAATCTTAAAGGGAGTATCAGGGTAATCCAATATACCTGGATTATGCCAGTACCATAATTCATTGCTTCTAGGTATCTTTAACAGCCCCAATAAATTCAACCAACCCCATTTATATCCTTTCGACCGAGCTGGATCCATATGTTCTAGACCGCCTTGGGTTGTTTATGGAAATGGAAAGTTAAATAGTCCACCCTGTCTTAGAGTTTTTTCATGGCCTTATCCTTCTCCTTTAACAAAGTTGTTTAGTCGGATAAGATCTTCTTAGTTCGCTCTTCATCTACTGTTGGTAGAGCAACCATTACCGTCTTAGAAGATTATCCAGACTTAGTTTTTCTCTTCTTTAAGTTGTCTAATTCCTTTAGTAGTCTGTCATTTTCCATATCTAAGAATGAGAGACACCTTCATTGGGCCCAGTATCAGTTGTCTTCTTTAGACTATCCGGCTCATTCCTCAAGGAATTATTTTCTTTTTCCATGAGTGAAGCAATCTCTCGAGCAGTTTCAACTTATTTATTGAGCATAATTTATTTCTTCTTCAAGGCAGAAGTGATATCTTAGAGCTTCTTATCAAACCCCCAACCTGTGCCCAAGGCTTCGCACTTAGCTTAATAGTCAGAGTGTAGTAATGCTCGAGAAAGACCATGATCTTCTTACAGTTGTTCAATCATGTCATAGTAGGCAACATTGTTCAACATATCCCTATCAAGTAGATAGTGAAGATGAATGTAGGCATCTTTCACTTGGTCTGAGGCATCTGTGTCGGGAAACCGTACCAACTCGTCTTCACTCAAATCCACATAACCAGCTTCAAGAAGACTTTTGCAATATCTTAATAGGTCTGATTCAGCAGAAATTATTAAATTCTTTCTGGCATCAAACAAAAAATTCACAAATACAAGTATATAAGTCCGACCAAGGAAGACAAACAATAATAATCAAACAAGCAAGATCAAAATATCATTAGGAGGACGATGGGGGATTTAGATTGAATAGGTTAGGAATACACATGGGATCCCAGAAAAAATAAATTTCCTCCCAAATATTTTCCAATTGGAATGGGAGGTGGCGCACAAGGAGGAAAAATTGCCTTTATGGAAAGTGACTCAACCAAGTAATCTTCGTCGCTGAAAGGGGTAAACATTTTAAAGTTTTGAACTAATTCATGGGACACTTGCAACGGTTTGAAAATTTAAAATAACTTTGGGGAGGAAAATTCAATCTCAAGAGATGACGCATCATCGCTTGAAGATTTAGTTCCAAAGGTGAAGGATTCACTTTTAATGAAATGTTCTTCTGAAATGGTTTGAGGTGAAACATACGTCTCAGCCTACTTTTGTTTTCTAAAGAAGAAATCATTTCATTGAAATTGGATACTACATCTATTTCTTCCTCACTTTCATTCTCTATTATAACATAGGCAAAGAGAATAATGGATTGTTCCAAAGCAGGCAATGGTTCCTCATTTGGTTCAACATATTCCTCAACTTCAAGAATCTTGAAAGAAAAATCACCGTTGGATTTAAACAATGCATCCAACTCTTGTTCCCAACGATGATTTTCTTCCTGATAACAGTTTTCAAGATTTTCATTTTCGAGAATGCGCAAGCCCTCACACAATGTCATAAATGGAGACTCAAATTTTTGAAAAATGAGAAGTTTGGAAACTATCATCGAAACTACTATCAAAATCATTATTATAAGAACGTTGAAATCTATTGCAATTAGTTTCAACATTCTTCTTATAAGGATTTTTTTCCTACTATCGGAGTGATCATTATCAAAATTCTCATAATTCATAACTTGAGTTTTGTAATACTCACCCAAAGTCATTTTAGATGTTTCAAGTTTTTGACTTTGATAATATTCACAAAAAGTCATAGGTTTAGGGGGATTTTGAGAATTATCATTATGATTACCGAAAAAATTGAAATAAGACATGCTTACCCCAAATATAGCTCAAGATGGAAAATTTCACAAACAAATGTGCGTCTGACAAATTCAAGAATTTCTTGGCGCTCAAATGTAGAAGTCATACAAAACTAGTTAACGAAGAATACAAATAGAAAGAAAAATATTACGAAATACAAAAACAATTTATTTCTAAAACAAGCAGTCCATGGCAACGATGCCATTTTTGTAACTGGGGAAAACAACGACATCATGCGAAAATGTCTGTCATTATTTTCTACTCCCTTTGCTATGCAAAAAACCTAAATTATTACTACACCCCATAAGGGAGTAGAGCGGCTAGTACGGGTATCGACTCCACAAGGAATATTACTAGACTTTAATAGAATATAAAAACGAATAAAAACTATATATTGAGAATAATATCCTTCACCTCGAGTTAATAAGTATAAATGGTTTCACGGGAAGACGGGTTTATCAAGATTAAATCTCATTTTCACAATTAATTTAATCTAGAGTTGCCACCCCTTAAATTGTCATAAAAGCTTAATTGATTTTGGCATCAACAAATATCCCCAAGATTATATACTCAAGGTCATAAATACATCGTATACATAATATACATCATTAAATCTACTAGGCGTAAAATCAAGAACAACCAAACCCATTTAAACTCATAAAACCAATCACCAAAGCAAAGTGACCCATTAACCCAAGGTGAGTTCAATCAATCTCAACTTAAACTAAGTTAGCTTCAAGGAATAATGAAAGACATGTATTTAAAGCAAGGAGGTAAATTAAAGCAATAAAAAAGGGAGAAACTATCTAGAAAAGCTAGAAATAAACAATGGAAACTTATTGTTAATGTAAAAAACTATATTTGATCTAATTATTTTAATCAGAGATAAATATGAATAAATAAATATGAGATAAGAGATTTTTAAAGTGGTTCAACCTTAAGGAAATGGCCTACGTCAACTGTTTTTGTATTGCAGACTGTTTGCTTAGAATTCTTGACAAGTGGTATTCTCAAGAAATTCTGATCCCCTCTAATGAGGAAGTTACAATGTATTTATAGCCTTGAGGCTGTACACGTCAAATGACAATGCGCTGTTATCTAGTAAACATATACTTCTGTACAATAATAATGAGCATTTAATGCGCAGTCGCCTCTTTGAATATCCTGATTTGAGTGTTATGTACGCTAAGTAGCTCGGGCCGCTTAAGCTGCTCGAAATGATAAGTAACTCGGGGCCTATGAGTAGCTCAGAGCCCATGAGCTGCTCGGGGAGTCCAAGTTGATCGGTAAGTTTGAGCTATTCGGAGTGTATGAGTTGCTCGTGGCACTTGAGTAGCTCGGTGGCAGTAAGTTGATCGGTAGAAGTATTTGTAATTGCCACGTTGGTTGACATGTGTCTTCAAATGATGGGTCCATGTCAGCAGACTAAATTTGGTATCAACAGAAGACCCCAATGTTTCATAGTTTGATGTCGAAGAAAAGTATGGGACATTCTGCTTGAAAACTGCATAGATTATTGGTTTGTATGGTTTTTAGGAAAACGATCGTTGTATATAACTCTTTTTTTGAATGCATAGTATTAGGCCTCATAAATATTTTAAATGTTCATGACCGCTTAGATTTTTGTGCCCCTTTTCTTCTTTTTAAGCCATTGGATACTCAAATGTCCGCCCTCGTAATCATTATTTTTCTCTATTCCCGAGGTAAACTATTTAAACGAGGCAGAAATCCTATCATTTTTCACTTTTCAAATCTGTATCTTTGAACTCTTTATTTTCTCTCTGTCTTGTGCCTTTGTTCTTTTGGTCATTCATTGTCACCTGATCTCTTTTTCTCTATAATATTTTCTTCCCCTTCTTTTATTTTTCTTTGTTCATCATGGTTTATCTTGTTGAGTCTTTGGACAAATTTCGATCTGAATTTTCAATCCCTTCGTGGGTTATTTTGGAAGAGCTTTCTGAACCTTCTGATTATTTTTCTTTGGCTGAGGGACATTGGTTCCCAAGTCTTTTTTTGGTCGAATGTGGCTTTTCTTTTCCACCAAACCCCCTATGTTTGGAGTTCTGCCAATATTTCAACGTTGTACCTGCAAAAATAGCTCCAAATACCTGGAGGATAGTTAATGGTGTTCATAGATTGAACCAACTCCATGGAACCCGTTTAGGGATTCTTGAGATTATGTACTGCTATAGATGGGTTGTCAGCGATTCCACATTCTATTTAAAAACTAGGTTTTTGAATAGGGCTTTAGTTGTCAATCTTCCAGATACCAATAGGGATTACTTTGAGCATGGGGTTGTTATGAAAAATTGGCAGCATGCGACATTAAGTGGAGATGATGTATATCAGGGTCCCAGGTGTCCCCCTTATGGCAATGGAATAGGTTGTTTTTATTTTTTGAAATATTGTTTTCTTGGTGTTTGATAAAATATATCACTGGCATTTATTTTTATTTGTTACAGTTGACACTAAAAGAAAACCTCCAAAAAAAGCTGACGTTAATTTGAGGCATTTGAAACTTTTCTGGGATTTGCATCAATCTGTTGCCGAGGAACATATTAGATCTACCTCTTATTTGTTGCAATATAAGAGTTATACTTCGTCTTTCACTGCTCATCCAGTGGTGGTTAATCTTGACCAAGTACCAGCCTCTGAGTCTAGCGTAGAGGGTTATTCCTCTGAATCGAGTATTCCCATCAGTGATATAATGAAGAAAAGAAAATTTCCTGCCTTCTTTGATAAATCTTCTTCTACCAATGTGGAGGCAAAGAAAAGCAAAAAAGATATCCCAGAAGAAGGGACAAGAACCATTGATACACTTCCTCTTGCTGCTGCCAAGAAGACTGGCGAGAAGCCCCCTGTGGCTCCGAGCTAGACTGTTGACATCTCTCCTCCAAATGAGGTTATTGTCATATCACCAACAAAGACAACGTATTTAGTTGAGAATGTTCCTATTCCCCCGAGGAGGTTAAATAAAAGTTCTTCTGAGAGAACTGTTGAAATTGCCTCTCAACCTTCAACTATTGAAGGTGATGTTCCAACCTTTGTTCTCCTGAGCTCCGCTGTGAACTTGGTAAAATCCTGGACTATCCCTGAAGTCCAAGGCATTGAGGATACACTTTCTCGTGAGAGAATTAATACCCTGACTGCTCAACACATTGCCTCAGTAAGTATATTCAACTTGACCCCTTTTGTTTTGTTATTTATTTATATGTCCATGTATTGACTTGAAGTTATTTCCTTTTTTCAGCTGGTGACGTGTTTCAACAGCCTTTTGAAAAAGGATGAAGCAATCAAGGCTTCAAATTCCTCGGGAGGAGTAGAGGAAGCCTTTGTTGGTCTGACCCAGTCTTTAAATGACTCTCATCAAAAGTACGAGGAAGATAAGGTTGTCTGGGAAAAGAAACTCAAGTCCATTGAGATGGACAAAAATCAAGCTGAGAATGCCTCCAAGGAATTGGAGAAGAAGTTAAAAGAATTTGATCAGGGCAACAAAAATCTTGAATAGAGCAATAAGGATCTTGAGACTAAACTCAAGACTGCTAAAAATGAAGTCATTGCTCTTCAAAATGTTGAGCGATAGAAAAAGGAGGTGGAGGAGAAATTAAAGACTGTCGAGGAGCTCCTTAGGGAAAGGACCTCCTCGGAGAAGGCAAAGAGGAAGAAAGCAGTCAAAAAGTCTTTTAGTGCTGGTTGGGATAAGGGATGGAACAAAGACCTGGCTGCTATGTCTTCTCAGATGGAGTATGATAGCCTTAAATATTTTAGGGACAGATGGGTCCCAACCTTGCAAGAGCTGAAAGTTGCTGAGAATTCTGAGTTATTCCAGCAATACACTCATGGCCCTCCTCCCTCTCCTGGAGAAGAAGAAGAGGACGAAGCTGTCTCAGATAAGTCTGCCATGATGATTAAGATCAGGTTCTTGTTGTTCAGCCTACCGAGCAACCTCAACCAACCAGTACTTCCGTCGAGCATCTATCATTGTCTTTCGAGCAACCAGCCCATTCATTCAAACCTTCTGAGGAAGTTATAGGGAACAAAAAGAAGGTGTAAAGTTGCTCGGATTTTTATTTTGTTGTTCTATTGAATGTAATCTCAGACTTTGTATTTTCTCTTATGATGAAATAAAATTCGAACTTTGGTTATTCATCACGAATTTCTCCCTTAATTGCTCTGTCTGCATCCTTATTGATTCTTTCTATTTCTCTTTGCTAGTTTATGGACAGGATGGAGCTCTTATCATCTCATGACACAGAATTAATGAAGAAATATAATGACTATTTTAAAGCGGGTCATGAAGATCTTGATGAGACACAAATCATTGATATCATGGGTTCAGATGCTTCTGAACGAGCAGTTGGAGCTTACCAATATCTGAAGTGCTTGCTCGACCGCGCTGTTGCCAATAATATGGCTTACTATGATATGATTGAGGACCTCCAAGGAACGATCGAGGAACTTCAGCTGCAGTACAAAGAATCATATGCTCTTCTACATTAAGTATACGAGAAGAAATATCAGTAATTAAGTGCTGATAAAGGGTATGATAAATTTGTCTCTGCTCATGAGAAGAAGGAGAGTATTCTGAGGCTTGAGGTTGAAGAGCACAGGCAAATCGCTAAGATATTGGAGCAAGAAAACATTATTTTGCAAGAAGAGATAACACAACTAAAATTTACAGCATCTTCCTCAGGAGCCTTGGTCCCTATTGATGATGAAGGTTTCTCTTTCTTAGAGGTAGAAAATGCCAACTTAAGAGATGAGTTGGAAACTTTAAAAAGGGCTAGACCCTCCTCATCTACTCGTGGACGAGTAAGGTCTTCTTCTCGTGGATGAGCTAGGGCTGGTCGGATCACCATTGAAGAAGCTAGAACGCAATCTTCTTTAGAGAATCAAGCTTTTCAATTGATGGCGAAGAACCAAGCGTTATCAGAAATGTCTAAGAAAATTTTGAGTCTCAGCGAGCAACTTACTACTCAGAGTTCTGCCTTAGAAAGTAAGGAAATCTTAGTGAAGAATATCCATGAGCAACTGGAGAGGTTAACTTACCAATTCCACAAGCAACCCAGAGAATTTTGGATGGCTGGGTATAATGAAGCTCTTTACCATCTTAATGATCGGATCCAACAGTCGAATAATGAAGGGTATAAGCAGGGATGGTTGAATGTTATGTGTGTGCTATAACTGGAGCAAGGACACTACTTATGGGATTATTATAACTTTAGTTGGATACATTCTCGGACAATTCCTCGATGCTTAATCTCCAAATATCTTAGCGACAACAGTCTTGATGCCAACGTTGATATATCTCGCCCAGAGCATTTGCTTGATCGGCCTTCTGTGATGAATGTTAGAATGCTGAGAGATGTAAATTTTATAAATTCTCCTTATGCCTTAGATGACCCTCCTGCTGGGGTAGAACCTATTTCAAAGGCAGAAGGGAAAAAAACGATAGAATAGGATTTTTTATGTATTTTTCACAGCATATGTAATTCTTCCTGTTTTGAATGAAGTAATATTTTCACATCATGTGTAATTCTATTTGATTCCATTTGATTGTCTTCTAAATAATTTGTAGAATGTTCTTGCTTTATGACTGATAAATATATGTGTATATAATATTTATCCCATTTGTTGTTTAATTTGAGTTAATTGCTTTTCGACCAATCGGAGTTGGTGGTAATAAATTTCCGACCAATCGGAGTTGGTGGTAAATAAGTTTTCGACCAACCGGAGTTGGTAGTAAATGATTTTCGACCAATCGAAGTTGGTGGTAAATAAGTTTTCGACCAACCGGAGTTGGTAGTAAATAAGTTTCCGACCAGTCGAAGTTGGTGGTAAATGCTTTCCGACCAACCGGAGTTGGTGGTAAATAAGTTTTCGACCAATCGAAATTGGTGGTAAATGCTTTCCGACCAACCGGAGTTGGTGGTAAATAAGTTTTTGACCAATCGTAGTTGGTGGTAAATGCTTTTCGACCAACCGGAGTTGGTGGTAAAAGCTTTCCGACCAACCGGAGTTGGTGGTAAATAATTTTCCGACCAACCGGAGTTGGTGGTAAATGTTTTTTGACCAATCGGAGTTGGTGGTAAATTCTTTCCGACCAACCGAAGTTGGTGGTAAATAAGTTTTCGACCAACCGGAGTTGCTCTGAATTTGACGTGTAGTGTGTAGCACTAGTATTCCGAAAAATTTTCAACAAAGAAAGAAACTGGATGAAGCATCACTTTATTCATATTGAAGAAACTGCATTACATATGAACTACAATCATTGATAATACTTGCGCAGATGCTCTGCATTCTTGAATTCTTCTCCTTCCAAGGTTTCAATCTTGTATGTCGTTGGGCGAATAACTTCTGTTACTCTGTAGGGTCCGTTCCAGTTGGCTTCCAGTTTGTTGTGCTTTTGGATCACTTTCTTCAGCGCATAGTCCCCTTCCTTCAAATCACACTTCTTCACCCTTTTATTATAGAACAAAGTTGTTCGTTGTTGATATGCTGCATTCCTGATTGCTGCTTCTTCCCTAACTTCTTCGAGCATATTTAGGTCTAATCTTCTCATCAAGTCACTGACAAGAGAGTTAAAATTTAATACTCTATGCGTAGGTAGACCCAATTTAGCAGGTATGACAGCCTCACTTCCAAATGCCAGTATGTATGGGGACTCTCCAGTTGCTGTTCGCGGTGTGGTGCGATAAGCCCACAACACAGAGTGTAGTTCATTAATCCAATTTGCTTTTACACTTCTAGTAGTTTCTTCAATCCATTTAGTAGTGTTATATTTGTCACCTCAGTTTGTCCATTTCTCTGGGGGTGACCTGGTGCAGAATGAGTTTTCAGTATATTGGATTGATGACAGTATGCAGCAAACTCCTCGTTGTCAAACTGGGTTCCATGGTCAGTAATGAATGCATGTGGGAGACCATATCTGCAAATAATGTTTTTCCAAATGAATTAATAGACTTTGTCGTATGTCATATCAATAAGGGGCTCAGCTTCCACCCATTTTGTAAAATAATCAACACCAACCACAAGGTACTTGAACCTTCCCCTGGTCGTGGGGAGTGGCCCGACCAACTCTATCCCCCACATGGAAAATGGCAAAGGGGACTTTATGGGTGTTAACAATGCCTGAGGAGTTCTTCGGATGGACGAGAAGTGTTGGCATTTATCGCATTTCTTAGCATAAGCTGCGCAATCAGCTCTTATCATAGACCAGTGGTACCCCTACGTGTTTATTCTTCGTAACAGCGTCCAACTAGCTACATGGGCTCTACAAGACGCTTCATGAACCTCTTCAATCAAATTTTTCACTTCGGAGGGATGGAAGCATCTTTGTAGCCCTCCTATAACTCCTCGTCTATACAAAATGCCACTGGTCAATATATAACGAGCAGCTTTAAACTTTAGTTTCTTGACTGCGAGTTTATCAGTTGGTAAAGTCCCATATTCAATATAGGCCTTGATGGGATCCATCCAAGATGGTCCTAAGTCTAGGGCAATGAAATTCATCATTAGATCTTCGTCTATGCTCCTACCAACTAGGATTTCTATTGGGATTGTTCTTCGTAGCTCGGTGCGTGTGGCTGATGCCAATCGAGCTAGTGCATCTGCTCTTGCGTTCTCCAATCTTGGTATTCTGATCAACTAAACTACAGTAAGACTTGATACAACCTTCATTTCTTTGGCATGATACTTGATCATTAATTCCCCATTTGCTGCGTACACCCCCAGAATTTGATTTACAATTAACTGAGAGTCATTGTATACAACGACTTACTCTGCCTTCATGGTTTTGGCCAGGCTTAGTCCCACGATCATTGCTTCATATTCAGCCTCATTGTTAGAAGCTTTAAATTAAAAGCGCAGAGCATACTCCACATCAATCTCATCTAAACTTTTCAGAACAATCCCTGATCCACTGCCCGCAGTGCACGAAG
Source organism: Sambucus nigra (assembly GCA_949130495.1). Lineage (NCBI taxonomy): Eukaryota > Viridiplantae > Streptophyta > Magnoliopsida > Dipsacales > Adoxaceae > Sambucus > Sambucus nigra. Next base: position 168,698,338 of record OX422211.1, read on the forward strand.
AGCCATCCATATGCAAATTCCATATGGTTAACTTATCATCAAAATTTCTATCGGAGAGAGTTCCTTGGTGGAATATCTGGTACTTCCTTTTGTCCTCCTTGAGTACTTCTCGTTGCTCGTCAGTCATCTTTTCTTGCTCGACTGGCCTTTCTTGCTGCTTGCCAACTGACGTAAGTTGGTCGGGGTTTACATTTGATGATCCTGTAACATCTACAGGTTGATCTGCATTCAAATCCTGTTCTTCGGAGGCATTTTCTTGAGTGAACTCTGCGATAAAGTACGTTACTGCCTGCCCTTTGAGCGGCGACTTAGGTTCATAAATTATATCATACTCATCGAGCTCTACTGCCCAGTCCATCAATCTTCCTGATTTTTTTGGCTTATGCAGAGCTTGCCTTAATGGTATGTCGGTGTACACCACTATAGTATGGGCTTAGAAGTATGGCCTCATTCTTCTGCTTGCTTCAATTAGTGCTAGTGCTAATTTCTCCAGCCTTGGATATCTGATTTCTACTCCTCGGAAAGCTTTGTTAGTGTAATAGACTGGTTTTTGTACTCCATCTTCCACTTTTATCAAAGCCGAGCTCACTGCGTTTTCTGAAACTGCCAGGTATAAGTATAGTCTTTCACCCATCACTAGTCTAGATAATAGTTAAGGTGTCCCTAGATATTTTTTTAACTTTTTAAAGGCCTCCTCGCATTCATCATTCCACTCAAAAGTTTTTCAGAGTGTTTTAAAGAATGGGAGGCATCTATCAATTGCTCGTGACACAAATCTGTTAAGTGAAGCAACTCGTCCTGTGAGACTTTGCACTTCCTTCTTCGTGGTTGGAGATCGTAGATCTAATAGAGCCTTGATCTTTTCAGGGTTCGCCTCAATCCCTTGTTGATTAACAATGTATCCGAGAAACATGCCATCTCATACTACGAATATGCATTTGGTGGGATTCAGCTTCATTTGATATTTCTCTAGTTGATCAAAGGTCTGACCTAGATCAACTAGATGATCAGCAGCTTTCTTGCTCTTCATCAGCATATCATCAACGTAAACTTCCATTTTATGACTAATCTCCTCTACAAACACCTGCATTTTTCAATCCAAAAGGTATAACATTATAGCAATAAGTTCCCCTTGGGGTGATAAAAGAGGTTATCTCCCTGTCTTCAGGTTTCATTTTAATCTGGTTGTAACCAGAATAAGCATCCATGAAACTCAACAATTCGTGTCCCAAGGTAGCATCCACCAACTGATCGATTCGAGGCAAAGGAAAATGATCCTTTGGGCAGGCTTTATTAAGATCAGTAAAGTCCACACACATCCTCCACTTGTTGTTTTTCTTCTTTACCATTACCACATTTGCTAGCCAATCAGGATTTTTGACATCCTCAAGAAAATAGGCTTTTTACAGTTTCTCTACTTCTTCCTGTATGGCTTGGTTCTTCTCGGGACTGAATACCCTTCATCATTACTTCACTGGCTTGATTTCCTTGTTCACGTTGAGCCCGTGACACAGGAAATTTGGGTCTATCCCTGGCATATCTTCGTGACTCCATGCAAAAGTCTCCTTTTTGCGTCTTAGAAATGCTATCAGCTCTTGTTTTATTAATACATCTAGTGATGCACCAATTTGAGTTGTTCGTTCTGGATGCTCGTCGTCCAGAATGATATTTTCGATAGCCTCCATGACCTGGCCCTTAATGAGCTGAGACTCGTCTCTTGGGTCTAAAGTTTCAATCTCCGCATCTTCTATCTTATCTACCTGATAAGTAGAGTCTTTTTCCTAGACTCTTCACGCTCCTCCTGCTCTGCAGATGAATAGTAGCATTCCCGAGATACTTTTTGGTCGCCTTTCACAACTCCTACTCCAAAGTTGGTTGGGAATTTTAAACATTAATGTAAAATGGATGGTACAGCTTCGAACTTCTTCAAACCTACCCTTCCCATTATGATATTGTAAGTTGATTGGACATTTTTATCCATTATGAAAAAGCGTACTCTTTCTGTCCGACAAGCAGGCCGTGTACCGATGAACATATCTAACTTGATCATCCCAAGTGGAAAAACTTTCTCGCCAGTAAAGCCGAGGAGGGGCCTATGATATGGCTCCAACTGGGATAGCTTTAGATTCAAACTATTAAAATATGGGTAGAACATGATATATGTCGAGCTACCATTATCCACTAATACTCATGAAATCACTACTTACTTTATCCTCATTTGGATCACCAATGGGTCATCATGAGGATATAGCACACCTGCTAGGTCGTTCTTAGGGAAACCAATGACCAACTTGTCTTTATTTACCTTTCTCGGGTGATCATCTTCAGCTAGATTTATTCGTTGAATGTATGAGCAAGCTTGAGCCTCATTGAGGTAAGATTTCCTCTCCGCAGTAAGGTCTCCACCTCCTAGATCTCCACCTGTAATAGCATTACAATCAAGTGATCCAAAACGAATTGAAAACACCTCACGTTCTGGTTGTCTTGGTCTTTTAGGGAGATCGGGATCATCTTGATCATCTTCTGGATCTTCTTCATGACTTCTTTTCTTGTCTTCTTTTGCTTGACGAGGAGATTTAGATCTTCTTCTTCCTCAATCGTTGGTCTTTCCACCATTTTGGCGATCAACATACTTAGCCAATTTTCCTCGTCTGATGAGTGCTTCAATCTCATTCTGAAGAGCTATGCACTGTTTGGTCGTATGACCATAATCTTTATGGAATTCGCAATATTTAGACTTGTCTCTTCTGTTCGGATCTGCCTTTATTTTTGCTGGCCAGGCTAGCTCCTCGCTATTCTTGATTTCCTCCAGAATATGATTAATATTTACCTTTAAAGGAGTGTAATTTCCAAATTTATTCATCTGTTCCAGTGTTTGCTTTCGATTGCCTGTTACCACCATTGTTCTTCTGATCCTTCTTTTTAGTTTTACCATCTTCCACCTTGGCCTCCTTAGTGTCTGCGCTCTTCTTTGCAACCATGTCTTCCTTGGCATTCATGATTTTGGATGCTTTTGCCATCAGTTCTGCCATGGTCCTGGGCGGATCTTTGGCTAAAGTGTAGTACAATTTATTGGGTAACAGCCCACTCATCAGAGCAGTAATTGTTGTTTTCTCCTCGTAATCAATCACTTCCAGTTTCTCATTATTGAAACGAGTAATATAATCCCTGGTGCTTTCACCTGTCTTTTGTCTAACGCTTAGCAAGTGTGCTACTCGTTTGACTGGTTTTGCTTCAAAATAGAAATTCCCAATAAATAGTTATGCTAGTTGAAAGAAGGTCGCTATTTTCCCCCGAGGAAGGTTGTTATACCATATCTGAGCAGATTCGATAAGAGTTCCTGAAAATGCCCTTCATCTCATCTCATTTGGAACTGCATAGATGTCAGAAGCAGCTTGGTATTGTTCTATATGAAGGACAGGGTAAGTTTTTCCATCATATTTAGGCGTCACAATAGGAGCTTTGAATTTTGAAGGTGTGGGGAAATCCACAATTGCCTGTACAAATGGTGTTCTTTGGATAAAAGTTCTTGGTAGAGGATTCTTGGCCTTAGCCATTTCCCCTAATCTGTATTCCAACCTCTGAATAGAGCCCTTCTATGCATCATTTCCCTCCTTGGGCCTATTGGTTCGAGCAACTGATCGCGTTGAATTCGCCTCTTGGGATCTTTCATGACGAGCAGCTGGTCGTGATTGGGCAGAGCCTTCCATTAAATTAGATGGTCGTTGAGAGTTCCTTAACACAATCTTAGGGGGACTTCTATTCTTCCTAGAACCCAAACGATCAAAAGGAGAGACTCTACTCAACCTTTCAAGAGCACTTATCCTCTCTGGAGATAGAGTGATGTTTTGTTGAGTGTCTGTAGCTCGTACCGAGGAAGTCCGTCCAGGCTGATAAGAAGGATCAATAGATCTCTCAGTACGATATGAATTGGTGCGTCTGGATCAATATTCCTCTAGAAATAACGTTCGCCTAGTTCGCGAAGAGGGTACACGAGTATTTCTCTGAACACTTCGTTGTCCTGATTGAGCCGGCACTCCTCCTTGAACAGTTTGTATAAGCTGTCGCATGGTTTCTTGCATGGCCGTCAGGCCTTAGGCTAAATTAGCCATTATACCCGCCAGATATGAAAATTTTGGGGGAGCAGAAGGATTTGGAGGAATCCAAGTGTTTTGATTACTAGAATCTAGATTATCAGCCATTGATGATGAGTTATTTTGGTGAAAAACACTAATTATAGTCGATTTCCACAGACGGCGCCAATCTGTTGATGTAAAAAAACTAGATTTGATCTAATTATTTTAATCACAGATAAATTTGAATAAATAAATATGAGATAAGAGATTTTTAAAGTGGTTCAGCCTTAAAGAAATGGCCTACGTCCACTGTTTTTGTATTGCTGACTGTTTGCTTAGAATTCTTAACAAGTGGTATTCTCAAGAAATTCTGATCCCCTCTAATGAGGAAGTTACAATGTATTTATAGCCTTGAGTCTGTACAGGTCAAAGGACAATGCGCTTTTATCTAGTAAACATATACATCTGTACGATAATAATGAGCATTTAATGCGCAGTCACCTCTTTGAATATCCTGATTTGAGTGTTCTGTACGCTAACTAGCTCGGACCTCTTAAGCTGCTTGGAATGATAAGTAGCTCGGATGAGTAGCTCGGATCCCATGAGCTTCTCGGGGAGTCCAAGTTGATCGGTACGTTTGAGCTATTCGAAATGTATGAGTTGCTTGTGGCGCTTGAGTAGCTCGGTGGCAGTAAGTTGATCGGTAGAAGTATTTTTAATTGCCACGTTGGTTGACATGTGTCTTCAAATGATGGGTCCATGTCAGCATACTAAATTTGGTATCAACACTTATATTAAAGGAGGAAGAAGATGAATAGTGACTTATAAAAGCCAAATGGGCACAAACCCTAGGAGAGAGAAGCTCCACCTAAAATCTCCCATAAAACTAACCTAAAAACTAGCTATAAAAATGTATATCTGGAATAATCTTACAAACATATAGTAAGTTACAATAAAAGATAATCAAAAACAAAACAAAACAAGCCAAAGCGCCAAGAATCTGAACCAGTCGATCAATCGATCGATCGATGAAAATTGATCGATCGATCAATCGATCTAACTAAAAAATCCCCACTACCTTCCTTTGTAGGAAAATATTAGAGCCCTATTTCATGGGGAAATTGATCCATCAAAAGGGAGAAAACTTCATTTACGGAGAAGGCCATAACTTCATCATTCAGACTTGAAACGATGTGTCATTTGTAGTCACACAAAGCTAACTCAACGAACTACGTTTCCATGGAAATCCAATGAGTATGAGATGGAGTATGAAATGGCCAAAGTTCCCTTGAAGTTGTGTCAAACGACATAAATTCCTCAAAATTCAACCACTTGCTCCATTAAGCAATCCAATACCTACAAAAACTCACATTAACCATGCAAAGCATATATATAAAAAATTGAGGCTATACAGTATATGAGCATAAAATTGGGACATAATGAAGACAAATGCGCTTGAATGCATAAAGATAAAGGGTGCAAATATGCAATATTCGTGATATATCATCACACCCAATGAATTTTGTCATATCATAACATGGACTACATCTAAGGAGGGTGGGATATCCTCCAACTCACTCACGAGGGTACAATTTTTATGAAAGATTATAAGCTATAGAATCTCACCATACAATTTGAGACCATTAGCATGCTTGAGTCTGGACCATTTGATGAATTTTATCCACTCTTATCTAACATTGTGAACTCTAGTTTTAATTTGGGTGAAATAATTCCTGAGACGAGAGTAGTTAAGAAAATTCTGAGATCTTTTCTATCCCATTTAGTGCAAAAGTCACACTCCTTAATTATTTGGAAATTTTAGGTACTCTTAGGTTAAAAGAACTCATTGGTGATCTTTAGACTTATGAAATAGATATTCTCCCCAAAAGAAGAAAGAGAAAAGGATCGCTTTAAAAGTTCAATATAAGAAAAAATAGTATGTTTTTTACTCGAAGTTTGATTTCGATTTAGGTGATCTTTCCTTAATTGTGAAAAAATTCAAATTTTTTATCAAATTGAGAAATAAAAATTCTTCCAAAGTGGAAAATAAAAGTTTTGATAAAGACAAAAATTTTAAATCATGTAAGAATGATTTTGAGTATGATAAAAGAAAAATAATAGGAGAGTACCCAAGAAAGATGATTTAGAGGGATGTTATGAGTGTGACAGTAAGGTTCACACTGCCAAAGAGTGTTCTACTAGGATTAAAAGATAGGGAAAAGGCAAAGCTACTTATAATGCCTCTCTAATCAATACTGATGTCGAGTCGGTAGATTTTGAGGATGAATCACTTCATGGACGCAACTTCATTGCATTCACTTTTAGTCATGTTAGCACTTCAACAACATCTCATGCCGGCGTTTTTAAACATGATATCCTTGATAATGAGTCAAACATTTCTAGAGAGAGTGAGGGTGATGATGTTTTGAGTAAGGGAGTACGTGGCCTCCGATATGCCTATGCTGAGATTTATACTGATTCCTTTAAAATAAATAAGAAAAATAAGAATTTGGATATTAGGGTGTTATATTTAGAAAAGGAGTTAAAGGTATTGAGAGAGAATGAACTCGATGAGTATTTTTTAAAATGAACTGTTAGTTTCAATGGGAAGGAAAAAGAGTGACTTGACCAACAAAGTGGTTAGTCTTACAAGAAATCTTCAAGCTTTATTGAAGACTTATGACAAACTTGAAGACCATATTTACTAACTCGAGAAGGATATCAAACATGCTTTAGAGGTCAAGGTTACTTTATAGGGACACATTGGAGAAGGTTGAAAAGATATTCCTGTCCCATGTTAGGTTTTAAGGAGAGGCAAGGGATAAGTTATGACAGTTCAACCGCTTCTTAAAATGGCTGCGAACCGGTTCCCAAGTTTTTGATAAATCCATTATGAACTCAACCTAACCCACCAAGAAGAACTCAACCTAAGAGTGACAACTAAGGTAAACCCAAACAAGTCTATGTTTGTACCCATTACACATGAAAAGGTCACTTTAGGGAATTTTGCTACAAGTTAGGAAGAGTTTCGCACACATATGATCCAACACACCACTATAAAGACTATGATAGTTTTAGAAATCAAATTGAGTTCTTAATCACGACTTCTAAAATCTTAATAGAAGAATTTTAAAAGATGACTATTCCTTTCAAGAACACTTCCAACTTTATGCCTAAACCTAATAATGATAAGGCCAAGTGAAAGGTTACCTTCGCTTGAGTACCTAAGAATGATGCTAAAGGCCTTGCTATTCACGTTGCTTTCAAGGTTTAAGATGCTTCTCATTGGTATATTGATAGGGGGTTCTCCAGGAATATGACTGGTGATAAGTCGTATTTTATCACCTTTGTAGATTATAAGAAAGACAAAGTTACATTTGGAGATGGGAGTAGGTCTAGCATCTTAGGACGTGGTTATATGGAAATACCCAGTTTTCCCAAGTTAAATAATATGTTTTACATTGAAGTGTTCAAAGAGAAATTTATTAACATAATTCAACATTGTGATGCTAACTTTAAGATAAATTTTAACCGATCGGAGTGTAACGTGTATGATCAATTCGGTGAACTTTTGCTAAAAGGTGTGAGGACTAATGATAATTGTTATAAGATCATTACCAACTCCTATTTAATGTTCAATAATGCTAGGGTATCCTCTATGGACCTTTGGCATCATCAGATAGATTATGTCTATTTTAGAGATCTTGAGAGATTAGTTAAGAAAGACCTAGTTCGTGGCTTACCATTACTTGGGAAATAAAAATTTTTGATTTGTGGTCCTTGCTAATAAGGAAAAAATAAAAAGTACTAATAGGAAGTTGAATACAATTACATCCTCTTATATTTTGGAGTTGATAGACATGGATCTTTTGGGTCCTACATGTACGGAGAGTATAGTTAGTAAGAAGTATATTCTAGTGATGGTAAATGACTTTTTGAGATATTCCATCATTGGATTTCTTAAAGAAAAATTTGATGTTGCTGAGTTCATAATAACCAAGTGTCGTATTCTACAGAATCAATATGGTATCACTATCAATTGAATTCATAGTCAAAATGGCACTGTATTTAAAAAGTCCAGAGCGGATAGCTTTGTGATGAACTTGGCATCAAACAAGAGTTTTCGACCATTCATACTCCATAACAAAATGGGATTGTCGAGAGGAATAATCGAATAATTCAAGACACATCTAAATTTATGCTTCTCGAAAGAAACATGCCTAGATATTTTTGGGCGGATGCCGTTGATACCGTATATCACATGGTGAATATGGTATATCTTTATCCACACATACTTGACACTCCATATGAGTTATGGATAGTGAAGAAACCCAACCTATCATATTTTTGAGTTTTGGGGAGTCCTTATTATATCCATAGAGATGGATGGTAGTTAGGAAAATTCGACTTTGTAAGCGATGAGGGAATATTTTTAGGGTATTCATGGTTTAATAAAGCCTATAGGGTATTTAACCTTAAAGATATAAGGTAATGGGATCTATAAATGTCACTATTAGAGATGATGAGCTGACCACATTTATTGATCCTAGCTTTGAGTGTGAGAATAATTCACACCCCTTGGCGACGATATCATTGTTACTCACAACACCCCGATGGACCCCACTCTTGATACAGAGGACCCACCCTTTTATGTTTAAAAATGTCATAACCATTTCGATATACTTAGTGATCCCACACTTGGTGTCAAGACTCGCACTCAACTAGAGAATAAAATTAAATACTTTTTCTACACCTCCAGAGTAGATCCTGAGAATATAAATGAAGAACACAAATATAAGCATTGGATATGTGATATGCAAGATGAGTTTCTTCAATTTTGGAAGAAAGATGTCTGAGAGTTAGTCCCCCAAACTAGCGAGATTAATGTGATTGGTACTAAGTGGGTGTACAAGAACAAGATCAATGAGATGGTACCATTATTCCCAATAATTCTAGGTTGGTCGCTTAAGGTTACACATAAATTGAGGGTATAGACTTTGACAAGACATTCTCTCATGTTTCAAATCTTGAGTACGTCCTCTTACTACTTTCCATATCATATTATCTACCTATCAAATTATACAAAATGGATGTCAAGAGTGCCTTTCGTGATGGCATTCTTCAGGAGAAAGTTTACATGGAACAACCAAAGGGGTTTGAAGACCCAAAGCACTCGAAACACATCTTTTATCTAAATAAGGTATTTTATGATTTTAAACAAGCACCCCATGCTTGGTATGAAAGGCTAACTTCTTATCTCTTAGCTCGTGGCTTTAAGAGAGGGGGTGTTGATATGACATTATTTGTTAGGATAGAGGGTGGTGATATCTTGGTTTACTAATTCTATATAAACAACATAGTCTTTGGATCCACGTGTTTCCAACATGCTCACATCTTTGAGGAGGAGATGAAGAGTGAGTTTGAGATAAGCATAGTTGGTGAACCCACGTTCTTCTTAGGTCCCCAAGTGCATCAACTTGAGAATGAAATATTTATATCTCAGTCTAAATATACTATAGATCTAGTGAAGAATTTTGGCTTAGAATTCATTAAGCACTAATTCACACCCATGAGTTCCTAGACTAAGCTTAACAAAGACACTTATAGCCAGGATGTAGAACCAACACTTGATAAGAATATAATAGGTAGTCTTCTCTACTTAATTGCTAGTTGTCCCGACATAGCCTTCAATGGTGGAGTTTGTGAGCGTTACCAAGATTTTTTTGTTTTTTCTTAAATGTATCATCAAATATGCGAGTGTCACTCTTTCCTATGGTATTTAATATTCCTTTGATACTAATGATCATTTGTTAACTTATTTGGATGCCAATTGGATTGGGGATGTCGATAGTTATAAAAGCACCATGGATGGAGGCTTTTACTTTAGGAATGATCTTATAAGTTGCTTGAGTAAGGAGTAAAACTCAATTTTTCCCTATAGTGGAGGCTGAGTACATCATCATTGGGAGTTGTTGCACACAATTCTTACGGATAAAGAAAATGTTGGAAGATTATGGGATTAAATAAGGCACAATGACTATTTCTTATGATAATACGAGTGCAATCCATATTTCTCGTCATTCGGTCCAGCATTATAATACGAAGCATATTAAGATTCATGAGCACTTTATTCGTGATCTTATTGAGGAGAAGATCATTTCCTTGAGCTTCGTTAGTACTGAATGCCAACTAGCCGATATTTTCACTAAATCTTTATAAGCACTTAAATTTGAGGATCTTAGGAAGTCTTTGGGTATTTGTGCCACTGATTGAGTTTGGGTAGTATAAGGGGATTATCATTGCTATCATTTTTCCCTATTACGAGATTGTATTTCTTTGTTTCTACTTTTTGAAGAATCCAAAAAGATATCATTTTCTATTAGAAAATGTTTAAAAATTTTCAAAAATATTTTATTTTTTTAAAAATAATTCAAAACGATTTTTATATTTTATTTTACACCATATATGGATGTCCATTTAAGATGTTCAAATCACAACTACATTTCATCCATTCATGTGTCTTATTCATGGTGTTATGAGACTTGGCTTAATTTCTTTATTGTGCTTAATAATGCATGGTTGGCTTTTCATTGTTCTTTGATGATTACTTCCTTCATGCAAGATTCTTTATATCACCTTTATTGCACACATGCAAAATCCTTTTGAACATTGTACTCACTTGTAATATGTCAAATACGATGTTTTCATCTCAATAGTGTTTACTAACTAACAAATGTACTAGAAATAAATTGTTCTTGTAAGAACCATAGCCCAAATTTCTTTTTTCAAAAAATTAATTTTGTTTTAAAGCAATAGAAGTGAGCTACGATAGAATAAATATTCTTTACGTTAAAGGCCTAATTGGAAAGAGCCTATAAGATTATTTTTGCACATAAAAACATAAGTGCCAAGGCTAATTTTTATTACATTTATGCTTAACCATTAAGAACATTATGATTTTGAGAGGGTGCGCTTATAATATGAGATTTTGAGGGCATTATAAGTTGAAGATCAATGGGTTTGCACAATAACCTTCCTTCAAAAACGTTAAATAATTTGGTGTTATTGATTTGAAAAGCATTAAAATTCATGGCATTTTGCATAAGTAGAGTCAATTTCACTTCGTTCAACATTCTTACACCTAAGGTTGAAATTGAGTTCTTTTTTTAGGGGTATCTCTTTGACTTTATGCACCTTTGCTTCGTATACCTATGTTGATTTTTCAATGATTTAAGTTCACACCATTTCTTTTCATTTCAACAATTCAATTATTTTTTGTGTTATTCCATAGTGTGAATATTTGTATTTGTACTTATATGTACTTTTTATACATATGTATTTTTTATACTCCAAAAAATTGAAAAAATTTTGAAAATAGTTGATTTCTTTTTTGAAGTCTCATCACATGTCATTAATTTTTTGCCTTTGTGATGATATTTCAAATTTGTATTCGTGTGATGCTAACATTTCAGGATTAGTTTCTAAACCTTTCTCTATTACGGACAAAAGGGGGAGTTTTTTATGTTTTCTGTAAACTCCAATGCGTCACAATATTTTTTTTTGCTTCATTTGTGTATGTTTTTTCTTCCTTGATGATTTCATGGACTACACGATGAAGATTTATAGTTAAAGATAAAGTCACTTGTGCTTTCTTCTTTTCGGGTTTGGGATGGCATTAGTTGTAATTATGTTAGGGGTTATTTATTTTCGATTTCTGTTTTGTACCTGAATAACAAAAGGGGGAGATTTATAAGAATAAAATTTATAATTTCTCATCATTTATTTTAGTTTGGCTTATCCCGTTACACCCAACTGCACCGTAATGAACATTCTCAAGACATAAGGTGGAGACAAGATCAGTGACCATTCACAACAACCGAAGATCAATCGTCACTATATTTAACAGAGAAGGTTTATGAGGTTGTTTCTATAATAAATTTTCGTTTAAGGGTATTTTTAAAGAGTTTGTAAACATAAAGAAATCCAAAATATTTTAATTTTTTTTGAAAATTTCGCTAAGCGTTCAGAACGACATTTGGAAATCATTAGAACGAGTTACTATACCTTGTTAGAACACTTAAAACTTCGTTTGAACGAGATTAATTTTCATGCCTTTTGGAATGCTTTGAAATCTTATTGGATCACTCTTTTGTAGTATTCTCAAATGAGAAAGGGTACGTCATTCAAACGAGCACGCAAAAAATTATTTTTTACAAGATTTCAAATGTAATCTCTTATAATTATATCTTATAAATTCTTCTCCCTATAAATTGAGATACATTACTTCATTTTAATCTAATCCTTTTAGATATCTTTTAGTGATCAAACTCTTTTATTTTTTTAATTCAAACCCCTTGGATAATTTAAAATCACTTATCTAAACCACGAAAAATATAATCATTGTTCACGAAAAATATAATCATTGTTCATAACCTTGGTTATATGTGTGTTTGTGATATATTCTATAACTTATACCAAGGTTCTAAAAAGCGCGGGGCGTGATTGAGGCGTGGAGGCCAAGCCTTAAGCCTTAGAAGCCTAGGCGGGCCTAGGCGTAAAATGGCGTGAAAAGGCGTTTAGGCCTTCTTAATATATTTTAATATTTTTTAACCATAAAAAGGCTATTAAAATACAAAAATTGCACAGATCATAAAAATATGTCTGAATATATGCAAATTAAAATACTATTTGATTATTTTGGATGAGATAATGACCCGGTTTGTAAACAAATTCTTTAAAAGGCGACATCATTTCACTAAATCATTGTTGTTTTTAGAAAAAAGTGCACCTTAAGGGTTTTACCAAGAATAAGGCGTGAAAAGCGTAAGGCGAGGCGTTTCTCCCAAGCCTTAAGCCTAGACGGAGCCTAGGCTGGTTTTTTAGAACAGTGACTTATACATATAACTAAACCACTTTATCGCCTTTTTGTATTTATCTTTTAAATATATTGTTTATAATGTTGGTTAATAAACTTAGTGTGAATTCCAATGAGCTGGGTTTGGTTTGATCACAGGAGATTGAAATTCCATTTCTAGTAAAATTGAACAATTCATCGCCTCGATTGCAAATTGACATCCTATATGTAAAATTGCGAGTGAGATCTTAACAGTTTATCTCAAACTATGGGACCTTGTCTGATAGTTCGTGAACTTATTTAATAGTTCGAAAAGGGATATGAATGGTACATTCTGGAATGTATTGGACATGACCATTCGTGAGACTCAAGTCTAGGTGTTGACTAGATTAGACTAAGGCAATCTCACAATATTTGTAAAGGGTGAATAATTTCTTCATCTCGATGTTTATGAGGAATGGAATGCTTTTCATAATTTTCGCTTTGACTGTTATGGGAAATATTTATTTTTTCTTGAATCTCAATCTCCGAAAATTAGGCGATCTTTGCATGAGTAGGTTCTAGATCATAATTCGGAGGAATCCACATCTAAAAAAGATTTTGGATTGTAATACCCCCTTGATAGACTTATAAGTATTGTTTATTACTAAAATACTTTTTGAAAATATAGATTTGCTCAAAAAATGTCACAAATCAATATATATATATATATATATAAGTATGTGTGTGTGTGTGAAACTAATAGTTAAAAGTCCCTTTATAATTTGGCACCAAATTGGGGGTGAAAATGGAAATTTTGGGCTTTTCCCACGAATTTAACGGAAGGGGAAGGATTGTAAACTTACGATAGTTTAAGGGTTAAATTATAACAAAAACTATTATGGGTAAATTCCTTATAATTTCTAAAGTTCAAAGCCATAATTGTAATTTACTCATAAACAAATGAGTTTAAAATATTTTTCTCTTGGTTTTACGAGAAAGTTAATATTATTGTTTCTATAAGATGCATATCATGGGTTAAGATGTATCCCCATTTGTATGTTACTGACTTAAGAAGTTTGCATGGTGGCTTTGTTTTATAGATTTACTATTTGTTGTTCTGAGTTGATTAATCCATTAAATGGAATTCAATCCTTATTGTTGGGGACATCCTCAATTTGGAATCTAAGGACGTGGTTAGACACTCCTCATGTTTTGACTTTGGCTTTATTCTAGAACAAATGTCAAAATGTACTTGTTGGAGTCTTTCTAGTTATAATGTCATGTCATTGAAGACAAAGATAAAACACTAATATAAAGAGCTATTGGACCGAACAAATTCAGAAAATCATATTATCATAGGTTTGATAAGAACTTTGAGTTTTGTAATTTCCTTAAGTTTATTTTTTAAGTAAGAAATTGGCAAGATAAAATAAAATTAAATGCGAGGAAAAGACTTTTTCATTTTGATGCTTTTTTACAAGGGGTAGATTGTTTTAATCTCTCATTCGAATGAGGGAACCCTCATTCAATTCTAACTTTGCACGAGAGATTTGTTAAGGAACTAAAATAGCCTTGTGCAAAACATGTGTTTTGCACGGGACCCAATTTGGTAGGCAAAACTCCTCGTAGGATAGTAGTATTACACAAGACCCCTCGAGCAAAAGACCTCGTTTGAACAATGACTCCCTTGTTCGAACGAAAGGCAATTTTATTAGAAAACGTGTTTTAGTTGTATAGTGTTTAATAATCTTTGATTACTCACTCCGATGATATATCTAATATCGTTTGGAACTTGTTTTTCCAATTTTGATATTGCACGCATTTTCCCATTGTCCAGAGTTTTCATCCCGAACACTTTGAATCCGTACATACATATCCTTCGTTTCGTACCCTAGCCTAGCCTACATTACAACCCTATTAAAGTCCTATGTGATCTTAGGTTGATGTAATTCAAAAGTCATTATAGTTTTGATAATCTGTGAAAATACATTTCGCCTCTTTAAATGTGAGGTATCCTTTCATTGAGATTATAGTTTTCATTTTATATATAGCATTCTTCATTTGTGACATGTGTGCGGCCTAGTTTCCATTTACATTTACTCTTTAGCCCGCATGTTCCGTGTGTTACCTCCCTATTTCGAGTGAATTCGCTTGATGAGTGTAATGCCAGTGAGGATTGAACATATGCCTGCTTTAACGCTTATCCGGTTTATATAAGTTTTTCGCCAAATCATACTTTGCATGTAATAGTGCCCCTCCCACATTTTAAGGTTTCAATTCTATGAGGTGAATTCTATAATGTTAATGATTTGGACTTTTGTTTGATTTATTGAATGTGCTAATAATGTCTATGAAATCCTTTTTGCTTTTGTTGGGCTTGTCGCATGTTGGTTTGGGCATATTTTGAGGAAACCATGTGATGTTTGTGGGTAGCATCCCAGAAAACCCTCACGAGACGACACTCGTCCACTAGGGTGACCTAGTGGTTTAACGGCTTATTGCATATGCTAAATGCAATAAAATCGCCCAAGAAACGGCTTATTGCATATGCTAAATGCAATAAAATCGCCCAATATGCTAAATGCATATTTTGGTTTGCTTGTAGTTCTTGTTGCATCATATTTCATTGCTAGGGAGGGGGTGTGATGATACGCAAATATTGTGTATTTCATCCTCCGAACCTACACATTTTAACCCCCTCGGGTATCTTATTCCCTATATTTATGCTCGTCAACCAGACAACCTTGGATTTCTACGTTAACATGTTTTGCAGGGGTTAATTGAGCTTTTATAGGTAATTGGATGCTAAGTATGAAGTTCGGACGCATTCCGATGAAGTTTCGCACGCAATCGCACGTTTAAGGGCATTTTAGTCTTTTCACAGCTTGGGCACCTGGACCGACATTTCACAGAAGTTGTAGCCCTCCTCGCTAGCTTCGCGTGACCGTGAACGGTGCGCGATTCCGAGTCTGTAATGGCGATTTCAGCAGAGGGAAAAACAAGGAAAGCAAAAGAGGAGGAGAAGAGGAAGAAAAGATTCAGTGTGCTGCTGCTTGGCTCACCCCTGATTGATCGATCGATCGATGATTTTGGTCAATTGATCGATCCTTCTCTGCAGCTGAAATTTTGCCTTGATCGATCGATCAACCAAAGGGGTCAATCGATCGATCCCCTGTTTTCTGCAGATATTTTGCCTTATTTTCTTTTCTCTTTTCTTTTATTCCCACTTACTATAAATACAATTTTTGTTGTAATATTCAGTTATTAGGTATATAAACGATTTTAGGTTAGATAGGTTAGGGTTTTGGAGGTTTGGAAGCTCATTTCTTCATTTCTTTTTGGATTGACACTCCATTTTTTGTGTAATTTGTGCTACCATCTTCCATTTCCATTAATATAGTTGTATTTTATTATTTCCTTGCTTTCTAAATAGATTTAGATACTTTCCTAAATAGTTTACATGCTATGATTTAATTGCTTTCTAGTTTAGATTTACCGCATTTCTTTCCCTCTTTCTTTATCGTATTTTTAACATGCTTTCTAGGTAAATTAAATTAGGTTGTGTTTGAATGGAACTCACTCGGGTTAACGCATTGCTTTGCTTGGTGATAGTGTTTACGGGTTTATTTCGGGTGTATTTTCCTAGTATTACGCCTAGGAGATTTGACAGGGCATATCATGTATGTCCCGTGCTTACAACCTTTCGCGCGTAATTTCCGGGATATTTATTGATGCCAAAATCTTATTAGACTTTTATGATGATTTAGGGGCGCGACAACCCCTGGTTTAACTAACTGTCGAAACGAGATGCATTTGTAATAACTCGTCGACCAATGTAACCATTTTATACAAATTAACTCGGGTGTGGGATATTCGACGCAACCTATAGTTTTACTCGCTTTCATAATCTAGTTTCCATACCCTTGCCTAGATTAATCATTTCCTTTTATGCATCTTTTACTTTTTAGTTTGTAATCATCTTTTACACTTTTATTCGGAGTATTAAATCTTATAAATTCTAACAACTCGTCCCTGTGGATTTTCGATACCCGACTTACCGCTATACTCACCAGTTGAGTGTAGTAGTAATGTAGGTTTGTTTGTATAGTCGCGACAAGATAGAAAACAACGACTGTGCACTTTACACGCGCACAACTCTCGCACGCCTATCAGGTTTCCACTTTAAATTCTTTGTTAATTGTGTGACTGATTTATCTTTCGCATTTATTTTTTAATCACCTACATGCAAATTGACCTAATTAATTTTATTTGGTAAAATTAAAACATGGTTCAATGGAGAAAGATTTTATTTTAAGTGGTAATTAATTAAAACGTTGTTTGATTTGACTAAATCCTTAGGGCAATTACTTATTCAAATTGGTTAATTGATCACGCATACAATTGGTTTTATTGGTAGAAAATACACATACTTGAAGGCACGTATAATATTTTCTCTTTAATCCCAAGATGAGAGGGTGTTATTAACAATAGTTAGGAGTGTAAACACCCAATGACCAACTAAGGGAATGTTGTTGTATTGAAGCCCGAGTAGTTTGAGATTAAGGACGAGCATATGTTAAACAATTATAACTCAAGGGAGAAAAATGAACTTTTTTGTGTAGTGACCTAAGAAGATTTTGGTAAAGTTTCTACATGTACTACGTTTAAAGAGGTGTGAGACATTATGCAAGTCACCCATAATGGTATCGATCCCGTTTGCATCTCAACTCTCAAACATCTCACTACCTATGTTAAATTTTAAGATATGCCGGACAATGATATCTTCAATGAGTTTTACACTAAAATCTTCGATATAATGAACTCTCACTTCAATTTTAGTGAGAAGATACCAAATTTAAGGGTAGTTAGGAAAATCCTTATGTTTCCACCACATAGGTTCCTTTCCAACGTCTCAACCTTAATCGTTGTAGGAGGTGTATAAATACATGAATGTATAGGGGATAATAGGGACCATCTAAAACTTTAAGTTAAAAAATTATTTTCTGCCCACGAAATAAGAGGGCATCATGTGGAAGGCATATAAGAGTGATCCCTTAATTTCGAATGACGATTATGATGATAATGAGGTTGAGTTCTCTCCATTGACAAAACATTTTAATAAGTTTCTTAAATCCAATCCCAAAGTGTTAGGATCTAACACAAAAGGAAAGAGGAAAATAAATTCAATATGGTAGGTGTAACACCCCGCTTAATTAAATACCGGGTGGCCAGTCCCATACCAAATTAAAACAGAATATACAGTTGGATCATTCTTAGCATCACTGTCGAAAACATTTACAACTCACCCAATACCCAATTAAGCTAGTGTTAAAAACTTTCCAAATTTTAATTCAACAAAATTCATTTCTAGTTTAAGAATAACACAACACATTTTATTCTACAACACTGATAACCAAATAGATAACATAAAAGAATTTAAAATCATTTAGAATAAACATTCCCACATAATATTAATCCATTACATTAATCCCAACAATGTTAAATGTATTAAAAGACATGAATACAATAGTATTTAACCCCGATAGAAAAGAGATAACTGAATCCTTTGGGCGACATGCCCTGACTAAGAATACTGTGAATAAAAAAGATGATAGGCGTTTAAGCAAAACTTCATAGCTCCATAGCCTGTCATAATCCGCTAAGGTTGGCGTCCCTGTTGCTGGACACCTGATATAGAAGATACAATAGAAAAGAAAGTATGCAAGGAAACGGGTCAAAGACCGATTGTGTAAATGATTTTTAAAACAGCAAGTATTTAACAAGTGCAATAAAGCATTTATTATGTACATGTTAGATCCAACTCTCACTTGCCATTCTCACCTCTCAACTAGAGTGCACGCTTAACGTTTCCTATTAACCTCCTAGTTAATGGTTCCTCTTTTCTAGTCTCCATATAATAATTCCATTCCCATATCATAATCCCCGTATGTCCCATACCATACGTCACATTATTATTCATTTATATTTCTCATTTATATGATTCGTTTCTCATTAACATGAATTCAGCTTTTCAATAACATTCATTATCTTTCTCTATTCACCGTTATCTACAATTATCACCGTAGATAGATTTAACTACAATATATATCCATTCATTCCTTTAATCCATTATATATATATATATATATATATATATATATATATATATATATATATATATTCATATATAATACGGCACCCCGAGTCACAACTGCGGTGCAATGCGTTACTCTGCTATCAAGTCCCATCATCGCAGGTCGCCGAATAGGAGACAAAAGGTTCGGTAAGGATTTCTCGAACCACAAACAATAACAAAATCATTAAAGGCGAACATAGTTCTCGTATCCATGAGTCACGCACATACCTACGTACCCACAGTCAGCGGACTTATCAACTCCCCGATAAGTCTTTCATAGACCTATGTTCTCGAGAGACAAATCAAAGATCCCATGGATTCATCAGGATATGACTGCCCTCACGCGCAAACCTCCCACCAATAGCAAGTAAGCTAGGTATTTCATACACATAAATCATCAATCAATCAAATAGGTATCATCATACCTATAATATAATATCAATAAGGTAATATCACTACCCTAAGATAATTCCCATATGTAGCATTATATCTCTTTTAAATTCCACGTATTAAAATATCATATCTTTACTTCATAATTTAATTATCCTCGCATCCTATAACATCTCTCCACTCCCGACGTCGTTAAGGTTCATGCGCGGAGCGTCTCGCAAAGCGAAATCCAAACAAGGAACCCCTCCAATACACTACTACTTAACTTGTCGATCGAGAAGGTCCGTCAACTTCAAAGACGCGATCGGGATAACCTCATACCCTCTTTCAACCAAATGTGTTCCAAACTCCCATATCTATCCAGGATCCATACCACTACGCTTTTGTACTACACTACGTCCTTGCGAAATCAATAATGAGCTTAAACTCAGTCCTTGATGTTCAAATTGCAACCCTAAGGCTACCCTCACTCAATACACAAGATTCAAATAGGTTTTTCCTCAACATATATTCAGTAAGAAGTCACTAATATCCTACTGGTCCATAACATTATTTTTCCCGAACTACTACGAGTTTAGTTCTCCTTTTAATTAAGGTTAAAACCGATAGTTTCAAATCTATTATAAACATATATTCTTTCACTTAGGATTAAACCCTCTTGTAAACTTAAGGATACCCAGGTGTTATATTAAATCATCCATAATGGTCCTATATTTAATCCTCATACATCCCCATTTGGAATTTAACAAATGAATCTAGCAACCGAAATTCCATTCAATATAATTTTCATCATTTTAATCACTTGAATCCAAATCAAATTAATTCAAATCTTATCAAGGGTTCACTGATATTTTCTATGTCCCATAATATCCAAATAATAATCACCAAAGATCCACAAAAGGTTTGGGATAAAAATCATCATTTAAAAAGAAACAAATTTACATATTCTGGGGAGGTCGATCGATCGAAGGCAGGGGTCGATCGATCGATCCCTCAGGTCACAACCTGGTTTTCTGCATTTTCTGCAACTACGGGTTTCACCATTTTTATTCATTCTAGCCTTCATATTAACATCCAAAATGACTTACAATCTTTACTACATGATATATCAACATATATGAACGATTTCCAATACTCTAAAAATCCTAGAATCATCAAGGGATTTGATTAAAAAGCATATTTATCTCCTCATTTTCCAGAAAATCATCAACATATTAACTTCAAGAACACTTCAATGGTTTTCAGATTTTTCTTCCATAGATATATGATTATTTCGTGATTATTTTCATCCTACAACATGAGTTTTCTTCCTATATCGTTTCGGTTTCTAGAAATCCATATAACAACTCCATTATGTCTTCCAAATATGAAAAATCATCTATTTTCATAATTATTCTAACATGGACAATATACGAACTTAAGTTGCAATTATCAAACACTTGCCTTTACTGAAGGTCTGATCCTTTGGTGTAGTATATCTCAGGTGGTTCTCCCTTTTCCGGTGAGCTTCCGGTGGTGGTTGGTGGTGGTGACTCTTGGTTCTTAGTTTTTCTCCTTCCCAAGAAAGCTTTTCCCTTCCAAAACAACCTTTCACTCTCTCTAGGAAGATGACTTTTCTATTTTGTGTAGAGGAGATGAACAACCCACATACACTTAATCTACCAATACTTATAATAGGACAAAATCCGAAATCACTATTCATCCCCCTAGAAAAATGACCAAAATGCCCTTTTGGGTTGTCTATTCATTTCCAAATGACCCGAGACTCAAAATTAACATCCAAATAGACTTTTCTGACTATTTCGAACCTTCCGGACGCAACGACGCAGTCGAAATGACCATAAGGTTGATAGAAAATAAATTTTCTTTTTAATTTAATAAATTAGTCCCGACACGTCCCATACTGCGTCTGACTAAAAATCTAAATTATCGAAATTATATCACACCGTCATATCAATGACATCACATTCATATATTACCTAAATATCTTTAAGTAATATTCAGAATCTTGCATTTTAATATCCACAATTCGGATAAAACCCAAATGAATTAATTAATAATAAAAATCTAATTAATCCATTAATTTAAAATATAACCCATTTTAAAAGTCAAAAAAATTACGGGGTATTACAGTAGGTAAGTCTTTTGGTAGACATGATCGTAAGTCTTAAGGTGAAGAGAAATCGAAAGAAGACTCTGGGCAGTGGTTTGAATGCCAAGTTTTTGGGCATTTGTCACATGATTGAACCACTAGTCTAAGGAGCAGATATAATGAGGATAATGACATAAATTCCACCCATAGCAATAGTGACTCAGACTTAGGCGATGAGTCTCTAGATGAATGCAAATTCACATCGTTCACCTTCATTAATAATACGTCTTGCCCTCCCATCTCTCTAATTAAAGATAAGGTCAAGATAAATTATATTGAGTCCAATTTTTATAAATATTTTAAGGAAAGGAAGAGGTTTATATTGATGAGGGAATTAACTTTAAGAGAATCTCAATAAACTTCATGAGTTGTCCCTCGAAATGGACAATGTGAATGGTCGGTTTATTAAAAAGGTGAAGTAGTGTGAGAGTGAGAAAAGTGTTTTAAAGGAGAATGGGTAACTTGTGGTTAAATTATGGCTATAAAAGTTACTCTTATTCGGAAGTTGATAGAGGGGGATAAAGACATCAAACTTTTAAATGAAAAGGTTGTGACCTTGAAGATATCACTACTAGAGTCATCGTGTGAACGTGAGGTGCTAGAGGCACAAAACGAGAAGCTAACGAAAGGCTTGTAAGACTCTATATAACTAAAAGTTTATATGAATGTTCATTCTGACAAAATTAGAGGCGGTGCTCCTTCCACCGTCTCAGTCCCTAAGTATAAAATGATTCTTGGTTCTGATGGGATAGAAGAATCAAATCTGGACGAAGATATATCTGTTATCATATGGAAAACTAAGACACCCCCTCCCCCTTCCAAGAGTTTCTCCTAAGGTGTAGAATGGGGATCCTCCATAACCATACTTTTGTAGTTATGAAAAATATAAGCGTAACCTTAGAGACTATTGCCATTATTTTATGCAAAATGGGTATGTTCCTCCATACTTGAACGAAGAATTTTACGGAATAGAAGAATGTGTCGAGTATATGATTTGAACATCTCAAATAATTATAGGAGAATTTAAGTAAATGATCGCTTCCCTTCCTAGTTCTCATTACATGAAGAATAATACAAGGAAGAAAAAAGTATCTGGAAAGTGGATGAGGGTTTCGACCCTCGTCCATATCACCCTTATGATTGAGTCATTCGTAACATCTCTAAGCTAGGATTCATTTTTCCCCATTCATTCTGTGTAATCATCACTATAGTATATCATAGTTTATGTGAAAATATAATTAATAGTGTTAGTGATTCTACACCAAAAGTAAGTTTAGATGAGCATACTAAAGTATAATTTTAGAAACAAATGGATAAACTAATTCAAGAAATTCCCATAGGCGAAAAAATCTATATAGCGGGAGATTTTAATAGCCACATAGGAGAAGATCATGAAGGATATGAGATGGTGCATGAAGGATATGATTTTGGATATATGAACGACGATGGAGAGTCTATCTTAGATTTTGTGGTGGCTTTTAATTTTGTACTAGTAAATACATGTTTTAAAAAGAGGCTTGAACACTTGATAACTTATAAAAGTGGAACGAATAATAGCCAAATAAATTTTTTATTACTAAAAATGGAGATCGATTAACATATAAAGACTCTAAGGCTATCCCGAGAGAGAGTCTAACCTCATAACATAGGATAATGCCGTTGGATATAAATACTAAAAAACAATCACGAATACAAAAAGAGAATATTAACCCACGAGCTAGGTGATGGAACTTAAAATGAGAGAAATTATAATTATTTAAGGATAAAATATTAAATGATGCATCGTGGAATACCGAAGATGAGACTAACATAATGTGGGATAAGATGGATACATGCATTAGAAGATATAGAAAGAAATTCTTAGAGAATCAAAAGGCAGGGGGCCACAAACTAAAAAAAACTTGGTGGTCGAACGAAAAAGTACAAAATATAGTAAAAATTAATATAGAGTGCTTTAAAACATGGAAAACAACTAAAAGATAAGAAAACTTAGAAAAAAATAAATGGAATAAAAAAGAAGTTAAGAAAATGATAAGAGATGCCAAGTTAGGCTTATGATGATATTTATACAAAATTAGGAACACGAGAAGGGGAAAAAGTATTTATAAGCTTGCTAAACTTAGGGACATGAAAATAAAGTATTTTAATAATGTTATGTGTATTCAAATAGATTATTCAAGTGTCCTAGTCAATGATGATGATACTTTGAAAAGATGTAAAAACTAGTTTGAAAAGTTATTGAATGAAGATAATGGGGGTATGTTAGATAAAGAGGAATTCGGGAGACTCGAAAAAATATATTTTTTCATAGGATTAGGACAATAAAGGTTAGGATTGCTCTAAAAGAGACGAAAACATTGACGGTTTTAGGACCAAATGGTATTCCCATTGAGGTGTTGAGGTGCTTAGGGGAGGAATGAGTGTCTTGGATTACAAAATTATTTATAGAATTATAATTACTAATAGGATGCCCAATGAATGGAGAAGGAGTGTTTTAGTAGTATTTATAAAAAAAAAAAGGAGACATACAAAGTCATTCAAATTATCATACAATGAAACTTTAGGAGATAGTGATTGAATATAGATTCAGATTGGAAACAATAATATTTGAGAATCAGTTTGGATTTATGTCTGGGAGGTCAATAATGGAAGTTATGTATTTATTGAGAAGATTAATGGAAAGATATAGGGAGAAAAAGAAGGACCTTCATATAGTTTTCGTGGATTTAGAGAAGGCTTATATTAGGATACCAGGAGATATAATATGGTGAATTTTACAAAAAAGGGGAGTGACTTTAGATATATTAATGTGATCAAGGATATGTATAATGAGGCTATGACTATAGTAAGAACATGAGTTGGAGAAAGTAGTGAATTTGCAATCAGTGTACATATGCACCAAGGTTCGGCACTACGTCTTTTTATCTTTTCTCTTGTTATGGATAAGTTGACTGGAAAAATAAATGATGAGATGCTGCGATTTATGATTTTTATAGATGATATTATTTTAATGGATGAGACTAAGACGAAAATTAATACTAGATTGAAATTATGAAGAAAAACTCTAGAAACAAGATGATTTAAATAGCAAAATTAAGATATAATATATGAAGTGAAATTTTAGTAGTAATAGGAGGATAAATGGGGATGCGGTGAAGTTAGAAGGTTAAGAGATACGTAAAAATGATCATTTTCATTATTTAGGCTTGATTATCCAAAAATATTGAGATATTAGTGATGATGTTACTCATAGGATTAAAATAGGCTGGGTTAAATGAAGAAATATTACTAGTGTAGTGTGTGATCGATGTATACCTTTTAAGTAAAAGAAAAAATTTATAGGACGGTCATTAGACTTGTCATGTTATATGAAACAGAGTGTTGGGCAACCAAAAAAATGTGCAGAAAATGATCGCAGCGGAGATACGAATACTAAAATGGATTTATGGTAAAACTCAAAAGGATAAAATTAAAAATGAATAAATTTATGAAACAATAGAAGTAGCTCCTATAGAAGATAAAATAAGATAAAATTAGTTTAGATGGTTTGGACACGTCAACGCAGACCAATGGGTCCCCCGTAACAAAATAGTGATTTAGTTAGCATTGATGGTAACACGGAGGGTAAAGGTAAGCCTAAATTGACTTGGTGGGATACTGTAAAAAATGACATGATATCATATAATTTAACCAAAGATATTGTGTTGAATAGAGCAGAATGGAAAAATAAGATTTATGTAGCCGACCCCAAATAATTGGAAAAAAGGCTTTTTTGAGTAGAGGATAATGTGAGCTTATAGTTAAACTTCACTTAATCTTTGGAATTCTCCTAAAAATATGCTATCATGTTCTTGTAATGGTATTTACCGTATTGCACACACATTTAATCGAGTTGTAATAGGATGTATAATCAATCATGGCCCGACAAGCTCTCATGCTAAGCGTTTTCACTCAATCAGTTCATATTTTCTTCATTAGATTTTTAAGATGCACATGTAAGTATGATTTCTTGTGATTTTATTATAAAAATGATGAGAGAAACATTGGTTTAATCTACCTAAAGAGGGTTATACCTACCATTTGTAATAAACTTATACTTATGTGCTAATTCAGACTCTTGAGGAATAAGAATGAAGTATATTCAAATCACATGTTTGAGGAAGTTATAATTTGAATGTTAATGGCTTTGCACATTTTTGTCTTGCATGTGGTTTTTCTTGCCTCATTGAACAATTAACACAAGCAGTTAATTTTAGGTTTTAATCATCAAAAACCTTTGTAAAACTTAACTTTTTTCTAAATATGGTTGATTGCTAAAATATTTTCAAATATGATTTGCATTCAAAGGTTCATAAATAACATGAGTGGGTCCTATATAATGTTTTCGAATTTTGAGTTCACTTTATTCCTTTTAGAAAGCTTGTATGGAAATTCATAGATTTAACATTATCGTGCCTCAAGTAATTCACTTTGTTGATTTGGGCTTGCTTGTTCTAGTCATGTTGAGATATAGATAGTTTTGGAATTATTTGATATCTACTTATATTTTCATAGTTTCATGTTTTATATATTACTTATTTCATTTAAGAATATGGTTTCACGTGTTATTATTGGATTGCTTTGATTTGATGCATGTTTTAAAGTACATATCCTAGTTTTTATGAAACCCTACAAGGTTTTAAGATAGTTTTCTTTACAGAGCTAGATCCTTATAGTTTCGTTCTTTAAAATTAAATTTTCAATTTGCAACCTCCTACAATATCCTTCAACGAAAAATGAATTCAACTTGATTAATTATGTGGGTGATTATAACATAGCATACATGTGGGAAAATCATCGCTAATTAGAGATACTGGTGGATATCGAGACTTGAGGATTGTTCAAGATAAGTCCAGGTGTGTAGTGGTTATGGCTAGTACAGGCAAAGGCATCAGAGATCATAATGAAACGAGTGTCTTAGTGACAGTTATCGTTGTCATATATATAAGTCATGTCTTCCTCTTTCTAAATCCTGCAAACATTCATTGTAGTGAAAGTGGACTTATTGGGTTGGGTGATAGTATTTTTCCCTCCAAGTGTTTCCACTTTAAATTCTTTTTGCATGTGTGTGATTATTTTTGCTTTAGCTTTTGCATTTGTTTCTGAATCACCCGCATGAAAATGAACCTGATTAATTTTATTTGGTGAAATTAAAACTTTGTTCAATTATAAGGTTTTGAATTTTAACATATGTGGTAATTAATTAAGTAATTTGGCTACATCCCTAAGGCACATAAGTTTTCAAAGAATATTTTAAGGCTATAAATTTGTGGGAGCAATCATTGAAAGCTTTAAAAGTGATATAATAGATCTTATTGTTGTTTCAAAGTATATTAAATATTTTATTTGACTTGAATATATTAGTTGTTTAACTATAAGAACTTTCTTCCACGGGTTCCAACTAATACTATTGCACCCTGGAAACAAATTGAATTGCGTGATGAGATGTAGTCTTAAATATACAAACACTTCCCAGAGGTGTCATAGTTATGTAGGGTTATTTATACTCAATGGACATGGTCAGACACTTCTTGATACGTGTCACATGCCCAAGCATGTCATAAGGAAAATGATAACATGTTAAAATAGTAAGTGTGAGAGTTGCACATGACTATTTGTGTTCTATTAATTGGATGTCAAAATTATGTTCATATTGTTTTTAGGTTATTAGTGTGTGTCCTTAAAGCAAATGTTATGAGGACCCATATATGAAAACATTAATTCATTTCAAATAAGGAAATGATATATCTATACAAAAAAGGGGATATAAGTTATAATACTCTCTCTCTCTCTCTCTCTCTCTCTCTCTCTTTATATATATATATATATATATATATATATATATATATATATATATATATATGAGGCTTTTGTTAATTGATGTTTTATGCTAGACAAGAGATAAAATTTAATGTTCATGTAAATGTAGGTTTCTCGAGGTTCGTTCAAGAGACATGATATTTACCATATACTCAAAACATGGACTACACTCAGTAAAGTGTGTGACTGACTCTATTTTTCTTATTGATTTAGACAAACCCATTTGGAGAACACAAATCCCATGGAATTTTCTGCATAATTTTTTTCATATCAATACTATATTAGTGTAGTTTGAGCATTTGGTCTATTCAAGGATGGTGTTTTTTATAGATTAATATGCCAATGGATTGGATGTGTGGTTCAAATTCGGACATAGGTTTCCTACTTAGAGATCGATGGATATTGAGGCTTGCGGGTTATGACTATTATTATAAAGCTACTAGGGAGAATAATAGAACTAGTCGTGCAGAGGTTAAAAGTCAAATTCTAAAGACTCTAGTTGGGGTATGTTTTGATAGGGTAAGTCATGTAGTGTTTTTGCTAATCTCTTAATTAAAATATTACACCATTGGACTTGGGATTGGGTAAGGGCGTATAGTGATTTTTTCTCGCTATGATTTTAACTATAAATTTGTTATTCATTATACAATATGAATAAAATCAAAACATATATTATTTATAATATGAACATATGACCAAAATTCGACCTAACAAAAGCAAAATTCTATTTTCCAATTTTAGTCGTTATTCAAATTCGACAAATCTCACAAAAAATCAAAAATTATTTGAATATAAACTACAACTCACCTTTGAACAA
The DNA here is from genome assembly GCA_949130495.1 of Sambucus nigra. Classification (NCBI taxonomy): domain Eukaryota; kingdom Viridiplantae; phylum Streptophyta; class Magnoliopsida; order Dipsacales; family Adoxaceae; genus Sambucus; species Sambucus nigra. Next base: position 168,726,604 of record OX422211.1, read on the forward strand.
CAAATATGTCCATCAATAGCTGATACAAAATTATGTAATTCCAAACAATCAACTAAGATCCCTCAAAGTTATACAAAAACATAAAAAAAATAAAATTATTACCTCTCAAAGAAAAAAAGATAAACAACGAATATCTAACAAATAATAAATAAATAATAATTTATGCCAACAATTAAATCGATAAAAGATCACGTTAATATATTAGAACACAAAATCTATCTAAATATTAATACAAACAATAACATAAAAACAATGCATCTTTCATTCAAATTGAATGTAAAACATTGAAAACCCTTAAAAACACACAATAAACGACACAATGCAATAGGTACCAATCATTGAATGAAGGTTCTTTATAATAAAACTCTCGTATGATAATAAGGTATTTGAGATAACCTCATTTTCTAAAAATAATTAGTCATGGTACCAATTTCTTGCCAATTAACACATGTTTCTTACAAACCTACATTGGATTCAACTATATTGACACTTATTTCATGCAAAACGACAATCGATACATATTTGCATGAAATTGATTTTATGGCTAATTATTATAAAAAGGGGTATTTTGACTTTACCATCCATTTAGCTTTTATAATTAGACTTTACCCACCATTTTATTTTATTTTATTTTAGACTTTAACACTCTTTTTTTACGGGTCGTCCATCAATCGTAAAAAGAAGTGGTAAAGTCTAAAAGAAAACAAGATGACAGGTATATTCTAATTATGAAAACTAAATGAGTGGTAAAGTCAAAATACCCCTAAAACAAACTTGTAAGCATTAGCAGTGAGGACAATGTCTAGGATTCTTCTATAATATATGTAATTTATTCTGATTAGTTTGTTTTCCTTTAATAATAAAGAAACTGGGTCGAATGTTAAGCCTATTTTTTAAATCTAAGAATGGTCATTTGAAAAAATTAATTTCAAATTAAATACGAGAGAATTAAATTTTATTTAGATTAAACTTGGATTCCCTCTACCATTAATAAAAAACTAATCTTGCTGAGTATCCTAGTTTTCCTCTGAAGTAAGCTTTCTCATTGGGAGTTATGCTATCGGGATAGTTCAGAAAGCTTATGTCCGACATAATTGAGTATCCGACATCTTTGGGTCCCATAATTAATGAGAGTGACTCTATTGGGGAGAATATTATTAATTACTAGCATGTACCCCGCACGAAGCGCGGGCAACAATGCGTAATATGATATTCTTTTAAAGTAAGTATCAAATTTCATTATACACGCATACATAAATCATTTAATTATATGGAAATGACCTATGTAGTCACATAGTATATATATATATATATATATATAACAAAAGGTGACTGAAGTATATTCTAATCAATGTATTGTAATGAAGAAAATACAAAACATAATGATTATTCAAATGAGAAATGTCTTCAGCGTTCCAAACATCATTGTGCTCCCTTAATCCTCTATCTCTATTCCTTTGTTCCTACAAATTAATGATATTTAATTTTTAAATATATAGATGTTTTAGAAAGTAAACTAATGTTATAATGTCGATTTCTGTATGTAACATTCTTCATTTAAGGTTACCTTGTCGATTTAAGTCTCTTTGACGCCCTTATGTCGTTTACTTCCTCAGGATTTTTCATTTTAGAAGGTTCAGTGCTCGATTCTTCTGTGACACGAATATATGGAGATCTGTCTCTAACTTCGTTTTGAAAATCGTCGTTTTCATGGCTTGAAATGTAGGCGTGCACATAAAAGAAATAAAGTTCAACTTAATTGATGCAAAAACCTGTTATTAATAAAGAATTTAGATATGTGACGAAAACACAGAAATAGAATATCATGACACATATTTTGCACAATACCCTTTAAAAAGTAACATAAATAAGATGCACGCGAATGAGAGTGTAAACTCAACCATATTTTCCCCTACCCTTAAATGAGAGCCCAATAAATTAAACCCGAAAATTATACGTCAAAAGCACCGAATACATATATTTCAGAAAATATGTAGGGAAACAAAAATTATGCCTTGAGACCTCTATTTTCATATATCAATTTTAGATGTGAGAAATTTATTACAGTAATGAGATGTATAAACCTACAACCACTTGTATAAAATCTCCAAGAGAAAACCCATAAAGTTATACCTATGGGTATTACTCATTTTTAAATAAAAATCCATAAGATTGATAGCTTATTTTTAGTTTATACAAAAAACAATAAGAAAAATGAGGCAACTAATACTCTTAGACACAAAATTAAACTATTGGTTTTAAATACAAACAAAAACACGTAAACTTAACATAAGATTGATCTCTTCATTCGCAACAAATATTAAACGATGCCATCTAAGACTCATAGACACACACAAAAGGCTTATAGGCGAAATTAATAAACAAAACATCTGCAAACAAAATAAGACCAAATCAAACCAAACCAATGTGTGAATGTTGTCTATAAATCGCTGTCAGAAGATTAGTTATGTTCGAAGAAATTCAAGATTTTAAAAGCGAAGCCACTATGGAAGAATTTAAAGGGACGTTGCTTGTGAGGGTCGAATTTTCTAAAGCCCCTAGAGATTTCACAGGGGACCTCGTGTAGTTATGAAGGAAGAGATGGATAACCTGTTATGGAAAATGATATTTTGTGAACAGAAATCAGAAGGAGACGAAAAGAAAGCATATCTACAGTTAAGAGAAGGATAAAGAAACCTGATATAAGAAGGCTTACATCAAGAAGTAAAAGATGATTTGCACTAAAAGATGATCAAAGAGTATAAATCCAAACGAAGATCACAAGGGAAACAATGCAAAGATATTGAGACATGCAGACCGAGCCAAGCATCACCTTTAGCACGTTTAGTTTGACAACATTAGCATTCATGACCATTTCTTCAAGGAAAGATTCGTCGTTGTGATTGTCATCGAACCCTGGTTGCATTCCTCCGTAGGAAACTTTTCTCCATTTGATCTTTGTAGGAGAAGATCCCTCATATACTCTGGAGTCCATTTGAACTACGCAACTTCACTGCACTTTAAATGAAAAAATTGAAATTGTGAACAACAATTAAATACATAGAAAATTAGAGACTAGTCCCTTGAAAACATTCTTATTTGAGTGAAGTTCTTTTAGTTTTTGACTTCACAAAAAGTCACTTAAAGAAAAGTTTTTTTTTGGTGCTGTCCCTCGGTGGAAAAAAGTTTTTGAATGCAGTTCAGATGCCTTACTGAACCTAATCTGAAGTTGAACCTAATATGAAGTTATCTTGTTGGAAAATTGGAACTTAAATAGGTATTTAAAGCTGTCCAGATTTTTCTGGACAGATTTTTGAGCAACTTTGAGCTCAAATTTAGGTGGGACCCACACTACGAAAATTGTGGGACCATATACGAACGCGTTCACCTCCGCAAGGAGATTAACGTAGTATATTCATATGTCCAATTTCAATAAGTTATGAATGATAATTATGTCCCCAAAGTGACTCACAAAGCAATGAAAGTTAATGAATTGGGTGTGTTTTAACTCTTGTCCCACATTGGAAGAGTAGTGGAATTTTGATGAGTTAATAACACCCCAAGTATGGACTAAGGCTTGGATGTCTTGGGGGTATCCCAACTCTTTGAAGGAGAGATGACATAAGCTATGCTCGGGTTGACTTTCGGTCAAAAGTCCACACGCGCGCGTCCGTCCGTCCGACCGGCTCGACTTGGGCCGAATCTAATTAACTTTCTGGGCTTTAATTAATTAACTGATAATCAGTTAATTCCAAGAGTCAGCAGTTAACCAAATTAACTGCTTTGACAGTTAATTTCGGTTTTGACTGTTCCCAACAGTCAAGACATTTACTATAAATAAAATGTTTCCCCTTCAGTTTTTAACTACTGAAAAAATAAACTCTCCAAATTCCGAAATTTCTACTGCATTATTTCCTCTGCCCAGAAAATTCTTTTCTTCTTTTTCTGCATTGCATGTTCTTGGTTGTGTTGAGTACAAAAAATAAACTCTCCAAATTCCGAAATTGTGTTCGTTGGGATTAGTCATTGCTGTGCTGCTTGATTAAATTCGAAAATCCGTTCTATCTTGGGAGGCAATTATTCATTAAACTCAAGCACGTTGGAGGAATAATTTTGTCTTAAGGAGACTGTTCAACAGGGCTCGGATTTCTTTCTAATTATTATTATTTCTGCAAATTCTAGTAAGTATTTCATTTCTATAATTCTGTTTCTATTCTGTCATTGTTCATAATTCTGTACAATTGTTATTTATAAATAGTAGACATAACATATCTAAACATCAAGATGTATCTTAAATGCATTTAAAAAATTTCTTTCTCCATGGACATTCATAAAAGCCTAACCATGCGCCTAAGTCGTTTTTGAGATTAAAGACACCCACATAGAAAAATCAAGTATAACCCATTTTGCAAAGTCTCTAGAGTAAATCAAACTTAAATGATTAAAGAACAACAAACAAAAACACATAAACACAAATACATACATACATAAACTGTAAAGATGTAAAATGAGTTGTAATCAAGAGAAACCCAGATAGCAAAAACCCACCATAACCCAATTTGCAATGCCTGTAAAGTCTTGAATTTCTTTGCATACACAGAGAGGAAGAGGATTTTGATATAGGGGAGACTGAAGAGAAAATGTTTAGAAGTAAGAGAAATCATTGGGGAGGAGAAGGGATGGATGACTTTTAGTCTCCCTAAAAATATAAGGCAAAACTAAAGAGGCATATGAGGGAGAGAGGCTCAACCGTTGAAAGAAAATAATAGGAGGAAAATGTATGGGTTTTAAATATGGGTTTGGGCATTAATTACAAGGTTTTACATTAATACCTCTAATAACTTTGGTTATTACAAGGTTTTACATTAATTACAAGGTTTTACATTAATACCTCTAATACTATTGTATTAGAGGTATAATATAGATGTTTAAGTGTATAACTTTGGTTTATTCCTCGAATTTTAATCCACTCGTATAAAAATTCCTCGTCGAGGTATCACTCATTCACAATTGAATTTGAATATCAGATGTCGTTATTAATTGCCTCTGTTAGGGAGGATATACAAAGCTGATGCGAGGAATTAATCGCATCTCATTCTTATAACACCGATGGATACCATGGGATTTATGTTGAAATCCCTCTCCCACTTCATATTTTGAACTTGAGGGTAGTTTTGAAAAATATTTATTTGATTCTAAATACCCGAATTAAATCACTAGTAATTTTTCATTTAATTATACAAATTAAATTATAGATATTTTGACTTTACCACCCATTTAGTTTTAATAATTAGACTTTACCCATCTTTTTATTTTCTTTTAAAATTTACCAGTCTTTTTTAACAGCTGAAGGACAAACTGTCAAAAAAGAGTGGTAAAGTTAAAGAAAACAAAATGGTGGGTAAAGTCTAATTATGAAAATTAAATGGGTGATAAAATCAAAATATTCTTTAAAAATTAGGGTTAAATCAAATTTTGTATTATCAAAATGAAGGTTTGTTAAACAGACCCTTAAATGAAATTAGGAAACATGAAAAATTGAACAAAGAAAGAATCTAGCAAAATAAAAATAAAAGAGAAGAATTTATAGGTTAGATAATATTTATTCCCTCATTATGATACCCGTTAGACGTTAAAACTAGTAATATTATCAATTAACAAAAAAACTTAATATATTAACATATGTACTTTATGAGCTATTGTTCGTGTTATTGGGACTCCCGCTTTTCGGAAGCCAATGACTGTTCGATGATCAAAGACCAACTTCGGCGACCTACCAACGACAAGTTATTGGCGAAACGGGGGAAGACGAGATGGGTGACAGTCTTTTTGTTAAATGAATAATGTGATTAATCTAATTCTTTTAAAAAATATTTCTTATGGGTGTTTTGTTAATTTTCCCAATTTTAAACTAATTCAGTCATATAAGACCATCTCTATGGCAATCGAAACTTTTGCGAAATGTTGTTTTTGCTCTCTGTTTTTCCATTTTGGCTATCTAGAGAAATCGGCAAACTAATATTTTGGTCCTAGGGTAAAGTTTTCTATAGGAAAGGAAATGAGTGCATGCCAGTCGCTGCGAGAAGCATAAGCGCGACAACTGGAATATCATGGGAAGTTAAAAAATTTCATGAGCACGACAAATTTTTTGTTTATTTATAATTCTAATTTTGTTTAAGTTCAATTTGAATGAATTTTTTGTTAAATGATAAAGTTAAAAAATGAAAAACGGATAATTTTAAAAAAATATATACATTAAGAGAAAAATATCAAATAGTCGAGATAATATTCTTAAAACTGAGAAATCTAAGTGCCCTAGGGGGTGTAGAGAAAAGGACCATGATATTTTATCTTCATAATTTTTCATTTATTTTCACCAATTTAGGAAACCATTAGTGTTGAGTAAAAATAATTTATCAATTTTAGCCTTAACCTAAGAATGCATCTAGGTGAGTATAAGCAAGAGTAAAAGAAGTAAATCATAACACAATGATGTACGAGGAAAACTCACAACAAAAAAAATCTCGGACGTCCCAGCTACATAAATTCACTACGATATATGCAATTTACGAGACCAATTTAGACTTACTCACAGACTCGATGCCTTCAAGTCTTGACACTCTTCCTTGATACTTATAAACTTCTTCCCAATCACTGTTGGACACATTCCAAAATCCACTCAATGCAGACGATTTCCCATGTATTGGTATCCCACTGATCTTACTTGTCTTGCGACCAGTCCACCTGACGCACAACACCGAACACGATTTCCATCCTAGAAAAAACTCACAGTATGAAGAGAAAATCACTTTGATGAAAAATAGGAATATCTCAAAACGACATATATATAATTCTCGGATCTCAAACATGGGTGTAAACTAAAGTTTTAGTTTAGAAGACTTTTTTATAAAAAAAAAACATATAAACTTGGAGAGATTTTTAAACAAGTTTGGGAACTCAAAAATCTTGGAAAATTCTCTCAAAAATATGCTATTCCGCACTCCTATTTATGGGAGGTTTGTTAAAAATGAGATAAGTATAAAAACTAGTTTGAAAAATATATAATTCTTTAAACATTTGCTAGCTTTTTTGAATGAGTTACATCTCGTTCGAATGAAGCCATGCATCTCATTCAAAAACCTTTCAAACAACATTTCTAACTAGGTTCTAAAATATGCCAAAAGTTGCCAAAATTGATCACGTTCAAAGTTGTTTTAACGAGGTACATGTACTCGTCCGAACGACATACCTAATGTCATTTTAACGTCCTCACGGAAAAAAATATTTTTCTCCCCAAAAATATTTAAAGGAATAAAAATAATTTTATAAACTCTTAGCATCCAAAACAAAATTCAGGGATCAAACATGGACATGTATTCATACCTCATTAATATCCCTGTGATGTTGAAGATTAAACTTGGCCCGAAACATGATGTATACTTTATCTTTGGCCACTATAATCTTTAATAACACATCACAGGCCTGAAGGACAAAAAACTCAAGTCATAACCCATGACTCAAAAACTTTTTGTCCAAACATGTAAAAAGGCCAATATATACAAATTGACTCGATTCAAAAAAAATTCCTTACACATCTCCTCCTATGAATATTTCGAGACAAAAAAAATAATGGGATGTCAAGCTCACTAAGACTTAATTCCCGACACCATAAGGAAAAAAGTTATAGACGCTTGACCGACATAAACTTTAGTAGCTTTGCATTAATGTAAATATTTATCGCATCTTTGCTAACCTTCACACGTAAATACACCTTCAAATACAAAGAGAACATAACAATATATAAACTGCATATGAAAAACCCTCCCCCTATGTCTAACCATCTCTACCTAAGAAAGGACGTCTCCCCCCAAGTTAAAAATCTTCCCCACATGAAAAGAGTTAGATACACTAAATAAGGCCAATACATATAAATTGACTTGACTAGGATACTTTTCCTCACATAAATAATTTGTAGATAATGTTGTCATGGTATTTTAATTGCCATACAAGCTTAAATGACACTATAATTGATATCGCGAGAAACCTTTGAATGCCACATACTTTTAACCACATTATATTTTGAAGACCATATTATATTTTAAAAGTGAAAAAGGCATTTACATAAGCCTTAGAGCATCTCCAATGGAGATATGGATTTAAAGAAATTTATATAATACGTAGGAATAACATATGGGTAACTCAAAGAATGAGCTCCAAATCAAATGCGGATTATGAATGTGAAGATGACGTGTCAAAAATAACAATTCACATTGTGAAAGAGACCCTTTACATGTAGAGTATCTTTTAAATAGCTATTTTACTGGATAAGTTAGCAGCAGTTGAAAAGGTCCCTTAATTTCTCTTCCCGCAAATCCCATCCCACTTCTCTATTTTTTCACTTCTTTCATTCCATCTCCGGCCATTGACACAAATCCTCATAAACGACTCTGTTGTATGTAAAAATAACATTCCCGTGTGGATAAATGATGAATGTACACCTATCCTCCTATGTGGCCGACCAACCACCTTAATCGGCTTCAGAGACACTTAGTCGATTGGGAAGCTGACCAACTCTAGAAGACCAATCAACACTGACTTCTAAGAGTTTTATTAATTGTACACAGATGTAAATGCCTGATAATATAAAGGTGCTCCATCTCTAGGGTTTTTAACCACTATAGATACAAACTAATCCCTTAGCTCAAAGGACAACTTGAATCACTTATATGCACACCATACTAAGCTATTGTAAAATCTACTGAATAAAAACCAACAATGAACGTAGGCTATTTTACACCTGAACCACTATAAAAATCTTGTCTCTTGTGTGTGGTTTGAGTTAGTTATCTTATTTTTATTTGTGATTATAAATTCAGAGTTAGTCCATTTTTAGATATGAATAGGTTAGCACCGTTTGTGGGAACATTTTTCTACCATCATTCTCTAGCATTTGCATTTGTTTAATTTCTTCATCCTTAAAGAAATGAATGATCCAGAGAATAACACTAGAAATGAAGGCAATGCCGTTATTCCATCTGCTCCTCCTAGAGCGACAGACTTACAGGGAATTATTTTCAACCTTGATAGAGGACTTGAAGCTATGCAAGAGTCTGTTAAGAAATTATCTCTCACTATGCAAGCTAAGTCTTCCAACTTCAGGAGAGATATGCCACCTCCACCTTCCAAAAATGAAAGAAGGCATTATTCATGTTCTTCTCATAATATGTCATACCTTCCGGGTGCAACTTCTTCAGTCCGATCAACGGATTACTATGATGGTATATCTTTTTCCAAAGAAAGATTAAGTGTCTTGGAGAAGTTGAGTAGGGAGTCCACTTTTGATTGTCTAGGCCATCGAGTAACTAGATGACATCATATGGAACAATAGGGTCGCCATGAATACAGAGAAGGGTCTACAAGATTAGGGCGAGTATTAGAGGCTCTATGTGTGCCGAGCAGACCTCTTAGGATGAAAGTCCAGCACATAGGCACAACAAAGCTACAAAATCTACATCGGTTAAGTCTAAGCCATAGGAGCAACCTTGGAAGGAATCAAAGAAAAGGTTGGAAAATCGGTTAGGTGAAGTGGCTAAAACCAACAATCCATTGCAAAAGGGTTTTGTTAAAGGTTCACCTTTCATTCCGTCTATCATGAAATATCATACTCTATCCAAGTTTAAGCCACCAGTGGTTACTCCCAAATATGATGGGGAACTGATCCAGTCTTGAACATAAAGCAATATCAATATGCTACCGTATACACTCAGTGCCTAATGTGATGACGTGTACAACTTTCTTTAGTTTTATCATAGGGCCCGCCCAAATCTTGTATAACAATCTTCAAAGAGGTAAAATCTCTAGTTTTCATCAGTTAGCTGAATTGTTCATAGATAACTTCTGTTTGGGGACTAATTCGATCAAAAAAGTGTCACTCATCTCTTAACTGTGCAACAAAAGCCCGAAGAAAGCACTAGAGAATATATTATATGTTTTAACAATGCAAAACTAGAGGTGGTGGACTATGAGGAGAAAATAGTCATCGAAGCACTTATGAGTTGGTTGCTAACTAAAGATCTCTATTATGCTTTGGTGATTTTTTTTCCCAAAATCATGACAGTGTTAATGGCTAAAGCTGGAAAAATAATGAATGTCGAGAAAGTCATAGCAACCAGGGAAGATCCTCAAACCAAGGGTGAAGGTCAGAAAAATAATTCATTCAAAAAGGATAAGAAAGACAGAAAACCGAATCGGATCAAGAAATATAATAAATATACCCCGCTCAATAAGGTTGTTCACTATATCCTTGAAGAATATAAGGGAATAGAGAATTGAATTGGTCTACAAAGTTGAAGACACCCCCCCCCCCAATAAGAGGGATAAGCCCAAATAATGTGATTTCCATCAGGATCATGGGCACAACACTAATAGTTGTATCATATTAAATAATGAGATTGAAAATCTTATTTGGCGAGAAAAATTGAGAAAGTTTGTTGATCGGAATGGAAACCAAAATGATCAAAAGAGGTATGAATCTCCATATCGAGCAATGGATGACCATAAAAGAACCAGACTTGTCGAAGAAGCCTGAAGAACTAGAGATGGAGGTTGGAATGATATCCTTTAGATGCCACTTAATTACTGAAAGGGATGTCGTTCGGAGGATGTAACAACCCTCTTAATTAAATACCAGGTGGCCAATCCTTCATCCAATTAACTCAAATTATTTAGTTGGATCATTCTTAGCATCACTGTCGAAAAATAATTTTCTTTCTTTATTAACCGTTAGTAATTGATTAAGCTAGTGTTAAAATTACATTTTTAATTTTTTTTTATTAAATTCCTTTTTAACAATACCAACAATTTATAGTATAAACCATTCCACAATAATGACTAATGAATAAGTACCATCACAACTTAATTAATGTAACCGAAATAAACTTCCCATTTTTAAACATCTCAATACGATAATCCAAATAAAATCAAATGTATCCAAAATCGATATAATTAAAACCACTGACTGAGACAGAATGGAAATGACAAGAATCCTTTGGCAATATGCCACAAAAGAAATGACTACAGGGTACATGTATCAATAAAATGATGCATCTAATGCATAGTCCACTACTCTAAAGTATCCGTAGTACTAGAATTTTCGATCCTTTATACTGGGAATCCTTGAGGATGGACACCTGATATAGTATATACAAGAGGGAAGAGAATACGCAAGAGAAAACGGGTTAGATCCCGATTGTAAAAGATTTTGAAAACAAGTGAATAAATGCTACAATTAGCAATTATTATATACATGTTATATTATCGGTATCTCTCTTGAAATTCTCACCTCTCTTCTAGTGTGCACGCCTAATGTATCTCCAAATTATTCTAGTTACTATTCCCACTTTCACTAGATTGTATCACTATGTCAACTAACCAAAACCCTTATCTTTCCCACGTGTTTCCTTTGCAATACATATAAAAAATATGTATTAATTCATTTATAATTAAGTGTTCTCATACTTAACTAATTTTAGATTTCACTATCTTTCATGTCTACTTAATCCATACAATAGATAATACCACAAGTATATATATATATATATATATATACATTCACTCGATTAGTAGTTTCCCTCGAAGCCCCCCAAAAGTGGAAGGAACCCTGGCTAGTTGAGCTCTCCCAGTATCTAGTGAGTTTTCATTCCTTTGAGTCTCTCTTCTGAGTTTTCGTTACTGATCCAAACGATAGAACTCGAGTCCGATGGAGGGTGGCTAGAGTATCTTTCCCATCTACTTTCTTTATCGGATTGTATACTGCACCCCGAGACACAGCTGTGGTGCATGCATACTATGCTATCTAGTTCCAATACATCTCGTCATTGTATAAAAGACTGTTGGTTCGGTATATCCCTTGAACCACAAATATCAAAACACAAGTATTGGAGGCGAACATAGTCCTAAGCATTTGGTCTACGCACATACCTACGCACCCAAATGACCGTTCAATACCATTGTTTTCACTAATGGCAATCCAACTAAAGTCCTATGGTTTGAGGTAACAAGTCAAAAATCCCCCATAAGGCTCATCACGATATGACTGCCCTCAACACGTAAACCTCCCATCGATAGCAGGTAAGATAGGTATGTCATACACATAAATCATTATATAGGTATTCATTTCACCTATTTACATATCGTTAGGTAAAACACATAACCCATATAATAAATCACATACGTAGTTTATTTTATCTCTCGAATATCCTATGTATTTAAATTATGACTCTACTACTTAAGTAATCTTCCCGAGCTTTTATCACCACTCGACGTATATCCTTTTATTCCTCAAATAAATTCAGTAAGTAAACATCTACCCCTACTGGTTCATGTCCGTATCTTCCCTAAATTTTCACAAATTTAATAATTCTCCAAATTAGGTTTATTCACCGATTATCCCTAATTTAATTTAAACCCATAACTAACTTCTTAGGGTCAAATCCACAAATATAATATGGCCTACTGGTGTCCCATAAATTTGCCTTTTCATTAAAATTAAGTACCATAATTAAATCAAGAATACTCCCATCGAAATAATTATAAAAGGGAAAAATTATCAAATTTGGGGTGGCCGAATCGATTCGCCCCTGCTTCCAAATCGATTCGGAGGGGTCTGAATCGATTTGCTCCTACAGGTCTGCGACAACCTGCTTATGCATGGCTACGAGTTCTCAACATTTTAAACACCCAAATCACTACCAAATGATCCTAAACTCCCAAGAATCAGTTCCAATTGATACACCCAAGTATGTACATGATTTATAACATCAAAACATATCAAAATCATCACGAAGTTTCGATTAATTATGCTAATCTTATTTTAAATTCAGAAAATCTGCATTATATAATTATTTCTCAAGAACACATATAAACCCCAAATTTCTTCATCAATTAAACCCTAAATTTCATGGTGTTAATTCTAATTTCATCAAAGGAATAATCCTAAATGATTTCCATTTCAAGAATTACTTTGAAATCATCAAATTTTCATCTTTGATTCATAGTTATCATTGATGTTTATCACTTCTAATTTAACATGGATATTATAATCACTAATTGGAACAAGAATTCCATTTGTATTAAGGTGTAGGTATGATACTTTGGAGAAGATATGTGTAAGGATGTCCCCTCCTCTTTTTCGATCACTTTTCTGATGGTGGTGCATGGTCGTTGTCCCTTGGTTTGCTCTCAAAACCTCTTTCTCTCCTTGGAAAAACCTCACACTCTCCTCAAAGACCTTTCCTTTATTTTTGGTTGAATGAACCTAAGTTCTATAATCTCTTCACTTATATAATAAAACCCAATTTTTGTAGTTACTATTCACCTTCCAAATAAAATGATTCCTTCTGGTTCCCAATTGACCCGAGACTTAAATCAAACCCTCAGGTAAACTTTTCTACCTATTTCGATGCTTCCGGACTCAACAGTGCACTCAAAATAACCATTTGGATGACATGGAAATAATTTACTTTTCATTCATTAAAATTAGTCCCGACACGACTCATACGCGCGTCTCGACTTAATTTCCATAATTCGCTAAGTATTCACTCGCCACCATATAATCATATATTACTTTTAATCACTAAGTAATATTAAATATCAATCACATATTACTTTATTCTCTAGTAATATTCAATCAGGATTAATTTCGATTATTATTCATAATTAATTCCAATTAATCCCTATTTTATTTTGAATTAATCTCATATTAAAAGTCATTAAAATTACGGGGTATTACTGAAGAGATACAATTGCAGAAAGGAAAGCATACTTGATTGTGGATAAGTATTTCCCAACTGTCAGGTAGATTGACATGGCCGAATCTAGTGATTTTTGACCAAGAAGGGTTAACAAATACACGCTCGTGATTGGATTCTCCAAAAATGATCTGAGTGGGTACTTTATCCTCACAATGATCCTTTATTGATTACTTGCATATTTCATCGAGACACGGTTGCCAGGATATTAGTTGATAATGGGAGTTCTACAGATGTAATGTTCTATGAATTCTTTTGTAGTCTAGGTCTATGTGATGGCTAACTGGATCCATACCATATACCTTTCATTAGATTTGTAGGAGGAAAAGTGTACCCACTAGGAACCATCAAGTTAGAAGTCTTGATCGGCACCTAGCCGACCAGTAAGAGGGAAAGGATTCACTTCTTTATGTTAGACAAAAATATCCCATAAACTTACAACATAATCCTTAGAAGAGTAAGAATAAAGCTGTGTCATCTATAATACATTAATGCATGAAATTTCTAACAAATTATAGAGTCGGTGTGGTGAATGGAAGTTAGAAATTGGCCAGAGAATGCTACTACACGTCAGTCGATCAAAAATATGTACAAATGAAGGACACGACTTCTTTCCACATTGTCACTTTAGATCCTCGAGCAGAGGAAAAATTGGTAAAGGGGCGTTATGGAAGAAACAGAAGTTGTTTTGCTAGATGATGAGAGAAGATAGAAAGAACCACCCATATCGATTCAAGGTTATCTCCTCCTCTCAAACAAGAATTAATTGCATTCCTCAGAGAGAGGAAAAATATGTTCACTTAGAGCCACGAAGACATGTCGAGAATTGATCCAAATTTTATGTGCCATGATCTTAACATTTATCCAGGCTCTAAGCTAATTAAACAGAAGTGAAGAGTCTTTAGACCCGAGAAGAATGTAGTAATCTAGGAGGAAGTGGAGAAATTACAGTGAGCAAAGTTCATTAAAGATATCAAGTACCCTAGTGGGCTAGCTAATGTGGTAGTGGTCAAGAAGAAAAATAAGAAGTGGCACATGTGTGTTGACTCCATAGAGCTTAACAAGGCATGTCCAAAAGATCATTTTCCTTTAATAAAGATTCATCAATCGGTCAATGCTATAGCATTCCATGAGTTACTCAGCTTTATGGATGCTTATTCTGGTTATAACCAGATTAGGATGAAATCATAAGATAAGGAAAACACTTCCTTCATTACCAGTCAAGGAACTTACCATTATAATATCATGACTTTGCGTTGAAGAATGTTGGGGATACCTATCAAAGACAAGTGAATAAGGTTTTTGAAGATCAGATTAGAAAAAAAATATGAAGGTCTACGTAGATGACATGCTCATCAAGATCAAACATGATGTCGACCACATTGTGGACTTGGCATAAACCTTTGATCAATTAGAAAAGCACTAGATGAAGCTCAACCCAACTCGGTGCATCTTTGGAGTGTAGGAAGGAATGTTCTTAGGTTACATTTCCAATCAGAGGGGAATAAAAGTAAACCCAACCAAAATTAAAGCCTTACTTTAAATACAGTCCCCATCCACCAAGATAGAAGTGCAAAAACTAACAGAATAAGTAGCTACCTTGAATCGTTTTGTCTCCCAAGAAACTAATAAATTTCCTCTATTCTTTAAGGTTCTTAGAAATACCTTTGATGCAAAATTCCCAAGCAGATGCTCTTGCCCGGCTTGATTCAGATCTGCCCATAGAATTGTTGATGGGGTAGAAATTAGGGTCATATCCATGGAGTTAGGTCCCTCATGGATGGACCCGATATGATAATACATTGAAAGAGGAGTACTACCATTCGACAATAAAAAAGCTAAGAAAATGAGGTACAAAGCCTCTAGTTATGCGCTAGAAAAAGGTATCCTGTATATGTGAGGATACACTATTTCTTTGCTTCATTGTGTTCATCCAAACAAAGTACATGATTTGATCAGAGAGGTACATAATGGATCATGTGGTGCTTATACAACCGGGAGGTCTTTAAGATAATGGATAACTATGCAAGTTTACTACAGGTTTTCACCAAGAAATGCGATAAATGCCAGAAGTTTTCTACCATCCATAGGAGATCATGAACAATTTTAACCCCTATCACTTCTCCACAGCCTTTCTCTATACGAGGAATTGACCTGGTTAGACTAATGCCAACTACCAAAGGAAGAATCAAGTATCTGGTTGTAGCTGTTGATTATTTCACCAAGTGGGTCAAGTTAGAGACTTTGGTGGATATGCCGTATCAGAGGTTTTTTCAGTTCATATAAAAGAATATCATTTTTAGGCATGCCCTATGCCTTCATCACCGACCATGGTACTCAATTCGATAATAATGAGTCTGAACAATATTGTATTCGGCCAGGCATCCAAAAACTTCATTCAGCACCTGAACATCTACAATGAAATGGCCAAATAAAAATCACCACCAAAACTTTGACTGATGTGCTGAAGAAAAGGATGGTTGATGTCAAAGGCAAATAGATTAACGATCTCCATAGTGTCCTTTGGGCATATAGGACTAATCCTAGAAAAGCAACAGCGGAAACCCCATACATGCTAGCTTTTAGAACTGAGGCAGTAGTACCAGTGGAAATAGGTCTGGTAACTCATTTGAACTTTGATGCCCCTCATAAGGCGACTAAATCTGGGCATTATAGAAGAACTTCGGGAAGATGATGTTATTCGAATGGCTTCCTACCAACAAAGGACTGTAAGGTTTTATAATCGAAGGGTCAATCTAACCAACCTAAAATATGTAGATCTGGTACTTAAGAAAGTAATCCAGAAAAGCAACAAGATGGAACCTAATTATCATGGTCCATATCGTATCTCGACGATTATCCCACCAAGAACTTATCGCTTGGAAACTCTAGAAGGAGAAGAATTCAAGACTCCTTGGAACGTAGACTATCTGCGCAACTATTATCAGTAATTCAATTTTGAAAATTCTATCCTTAACGTAATTACTTATTCAATATAACGGAATTTTAAGTTTTCTCCATATACATCTTTTTTGTTTTGTCTTTAGGAGTATGGCGTCAACACACACCAGTAATTAATGGGTAATTTTAATTTTTCAACTTCAAAAAAGTTTCCAAAATGTTCCTCGCCAAAGAGCACGTTTCAAACTTTTCAAACTTCAGAAAAGTTGAACTTCTTGTATGATTTAACCTCAGCAAGTCACAAACAATAAGGTAGTAAAATTTCTTAATTGAAGGTTTACCTCGACCAGGTTAAAATACTGGAATAATTATATATTCCTAATACACTTGGTCATCAAGCTACAACTTAGTATAATAAAGTTATTTACAGATTTATCTAAGTTCATTAGTTGAATCTAAGGTCGTATAGTTGATTCAAATATGAATCAGATATTAAACATCTAAGCAAGTTATTTAGTCTATAATTTGATTAACTAATCATCAATCAGGTTACCTAGTCGGCAAAATAGATTAATATTAACCATAAGCTTAAATAAAAGGGACTCAGTAAAAAATAACTTCATTACATTATACAAGATGTATAACAATAGAAACTGTTGATCAAAATACAATATGGTAAGTGTAAAATTATTCAGCTAGACGCTTTCCTTGTTTCTTTTCCATTCCAGCAGGAGGATTGTCCAAGGTATGTGGAGAGTTTATCGAGTTAAAATCTATTACTATTTTCCTATTACTACTACTCGTCCTATCCGTCAAGTGAAGAGGATGAACTATTTCATGCTCATCATGAAGTCCATATTCCCCCAAGTATTTTCATACTATACATTGAGGAATTGTATCAGGAGGAATCCAACTTATATCTTACTTGAAGGGAGGGTTGTCACAATCCAAAAGACCAGGGTTATTCTAGTGTCGAAAATTATTGGTTTGATCATATTTTATTAAGGTCAACAAGTTGATCCATCCCCATTTGTAACCCTCACGATTGCTTTGAGCAAAATGGTCATCTATGTGAATCAAGGCCTTATTATATCCATCCATCCAAAATTCTCTTAGTTGCTTATGGAAGTGGAATGTTAGCCCATCCACTTGATCTTGAAGTTTCTTAAGGACGATATCTTTGGATTTAAGTAGGGAGGCTTGGTAGATGACAGTTTTCTTAGTCCTCTCCTCTTCAATGGTTGGACGAACAACTATACTTTGCCTGGAAGTTTTCCCAGACTTGGTCTTCTTCTTCTTCTTCTTCTTCTTCTTCAATACGTCCAACTCTTCCATCAGTCTTGCATTTTCATTCTCCAAAAATGAAGCACCCTCATTTGGACTAGTGGTGGATGATCTCTTCAAGTTTTCAAGCTCATCCCTCGGGGTATTATTTTCCTTCTCCATCATTTTAGCAATTGATCGAACACTCTCCAAATATATTTTAAATACAGTTCTCTCTCTTTTAATTTCTTATCAAAACCACATCCTTCTCTTAATGATTTATACTTAGCCTCATAGTCAACATGGAGTAGTGCTTAGGAGAGTTTGTGATCCTCCTCAAGATGCTAAATCATTTTATAATAACCAATATTATTTTCCACTATCCTATCTAGGAGATGGTAAAGGTGAATATAAGACTCTTTCACTTGAGCAAACACATTTAGGTCGAGAAACCCTGATAGATTTTCCTCGAACAAAGGTAGATGGCCTGATTCAAAAAGATTCCTGCACCGCCTAAGTAGGTCGGACGCATTAGAAACTATAACCCTCTTCCTAGAATCAAACTTAAAAATCACAAATATATGACTTTGTAGGATAAATCCAGAGGATTATACAACACACGAAATAAATAACACAGTTCAAGAAGAAATCAAATTCATTCTAAGGTATGAACAAAAGTGAAAAAAAGGTTGTTCTTTCATTGATTAATAGCTGAAGTACAAAAGTTTCTACATCATCAAGAAAAATGACAAAGAAAAAAAAATAATCCTGCTAGACCTTCTCCTTGTCTTTGGCTTGGTCATGGCCATCGACTAGTAGGTCGGCACTAGTACTGGGCACCATTGAATAATCAAGGGACATCACAGAATGAGAGGTGTGCGCTTGCATTCAAATAAGGAAGTTATTTAATTAAACACAGTTTTTACCACTTAAGTCCTAAACATGCATCTATATGTGATTAAATACGATGATGAAACATGTAAGAACACATATGTGAGGAAAAATCCCCCAAAGGGGCAAAACCTTTTTATTTTCACAATAATTTTGTAAGAGTATGGCTTACACGGATTACAATGAAAATATATGACACAGAAATACCCTCGGGTGTCGGTTCTGTTGTCGATGACTGGAACTATCCCTTTCCAGTAGGGCAGCAGTGAAGAAGAGAGCGACTTCCTCACAAATTACTCCAGTTGAGTAAATGATCTTCTTGAAGGTTTAAAGATTCACACACATATATGGGAATGGTTTTGTGAATAAAAAAGGTTTAGAAAACCTTAAAAAGTGAAGTCTTATTCTGGGCTATTTTCGCAGAATTTTGAGATTGCAGAAAGACTTAAAAAACGTGTAGAAGGAGATCAGATATTTATACAAAAATCGAGGCGGCGGCTCGTTCAAAAGAGATAGCCATGTCGCTCGAACGAAGGACAGAAGTCGTTCGAACGATATCACGCGACATGCCTATCTCGCGCGAACGACTTTCAAAGTTGTTTGAGCGAGCTCGTCGATCGAGGCCATTCGCTTCTACACTTAGAAAAATTCTACTTTGATAAAAAAATAATTCAGACTTCAAAAATAATTTTTAAAAACATTTCCAAAATATTTATGCAAATATTTAAAGCTCCAATAAAACATATTACTGATAAGGCATAGTGGAGTAGTGTGAATGAGCTGAGCAGCACGTTGCATGTAGCATGATGCACGTGAAGAAAGTGGATGCAATGAATTCGGATAGAGGCCATCGAGGATGATCGTGTTGACGTGCCGAATGTAGCGGTATCAGACATATGAATTGTGATCTAGGATAAAACAGAAAAGTCCTAGAATCTACCCCGGACATTTATAAAATTATGTCCTTACAAATCTCCCCCTATGTCTATGCCGGTACATATATAAAAAATCTGAATTATGCAATTAAATGACATACAAGATAATATCCCCATTAAACCCTCAAACTGAGAATACTAAATGACATGTCTTCCAAATCTTCAGCTCTCCTGTACCTTCCAAAGCTTTTCTTATCAGGGTGTGTAATCAAATAATGAGCAATGTTGTACCTACACAGATGAGATAAAGCAAATACCTGTGACAAGCAACAATTTGAAAATATAATGATATGCAAAAATTGATGATCAATTAAGCTTAAGCAAATCATTCATGCAGCAACCATACACCAAAACCAATCTCCCCCATAATTCTTCTCCCCCTTTTTATGGTGTCCCAAAATAGACATATATGAGAAGCAGAAATGAATGCACATGGAGAATGACACACGGGAATAAAATGCTATTTTTGAATTTTTCAAAATTTTTTCACACATAGTATACAACAAAGAATCACACCATGAAAGATCACAAAAACAACCAAGTCAATGATAGTGAACATGAGGGGGTGTGATCAAATTCGATAGGAAAATCAATGCATACAAACATGACATATGTGCACGATGAATATCGAATACTCCTAACGAATGAACTCAAAGTCTTCCTTTGGTGTAAAAAGGTGGTAATATGAGACATTGACTCAATCAAATCAGCAAATCAAAACTCAAAGTGATTTTCACACCAATAACGTCCAAAACTATTTCATGCTTTTTCAGAACTTTCAAGGAAGTGCAAACCCATTTATATTCTCCAACCAAACTCCCTCGGATTTTTATTTTGAATAGAGGCATTCTAAATTCTCAAACTTTGGGGAATTGATGTTGAAACCTAATGGCCCATATTTGGCATGAATTGCTTTTTATTGCCTTTACATTTTTTCGGGGCTCTTTTAACCTCTTTGGACCTCGGATAATAAAATTTCTCCATTTTTTAGGTCCTTTTGAACAGTGGCTTTTGCGCAAAGAATAGATAATTACCTTTCGCAGCCCCTCCCCGTCCTTAAAAAAACACTCAGTCTCACACCAAAAACGGTTTTTACATGCATTACAATCTTGTCAAGTTTTATCGCATATTGTTAGTTGTATAGACAGAATTGAGATCGAAACACTCAAGCCAACATGTGATAGACAAGTACAATAATAAAATAAAGCCGTTCATGTGTGCAATAAAGTATATAGGAGTCAAACATGTAGGAAGATATCACCAATCACATCTCAAAGACTCCAAACAATGTAAAGCGCATGGATGAAATGAAGTAGCGTCTCAAATCTCTATCAAACAGTCATATGGATAAATGGAATGAATTTTGTGACTTGGCTATCTTAAATGTTCATCCATAAAAGGTGCAAAGAAAAATAAAAAAATCTTTTTGGGCTTTTCTAAAATTTTTATAAAAGAAAATCTTTTTGGATTTTTCAAAAGAATAAATAAATAGTTGTACAACAAAGAAATAATACATATAAAACAGACTAGCAATAGGAAGCGTATGATAAGAACATGAAAAATCATCCTATCCTAGACATAGACCAACCCCTCAGTCAACTGTGCAAATTCCCAAATACTTCCTAAGACTCTCAAATCTAAGGGCATCTAAAGGTTTCATGAAAATATCGGCTAACTGACGGTCAGTGGGAACAAAACTCGGGGATACGACTTTCTCCTCAGCTAACTGTCATATAAAGTGCTCACGTATCCGGATGTGCTTTGTGCGCGAATGCTGGACTGGATTGCGGGATATGTGTATCGCGCTCGTGTTATCATAGGAAATAGTCATGGTGTCCTGTGAAATCCCATAATCCTCCAGCATTTGCTTCATCCACAAGAGTTGCGTGCAATAACTTCTGATGGATATGTACTCAGCCTCCGCAGTGGACAAAGAGATGGAATTTTTCTTCTTGCTCAGCCAGGAGACAAGAGCAGAACAAAAATAGAAACACCCACTAGAAGTGCTCCTACAACCATCTAAATCCTCGGCCCAATCAGCATCTGAATAGGCAGACAGACGGTCATTGGTATCAAAGGAATACCAAATACTGTATGAGAGAGTCCCACTCACGTATTTAATAATATGTTTTAGAGCAAGTAAATGTGACTCTTTCAGGGACGCCTGATATCGCGCACAGACTCCAACACTAAAGGCTATATCAGGACGACTGGCAGTTAAGTAGAGAAGACCACCTATCATACTCCGATACAAGGTTTGCTCTACGTCCTTGCCTGAAGTGTCCTTACTAAGCTTGGTAGTTGTACTCATAGGTGTACGAGCATGCTTAGCGGAGTCTAAACCAAATTTCTTCACTAGGTCTCTAGCATACTTGGATTGGGAGATGAACATCCCATCATCTAGCTGACAAACCTGGAGACCAAGGAAGAGAGTAAGCTCACCAACCATGCTCATATCAAACTCGCTTTTCATCTCCACTTCAAAGTGATGAGCATGTTGAGAGCACGTGGATCCAAAGACTATGTCATCCACATAGACCTAGGCAACCAAAATTGCACCGTCGTCTCTCCTGACGAAAAACATCATATCAACTCCCCCTCTCTTAAAGCCACGGGATAAGAGATAGGAAGTAAGCCCCTCGTACCAAGCACGGGGTGCTTTTTTCAAACCATACAAGGCTTTTCTCAGATGGTAGACGTGCTTCGGGTCCTGAGGGTCTTCAAACCCTTTTGGTTGTTCCACGTAAACCTCCTCCTGTATAATGCCATTCAGAAAGACACTCTTGACATCCATCTTATATAACTTGAAGCGTAGATGACATGCGATGGCGAGTAGTATATGGACGGACTCAAGCCTCGCAACAGGAGCAAATGTCTCCCCAAAGTCTACACCTTCTATCTGTGTGTAGCCTTGAGCGACCAACCTAGCCTTGTTTCAGATTATGGTACCGTTTTCATCCATTTTAATCTTAAAAATCCAGCTGGTACCTATCATATTTGTCTCAGTAGGTCGAGGGACAAGTTCCCAGACATTATTATTTTTAAACTGAAGCAACTCATCCTGCATAGTAGATATCCAGTGTTCATCCTTGAGTGCTTCTTTATGATTCTTGGGCTCGACTTTGGCCGTGTAGCAAAAATGGCTGACAACGTTCTCTAGTTGAGCATGAGTCTTGACCCCTAGAGTGGGATCACCAATAATGGCAGAAGGGTCATGACTCTTGCGAACCCAAGCAGGTGTGTCCCCTAACATAGGAGTAGGGTCCACAGAGTGTGGGTGAGGTACAAGTAAATCACAGCTAGAAATATCCTCAACCTCACACTGATCTTTAGAGTCAATAAACGTCGAAGGTTCGTCATCCTGCACGGTGACGTTTATTGATTCCATAACCTTAGATCTCTTCAGGTTAAAAACCCGGTATGCTCTACTATTCGATGAATATCCCAACAGTATTCCCTCGTCGCTTTGGGAGTTAAACTTTCCTAATTGCTCTTTATCCCGTAGGATGTAGCATTTACTCCCAAAAACACGGAAATATGCAAGGTTAGGCTTCTTGCCAGTCCACAACTCATAAGGTGTCTGAAGTGTGTGTGGACGCAGATAAATCCTATTCACCGTGTGGCATGCAGTAGACACTACCTCTGTCCAAAATCTCCTCGAGACTTTACGACCTAGAAGCATAGCCATCTCCTGGATCGTTCTATTCTTTCTCTCAACAATCCCATTTTGCTGAGGAGTCTTCACAGCAGAAAACTCATGTTTGATCCCAAGTCTATCACAATAAAAATCGACCTTTGCTTCCTTAAATTCAGTGTCGTTGTCACTACGTATCCTGTTAATAGTGACTCCGTGTTGATTTTGCAGGACACGACACTTGGTCATTAAAAACTCTACAGCATCGGATTTCTCTCTCAGAAAATCTACAATGGAGTATCTAGAGAAATCATCTGCCATCAAGAGGATATACCTCTTACCACCTAGACTCTCTGTACGAGTGGGACCCATAAGATCCATGTGTATAAGCTCAAGAACACGAGAGGTGGTAATGGAATGCAACTTCCTATGGGGACTATGAATTTGTTTTCCCAACTGACACGGTCCACAAACCGTTGAAGTTGGACTTCCAAGAGATGGTAAGACACGTACTAGGTCCTTTTTAACTAAGAGAGTGAGATCTCTAATATTTACATGACCTAAACATTAGTGCCACAGATCCATAGGAGTGACCGTGGTGCTATTGCAGACAAGTGAGGATATGGGCTCAGTCCCATAGCAATTATCCTTTATCCTCACCCCTTGCATTAAAAGTTTAGCGGTTTGATTATAGATCTTACAAGCATCCCGGTCAAACTTTACAGCAAAGTCAGCGTCGCACAACTGGCTAATGCTGAGAAGGTTTTCTTTCAAACCTTTGACGTACAAAACATTTTCTAGCTTAGTAAATCCAGGTAACTCGACAGTACCACATCCTATAATGCTAGACTTTTTCCCATCTCCAAAGGTGAATCTGCCATCTTGATAATCCTCAAGAGATGTAAAAAAATGAGGCATCACCTGTCATATGTCTGGATCACCCACTGTCAAAATACCACTGCGAGGTATTATGTTCTTTGAGAGCAACATGAACAACAAAGGCCTTTTTATCTTTCCTATGTACCCAAGAAATGGTGACCTTTTATTTGCCTTTGTTGTTGTTGGTTTTAGCTGGAATGTGAGAAGCATTCACTGATGGCAGAGACATCCGTCGGAATTCCCCCATCAAACTCTGTGACGTGGCAGCTAAGAACTCAACTCGCTCTCTCAGACTGGAAAACTCATCAGTATGTCATGGTGGAACAGAAGTACGCTGTGTCCGACTCATGCTATAGTAAAACTCCCTGAGGTGGCCTTTTCTTTTGCAATAAGTACAAAAGAACACAGTCAAAGGCAGACCTTGGTTTGCTTTTCTTGGTCGAACTATCCTACGAGGTTTTTTACGATGGCCATAAGGAGTCATAGTAAACTCGGGAAATGGTCCAGGTGAAATTTGGGATGTGGAGGCACTATCATAACCTATTCCCTACCTATCACCAAAACGTAAAGCGGGGCCGAGGAGCATCTTTCCCATCTTCCCATATCTGTCCTCAATTTGTACCTTAACTTCCCGTGCTTTCTCAAGATCATGAGTCAGCTGGGCAACAAGGGCTTCTAGTTTCTTCCGAGTCTCCACGGAGGAATGGAGCTCACTCGTAAGACTAGCCACTTGTTTAGTCAAGTCCCCTCTCTCTTTCTCAAAATTACACTCTCTCTCTCTAAACAAACTCTCTTTCTTAACACAGGCAGATTCTCTCTCTCTCAGGGCGGTGCAGGTGGAGGACTCTCTCTCTATCGCTTTTCTTAAATCTTCCTATAAGTCGGTGATCTTAAGAACTAACGCTTTGCTATGCTTTTTAGTTTTAAATGACTCAGAATATAACTTAGCGTAGGCGCGTTGAATATCACTCTCGCTCTCACTTGAGTCATCCTCCCCCTCACTCACATCGATCTCACTGTCGAGGTATCCCTGTGATGCAGCATCCTCATCGTCGTGACAAGTACTCAACGTGCTCACATGACTAGCCATGAATGCGGTGAAGCTACACTCATGCGGTGACTCATCTCCCAAGTCCACCGACCTGACCTCACTGTCGTCGCTAAGGGTAGCATTAAGGACCGCTTTCCCTTTCTCTCTGTTCAGACGTGTGGCACACTCAAAGGCTCTATGACCCCTACCGTCGCACTCAAAGCATCTCTCACTTTCTTTCTTAGGAGGATCTTTAAAATCTTTTTCATTTTTCTTTTCAAACTTATTTTTCTCAAATTTCTTTTTATCTTCAAAATTGCCATTTTTCTTAAATTTGAGAATCCTCTTAAAATTTTTTGCAAAAAGAGCCAAATCATCTAAGTCAAAATCACAATTAGAATCTGACGTGTCAGTCTCTCTCTTTCTAGATGAATCTACCCTATTTCTAGCCGACCCCTCACTCTTTTTCTCTTTGGCATTAAGTGCAATTCCCTTATCTTTAGACCTAGCAGTTTTAGGGAACATATCAATTTCATATCTTTGCAAATATCCTACAAGTTCTTCCAATTTTAGCATATTTAAATTACCCATAGAATTTAGCACAGTGACTTTAGGGATAAAACGCTTAGGCATAGAACGGAGAATCATTTTAACAACTCTAGTATTAGGAATATGTTCACCAAGATTAAAGCTAGTATTAACAATATCAGAAAGCCTAGCATAAAAATCATCAAAACATTCAGTCTCATGCATGGTGATAATTTCAAATTGAGTTGTCAAATTTTGCAATTTAGACTCTTTCACAGCATTAGTTCCTTCATGGGTGAGTTATAAAACATCCCATACCTCTTTTGACGTGGTGCACGTCATTATGCGTTTGAACTCATCAGGTGTGACAGACCCGAAAATGGCACTTAATCCTTTAGAATTGAATGATGACCATTTAAATTCTTCTTTAGTCCAAGAAGTGACAGGTATTAAATTGATCACATTATCAACAGTGACGGAGGGAGGTGTCCACCCTCTTTCAACCAAAATCCAGACACGTTCATCAATGGCTTTTAATGCAGATCTCATGTGGGCTTTCCAATATGCATAATTTGTCCCATCAAAAACTGGCATTTTATTATATAACTTCTCCATAATGAACACACTCGTTTTCAAAAATCAATTTTTCAGAAAATTGATATCTTAGAAAAAATTTGCGAGAAATTACATGGTAAAATTATGTAACTGGCTCTGATACCAATTTGAGAGGTGTGCGCTCTCGTTCAGATAAGGAAGTTATTTAATTAAACACAGTTTTTACCACTTAAGTCCTAAACATGCATCTATACGTGATTAAATACGATGATGAAACATGCAAGAACACATATGTGAGGAAAAATCCCCTAAAGGGGCAAAACCTTTTTATTTTCACAATAATTTTGTAAGAGTACGGCTTACACGGATTACAATGAAAATATATGACACAAGAAATACCCTCGGGTGTCGGTTCTGTTGTCGGCGGTTGGAACTATCCCTTTTCAGTAGGGCAGCAGTGAAGAAGAGAGCGGCTTCCTCACAAATTACTCCAGTTGAGTAAATGATCTTCTTGAAGGTTTAAAGATTCACACACATATATGGGAATGGTTTTCTGAATCAAAAAGGGGTTTAGAAAACCTTAAAAAGTGAAGTCTTATTCTGGGTTGTTTTCGCAGAATTTTGAGATTGCAGAAAGACTTAAAAACGTGTAGAAGGAGATCATATATTTATACAAAAATTGAGGCGGCGGCTCGTTCGAACGAGATAGCCATATCGTTCGAACAAAGGACAGAAGTCGTTCGAACGATATCGCGCGACATGCCTATCTCGCGCGAACGACTTTCAAAGTCGTTCGAGCGAGCTCATCGATCGAGGCCATTCGCTTCTACACTTAGAAAAATTTTGTTTTTGATAAAAAAATTAATTCAGACTTCAAAAATAATTTTCAAAAACATTTCCCAAATATTTATGCAAATATTTAAAGATCCAATAAAACATATTACTGATAAGGCGTAGTGGAGTAGTCTGAATTAGCTGAGCAGCACGTTGCATGTAGCATGATGCACGTGAAGAAAGTGGATGAAATGAATTCGGATAGAGGTCGTCGAGGATGATCGTGTTGACGTGCCGAATGTAGTGGTATCAGACATATGAACTGTGATCTAGGATAAAACAAAAAAGTCCTAGAATCTACCCCGGACATTTATAAAATTATATCCTTACACATAATACTCTCCAATCCACTCATCATTATCAAACTCCTCATCTAGGTTAGGAGGAGTACAAGAGTCATGCCTTGTGAAGAGTTCATAACTTTCTTTTGTGCTAATCAACGTCAGGGCCTCAGTTCACCAT
The DNA here is from genome assembly GCA_949130495.1 of Sambucus nigra. Taxonomy (NCBI): domain Eukaryota; kingdom Viridiplantae; phylum Streptophyta; class Magnoliopsida; order Dipsacales; family Adoxaceae; genus Sambucus; species Sambucus nigra. The sequence continues at coordinate 168,754,324 of OX422211.1, forward strand.
TCCATAAGGATAACTTTTTTTCATACTCAATTTGAGCAGAGGCAGCGAAGATGGCTGTAACAACGCGCCTAATAAAATACCAGGCGATCACTCATGTACCAAATTAAAACAGGAGTCGCATATGGTTCATTCTTAGCATCACTATCGAAAACCAAATTAATTACTAATAACCAATTAGGCTGGCGTCAAAATTTTATTTAACTAATATTTTTAAACAAACCATTCAATTAAAACATCCAAACAATTTATATATATATAACAGAAAAGAAACAAAATAACCGAACACTCGGTTTAATATAATGCAATCAAATCAAAGGCCATACAAAAAGGCGGTAAAATAATAAATAAATGCAATTGGGCTATCAGCTCGAATATTTCTATAGTACCTCCTATCTAGATCTTGAGGATGGAAGCATCTACAAGAAACCTGCATGCATCCACAGTTGCTGGAACAAGTGTCTGACTCGAAGAAATCCTCATCCAGGCATCCCAGTGTCTGGACACCTATATATACATAGCATGAGGGAAAAATATAGAAACGGGACATAGCCCGAGTTGTGAAAATATTTTGCAAGTGCATAAATGCTTTATTTATGAAAAATGTTTTATTTCATATTTAAATTGATATCGCACTCCCATGAGATACCCCTCACCCCTCTTAAAATGGTGCACACCTATCGCATCCCTCTAAACATCCTAGTCAAGCTACCATGCATAACTAATCCATCACCCCGAACTCTGAAAGTCCTAAGTAAACCGAGTACTAAGGGTTAAACTTCTCCCCAGTCTCAACACTGTGCCATGTTGGTGCGTGGGGTGTCTCGCGAAGCGAAATCAAAACAAGGAACCCCCCGATACACTACTACTTGTCAATGTTGTTCATCGAGATCCATTAAGCCCTAAGCACACAACATATATATGTATATAATTAACCCGAGTACTAAGGGCTAACTTCTCCCTAGTCTCAACACTGTACCATGTTCGTACGTGGGGTGTCTCGCGAAGCGAAATCCAAATAAGGAACCCCCCCGATACACTACTACTTGGCAATGTTGTTCGTCGAGATCCATTAGACCCTCAGTACACCACGTATATATATATATATATAACGGCCTAAGGCACCCTCCCGTTACAATACTCCCTCGCATCGTCGGTCATTGAGATATAATAGCCTAAGTCACACCAGCGGGACATCCTAAATCCTACCTCGCTAACTTACTCACATACTTCTACCACTCTACCCTTCCACTTAACGATATGGAAAGTCTAACAAATTAGGGAGCCTACTCTCTGCAAAAGTGTTACGAACATCATACACAAAACATATTTCCTCTAAAATTTTCCTTTTCATTAAGGTCTAGCTATAAGCCTCAAATCAATTTCTCTAACTCCTGCTTCAACCACCTACTTATGGTGAGAGAACCATTTTAGTGCTTCTCCATAGCACTCCTATTTCCATAATCATACCATCATCATGCGGCCCTCAGTCTATAGTGTTTCCACCACACTATATGACTTATCGAAAAAACCAACATCCTTGCATATTATAACATCTCTCCACTCCCGACGTCCTTAAGGTTCATGCGTGGAGCATCTCGCAAGTGAAATCCAAACAAGGATCCCCTCCAATACAATACTACTTAACTTTGTCCATCGTGGAGGTCTGTTAGCTTCAAATATGCAACCTGGATAACCCTATCCACTATTTCAACAAAATGTGGTTTGAACTCCTATCTCTGTCCAGGAGACACACCACTAAGTGCTCGCACTAACCCTAAGTCCTTACGCAAACAATAATGAACTTAGACTCATAGCTTAATAATAAACCATGCATACCTTAAATTAAACTTATAAGGTCACCACGCACTCTAATCATGATAATGAAACATCTGCTCATCGAAGTTTCATCTATACATATAATAAAGGCGAACTTAACTTGTATCCAGGTGAGGTATCGCAACAACAACCTGTTCCACAGTGGAACCGCGGACACGATAGTCTTGTAATTATTTACCTGTTATCGCTCCGATAAACGAAGATCATAATATACTCAAAATAACGCCATACTCGTATAACACACACAAAATAAGCAATACAAATATGATATAAACTTAAAATACTAACACTCGCTCTTCTCAGCGAATGAAAGAAAATAGTTCCCCGCTATCACGAAAAACACATAAATATATACTACATAATGTTATCGATACTACGAATAAACTCGAATCACACACGAGTCTAAGGCTAATAAAATACCGTGACTCAATCTTATCACACCGAATATACCTCCTTTATCCGAGGTGAAACTCATAATATCAGTATCTCGGACTCCATAGCCTCGATCTTGACAATTGCCTTCATATTTCCCTTAACTCCTTCGTTAAAAGGAAATTTCACTACCGGCTTCAACAGCCTTGGTTCGATGAATTCCCCGGGTGGATGTCCACCGATGGGGTTCTATGGATACCAATCTTCCATAAGTGTTAGCAACACTTCCATAGTGAGCCTATCATTCCTCTGAAGGACTCTCTCTTCATTGTACTTACCTTGATTCAGTACAAAATTCACCTATCCATAACTTTTTTTATTCACTGTCGACCTCTAATCGATCCTTAGGTGAATAGTTCAGAACTGCATTCTTTCTATTCCTGCTAAATTTGGGGAGCTCACGGTTAAAAACCATCCATAAGATCCCTTTAGGGGCAAAATAACCTGCTCCCCCGAATATGGTGATCAATGTTCCAACCATTCCAATATTTCTCCCACGAGTGAAAAATTTTCCTCTAATTTTCACATATGGGTATTTCCACACCCTGTTTTAAGCCAAAGCTTTCAAGCCTTTCACTTCTGCTGAATCACATTGCACTTACTCTGTATAACTTAAAGTTCAACGTATGGTCCTTATCAAAGACCTTTCGAACCTTTTTCCCAATTTACTTCACTAGGTAATTCAAGTTTATCACTACTCTCTACTGTGGTACTAGGATACTCATAACTACTATTCTTTAGTAGTCATTGCAACCATACTTGACAAATGCCACAGGGAGAGTGACCTTTACTGCGGTCCTAGTCTTCGACTTCAACTAACTGCTCCAAATAAGTCTTACCTTCTGCTACCCTTGCAATGGCCTTCTGTGGTCGTCCTTCATCGATCAGCACACGAATCTCGAACGAGCACGCAAAATATTACAATAATCTTATGATATGGCAGGAGAAAGAAATCTCATAAGAAGAATCAATGACCCGAATCCTAAGGCTCTATATCAAATCGAGAGCAACGTTGAACGCGTAGTACGTCCACACAGATTCCTAAGGACACTAGAACCTGATTACCTGATACCATCTATGACACCCCGCCTAATAAAATACCGGGCGATCACTCCTGTACCAAATTAAAACAGGAGTTCCATATGGTTCATTCTTAGCATCACTGTCGAAAACCAAATTATTTACTAATAACCTATTAGGCTGGCATCAAAATTTTATTTAACTAATCTTTTTAAATAAACCATTCAATTAAAACATCCACACAGTTTATATATATGAAATTGAAAAGAAATAAAAATAACCGAACACTCGGTTTAATATAATACAATCCAATGAAAGGCCGCACAAAAAGGCGGTAAAAGAATAAATAAATGCAATTGGGCTATCAGCCCGAATGTCTCAACAGTATCTCCTATCTAGATCTCAGGGATGGAAGCGTCTACAAGAAACCTGCATGCATCCACAGCTGCTGCAACAAGTGTCTGACTCGAAGAAATCCTCATCCAGGCATCCTAGTGTCTGGACACCTATATATATATAGCATGAGGGAAAAATATAGAAACGGGACATAGCCCGAGTTGTGAAAATATTTTGCAAGTGCATAAATTTTTTATATATGAAAAATGTTTTATCTCATATTTAAATTGGTATCGCACTCCCATGAGATACCCCTCACCCCTCTTCTAATGGTGCACACCTATCGCATGCCTCTAAACATCCTAGTCAAGCTACCCTGCCTAACTAATCCATCACCCCTGAACTCTGAAAGTCCTAAGTAAACCGAGTACTAAGGGATAAAATTTTCCCCAGTCTCAACACTGTGCCATGCTCGTGCGTGGGGTGTCACGGGAAGAAAAATCCAAACAAGGAACCCCCTCCCCCCCCACCCCCGATACACTACTACTTGGAAATGTTATTCGTCGAGATCCATTAAGACCGAAGAACACAACGTATATATGTATATAATTAACCCGAGTACTGAGGGCTAACTTCTCCCTAGTCTCAACACTGTGCCATGTTCGTGCGTGGAGTGTCTCGCGAAGCGAAATCCAAACGAGGAACCCTTCCGATACACTACTACTTGGCAATGCTGTTCGTCAAGATCCATTAGACCCTTAGTACACCATGTGTATATATATATATATATATATATATATATATATAATTATATATATAATTATATACTTTATCATACTCACTCTTATATACATATCACAATATACATCCGGATAGGATCTCTCGGACTGAGATTTAATCTATGTTCATTTTATCTCTATACTCTAACAGAGATACATAAATATATATATATATATATATATATATATCCTTGCTCTCATACACAAGTAATGTACTAAACACGCAAGTATATATATATACTTGCTCCTCAAGCCAGGGGATTCACCCGCATCGCGCAACCTCCCTGGATCGCACTAAAGAAAATATGTAATCTGGCTGTTCCAACCCTACGCCAAGGGAAAGCTCGTGGAAATAAGCCTCTAAGATACACATATACCAATCACGCACATATATATATGTATTCGTATCATATAATATATACTATAATCACATTGTATATATATACATTTATCACTCCTAAAATGTATGCATGGTTATAATTGCCAACCTCACATAATGATGGCCAATAACTCCAAAATATTCTTACTCGTAACAACATTTAAGTATTCACACACCTAGAATACTAAACTCATAATTATTCTCTCACTTAACTTATAACTCGCACTTTAATCATTTTTAAGGATTCACACACATCTAATCCTGAAAATATTAATTCCTAGAAATCGCGTCCTAGGATTTACTCAGATGTATTCAGCTCACATACATTCGAATAACGCAAATACCTATGCCCAACCGGCAGAAGAACTCTCTCTCGAATGTTTTTCGTCCCGAACGTTTACTAGGTCCGTTCCCCGAATTATGGCCTACACCAATCTAAGGTTTTCTTTTCCATCTAAAGGTTCACTCACCCTCAAAACCAATATCTAGGAGTCCCAGTATCACAACTAGGATCCCCCATAAATACCCTAGATTGAAATTTAGCTTCCCATACTCTTAAGGGAAGAAAACTAATAATTCAGGTCAAGCCCGCAATCTGAATCGATTCGAAAAGTGTTCTGTAAACAGGTCCACAAGGGCGAATCGATTCGGTCTAAATCCGAATCGATTCGGCCCAAGGCATCCTTACAGATACCCTTAGGCGAATTGATTCGGCCTAGACCCGTATCGATTCGGCCTGTTTGAGGGGCACTGTTTGGGCGATTTGTCAATCTCCAAAATACCCAAATATCAACCCAAACTCCATTTTAATGGTTTCTAATCTCAACCAAGAATCCTATTAACATCCTAACACTGATTTTCAACTGATATCTCCATAAATTTGTGGTATTAAACCATTTCTCTTAGGTTTAAACCTTAAATCCATAAAATCCCTAGTTTTGACATTTCTTCTATTTCATTTCAATTTTACACTCCATTAACATGGTTTTAACACTAGAAATCCTTTAGAGTTTACAATACATCAATTTGTAAACACTTAATCAACTTTTGCCAAATTTACTTCAAGGGTTCTAACCCAAACTTCATAATTTACCAATTATGATATGAAATATACACACTAAATTAAATAAAGCAAGTAAACACTTGCCTGGAGGATAAAATCCGACGACCTCGAGTCGAATCCCACGGAGTTTGGCCGAAATCTTCCATTTCTCTCCCTATCTTCCTCTCCTATTTATTTCCTCTCTCTTTTTCTTTCTTTCTTCCCCTCTCTCTCTCTCTCTCTCTCTCTCTCTCTCTCTCTCTCTCTCTCTCTCTTATATAGGAGAGAAATAAGGGTTTATCCCTTTAAACCCAAAAATGACCCGTTTACTAAATTACGTGTCCCTACTGGTCTAAAATTCTCAAAACTTAAATACTACTCCCCGGATACTTTATTTGGACTAACTCGACCATTCCGAAATCAATCGCACACTCGAAATCTCCATTCGAGGTACTTAACCACAAATCACTAATTAAACCCAATACATCTAAATGCGAGTTTTTCAATTACAATATTATCCTCTGTCGCTTTACCCAGCTGCGATATATAATTAAAATACTCCAACTTATTTACTGAATCCCAAAAGTAAATTTAACACCCATCTAAAATCATCCAATCCTTGAAAACTCCAAAAATTACTATTTACGATAATTTCTTAAATTCCCAAATTACACTTACTTATGAATTTTAATTATCCCCAAAAGTGCGAGGTGTTACAATGGCCTTCTCCCAGCCTTCATCAAAGGAAGCTTTGCTTTTGGCCTTCAAGGAAGTAACCTCTGAAGTCAGACCATCTACTTTGTCTTTAGTAGTTTGGGCTTGAGTGGTGACTTTTGCAAGTTTAACTTTGACAATCTTAGACCTTCCCTCAGAATCATCTAATTTCTTCTCACCATCCTGGGATTTGTCTTTAGTAGCCTTTATCTTGCCTTAAGCTGCAGTGGCCCTATCATTGGCCTTTCTCTGGTCATCCTTCTCCATTATTTGGTTGAACTCAACCAAAAACTGTAAGCAGAATAAAACACAAGATATCAAAAAGAGTTCATCAATATGAAGAAAAGAGAAGGAAAGTGAGAAAATTACCATGACCAAATTGTGACAAACTCTTTCAGTCAGCCTAGACCTGGACATGGGGACGGATGTAGCTCTATCAGTAGGAAGTGTTCTAGATTTAATTAACCCCTGGTCTGTCCAAGGTTAACAGCAAAAGAGCTTGACCCAATATCAAGGACATCATGAATTTTTCTTACCAACTCTTGCTGGTCGAAAATCTTCTTATCAGCCAATGCCTACTAGTTGGTTAATATTTTTTGTGCCTATTTTTTAGGATCAGGCAAACCTTTTCGCAACTTCTTCAGTTGAGTTTTAACGGTCGGAGTCTTATCAACACTAATAGGCCTCTTGTCACTAGCTTGAGACTTTTGGTTTCAGCATCAGTAGCCTTGGGGGTAGGAGATAAAGGCCCACCTAGTAAGTTGGGCATGTTTCTCTTGGTTATGTCTGTTGAAGGAGAGATGGGAATTTCAAAAAGATCAAATCATTAAAAGGAGGAAGAAGTTCCTCTATAAATGAATTCAGTACCGACATACTCATTAGCTAAAAAGGTTGGTACGGGATCCTCCTCATGGTTGATGGTAACTTGGGCAGAACAAGTGTAGATTGGTCAACAAAGGAAGTTATAGAGCTTTTATACTCCAACAACAAATAAGTTGAATGGGTATGTTCCTCTACAATATTCTGATTTAACCCTCACGGGAACTTAAGGTCGTTAATATGGATTTCTCCTTCCTTGGGGAACCTCTTCTTACTTTCCTCTGCATAAAAAGAAACAGTAAAGTTAGTCAACAAACATAAAAAATGCATAGAAAAAGAGGAAAAGCAATTAATAGAGTTAAAACCTATGCCACACCCTGATTGAGGACATCTATGAATAGTATAAGTCACTTTAGTGGGCAGGGGATCATGTTGCCAATTTTTAATAACTATGCCATATTCCCAATAATCCTTATTGGAATCTGGTAGATTTACCACTAAATCCCTATTGGCTTGCCTAATCTTCAAGTAATAGGTACTTTCTCCAACCGTACCCCATTTGTAACAAAATATCAACTCAAAAACCCCAATCAGGGTTCTATAAAGCTCATTCAACCGATGTACACCATTTATAACCCTCCAGGTATTTGGGGGCTACTTTAGCAGGAACAACATCAAAATACTGGCAAAAATAAAGAAAAAGGGGGTTTGGTGGAAATGTGATGCCACACTCAGCTATGAATAAAGTGGGGATACAATGGCCCTCGGGAAGGGAATAAACATCTATGGGAACCTGGGGTATCTCTAAGTCAACCCAAGATGGGATTTTCCTTTTCTCTCTAAACTCATCTAACGAACTCCCATCTACAATGTGAACCATGGTGGAAAAAGAGAAAAAGATGATAAAATAGAGAGAAGGGAAAAGAAGGCTTATAGGGAATCAAAGACAATTACAAAAAACTGAAGAGAAAATGGTAGCAAACAATCGCATTGAAAAATATTGAAGGCAAAGAAAGCACTAAAGTTCAAAAGGTTTAAGGTAAAAAGAAAGGAAGGAAATTTCGTACCTATTTATTGGTTGTCTCGATAAGTGGAAATAAAAGAATTAACTGAACGAATCAGATAACTATCTCCGACTGCACATTTCTCAAAGCATCAAAAGACTATTATGTCCTTTGGCAGTTCAAAAGGTTTGAATTATTTACAAAAATACCATCATCAAATAGATCCACTGGAAATTTTTACAAGTGTGGGAGGTTAGCTGCCGACCAAACACTCAAACAGTACGCTAAGTAGCTTCCTGGGATAAATACTCCATACTCTCACTCAAGCATTAAGCATGGAGCATTGGGGACTTTTATTTTATGTAAACATTACACTCCCATGTGGACTAACGATGAGTGTACACCTGTCCTCTTACGTGGACGACTAACCACTTTGATCGGCTTTAGAGACACTTAGTCAACTAGAATTCCGACTAACTCCTGAACACCAATCAATAGGAATACCAGTAGCTACTCGGATGGGATGCCAACCAGCATTGAATTCTAAGAGTTTTATATATTGTACACAAATGTAAACACTTGGAGATATAAAGGCACTCCATATCTTGGGTTTTTAACCACTATAAATACAAACTGCTCGCTTAGCTCAAGGGGCAACTCGAATCACTCATACCACACTTAGATATCGTAACGCCCACTGAATAAAAACCAACAGTAGACGTAGGCTATTTTACAGCTGAACCACTCTAAAAATCATATCTCTTGTGTGTGTGGTTTGAGTTACCTATCTTATTTTTATATGTGATTATAAATTTAGAGTTTGTCCATTTTTATACATTAACAGACTCCATCGTCATTTTCAAGGTATCCAGTATTGATCATCTCTCTCTTTTTGTGTGTGTGTGTGTGTGTGTGTGTGTGTGTGTGTGTGTGTGTGTGTGTGTGTGTGTGTGTGTGTGTGTGTGTGTATAGCATAGGCTCGAATGAGGTCCTTATATGAGGTCCATAATAAGACAAAAGTAAGACCTTTAGTAATATTCTATTTTAGACCCCAATACCTTTAGAAAATAATTTTGCATTTTAGAAATCTTTAAGACCTTAAGAAATAATAAATTCGCCAAATTTTGATCAAATCCTAATTATGGTATCAGAGCCAAGACGCTCCCTTTAGACTTATAGTAAAAAGACTTTAATGCCCTTGGGATTTATCCCTCGTATTTACAAAGATATTTTTGGAACCAATCCAAACAACTAACCTATACCCATAACTGATTTAGAATCAGAAGGTTTTTTAACCTATCACATAGATGGTTGTTCACATACTGAATACATGCCAGCCAAACACGCAGATAGTACACAAGTTACTGCTAGTGCTATTAATAACATAATAGACCAAAATAAGTGTATACTCCTTATATTAAGACAATTAATAAAAGACACTCAAACTCTAGAAATAGAGATAAAAAATATCTCTAAAGACTATTAGAAATAGATAACCAAATCGCAATGGACCTAGTACAAGTTCTATAAGAAATAAATATTAAGACTAATCATATTGAAGTCCTTAATAAAGACATTTTAGAAATTAAAACTTTAACTAAAAATCAAGACAGTGAGTTAATTAAACTTACTAAAGAACAAGCTAAGCTTATCTCGAGATTATATAGTTATCTTCCTAATGGAGATAGTGAGATCAGACTGGAATGAGGTACCAAGAGACCTCTCCATTCAGACCTTAGCAGTTTTTACTAAAAAAATTTAGAAAAGATAAATGATGATAGATTTTATTATAAGATAAATGAAAAAGAGATTGCCAACACTGTTAAAGCAACTAGACTCATATTAGAAAGACTAAATTTAATCTATACATCCATAGTATTTACCCAAGACTATAATAGTAGCTTTGTTAAAGACTTAAATTTATATTTAAAAGCTAATACAGAAGGATTAACCACCTTCTACACAGACTTTGTTAAATTCCAACAAAATTTAGAAAATTATCTTAACAACATAGAAGGCCATAACCAATCTAGAATATATGGAATCATTAATTAACTTAGACTAAACATGTCCCAAGAAAAAGATAAATATGAAGAAAGTATTCAGGGAATAAAGGTTGTATATAACAAACCTTCCCAAGCAGAAATAGACTCTCCTTTTATTCTAACTCGTTTAGATAAAATTGAAAAAATTGTAGAATCTATAGAAATTAGATCTATGCAACTACAAGAAAAAGATAATGAAGTAAAAGACTATATTACAATGTTACTAAACCCCTTATTAATTCTCTAGCCGGACATAGTGAAGAAATTTTTTATAAAATAAGAAAAGAGAATAAGATTTTTAACGAAGAAATCTTTAGTCAGATAAAAGGATAAAAAAAATATTCAGACTTCTTAGAAAGAATTGAAAAAAGACTTGAACAAAAATAGGTAACCACCTGTCAATTTAGAGAACCCCCTCCTATAGAAACTAGAGAAAGGAAGACCATAGGAAGAAGAATCATAAATGATGGATTAGAAAAGACTAATAAGATAGTCAGCTCTATCACGAATATTGGACAGAGTAATTGTATGCTCCAAAGACTTAAGGATTCATCCTACAATGTTAGAACATGGTGGAAAGAGAGAAATTTCACCAATCCTATCCAATGGAAGGAATGGGGTGAAGTTAACTAGAAGATTATTGAAGATTCCATTCATAATGGACAACTTCCAGCCGTTGGATACATAAACTTGTTTAAAGAAGGTACCACTACTAAGACTCCTAATTATAACATGACTTACCATTGTAGGAATCATGTGTTAGACAAATATTATACTGATCTCCAAGTATTTGACTCAGAATGGCTTAGATATAGAGGAACTGATTGGAAGTTACAATTTCTAACCTTTGGACTCTTTCAAGCAAGAATCCAAGAATTACATAGACCTCAGAATAACATCAACATATTTTGTTGTTTAGTAGATAAAAGATGGAAAGATTTTGAGAAAAGCCTTATTGGGATAGCCCAATTAGAAATGCCAGACAACATAGGATACTTTAATGTCATTCCGGCATTTACAATTCCGTAAACACAGCCAAACATTTTAAGTTAATCTTATATGCTAGTGGCTATGAAGACTATATTATCCCAGACGCTAATATAAATATAGAATTCCAGAGCTATGTGAAGTTCTCCCAATTTCCTTATAAAGGAATGCAATCGAAAATTCCTAGTGGTAGACTTAATGAAGAAATTTTAGTTAGAACCAATGTTTCAGACTACAATCATACTTACAGTATTAGGAATACTGAACCTATGAAAGACAAAGCTAAGACCCTTTGGCAATTTCCAGAATTTCAAGAAACTAAGACTATACAGAATAAGCCTTTGTTTATTAATCAAGATAATGTCACTGAAAATGTTACTATCCAGTTTGTCCCCCCTAAGATTATCAATAAGAATATCCAGACTGAAAATTTTAGATTTATGAATATGGGAGAAGCCATAATCAATGATCCTTCAGAAGGAGAATGTAGTAGTAAGACTAGATCTAGTTTACTAAGGCAAGCCCCTGTAATTAGACCTACAAGATCATTTGAATAAAAAGACTTAGTTAAAGAAAAAGCTAGGATCCAAAACTTTGGACATGAACCCTCAGAACTGTATATGAAGACATTTAAAGATCACCTTAAGAAAAGTCATTATGTTAGATTTCAAGAAAGAGAAAAATAAAATATGATAACTCAAGACCGTATATTAAAATTAAAAGAATCTAAGAATACTAAAAAACTTCTTAGAAACTTAAGACTAATAGGAGAAGGAGAAGAAAGACTAATGCTAGTTACACAAGTAGAACCTAACAAACAAGAGATATGAAGTAGTAGTAGGCTAGAAGATGCTCCTATACTTTTTAGTAAACCAATAGTAATAAATATTCCTATATACTTTAGAACTTTAGTTAAGACTAAACCTAATTATATAAAAGACTTTTCAACTGGTGACAAGAGTTTTACTCCTGTTAAGACCATGGAAAGTCAAGCCATAAATCCAGTAGGGATATACCTTAACTTAGACAATGTACAAGATAGGAAGAAGGCCTTAGACGAATGGCGTAATCAAATGAACATGTGTTTTGCATCTAATGAACAATGGGATGCAAGTTCATGTAAACAATAGGCTGATCAATCCATTAGAGGTATTGCAAAAATTATCTAGATAGTTTAAAAAAGGCTACAAATGAAGACTCCTTAGCTAAGATTGAGAAGATGAAAGAAAACCTAGAAGAAAGATCAATTAAAGAATACATTCAATTGTTTACATCATAATTCATTGGAGCTGGACATTTAGCTCAAATCAATGAACATGACCTAGAAAAAACTAAGTTAGCCCTCCTTAGAATTTGCAAACTAGATAAGATAAATGAATATAGCAATAATTATTAGCAGTTATATTACCAAATTAAAGAATTTGGAAAGACCTTAAAAGATGAATACTTTAGAAAAATACCAGCCATAGGACAAATCCTAATTAATGAATATAGGAATTGGCCAGGAGTGGCTAGAGTTAAGAATAACTCCCTTAGTGAATGAATGAATTTCTCCAAAGACTATATCATATCTAAGAGACGTGATATAACTCAAGGAAAATCAATAGAAGATACTTTCAAACAGACCCCTCCAATCAAAGATGAAAGAGACATCGTTCCAATCCAATGGGGATGCGGTAGTGAATCTAAGAAATTCAAAAATAAATTAGAATGGAAACATTGAAAGTTTAAGACTAGACCTTTAGGATTTCTAAAAAAGTATAGATTTAGACCATCTACTACCTTTAGGGAAAAGAACTCTAAGTCTAAGAAAAATAAATTTAACCAAAGAAGATATTTTAAGAAGAACACTAGTAAGTATAATAAAGTTTCTAATTATAGGAAAGAAAAAAGATATAGCTTAATCTAAGACTGCCATCAAAGAATGTTGGACTTGCGGCAAAGAAGGACACTTTGCTAAAGACTTCCCTAATAAGAAAGATAAAGAAGGTATTAAGATTATTAATATAATATTAGACTATGTAGATAAAAAAGAATTAGATATCCTATATGTTATAGAAATATCAGACATAGAAGATGGTGATAATACCAGTATCTAAATTGCATACACAGACAGTAATTCAGAAGACTATAATAGTGATACTGATGAATATGAAGACTCTCAGGATACTTTAGACTTGTATATGATGCAAACTAATCAAGACGATTTGGATAGTAAATGTATAGGCTTTGAAGAAGCTTGCTATAAGTGTATATTAAGCCTCTTTTTAAAGAAAAGATGGACAGTTAGTAATCCTGAGTTATTAACATATATACCTAGATGTTATTTTGATGAAAGACATTATTGCACATTTGAAATGAAATGTATCAAGAAATACTTTAAATGTGTATAATGCTTTGAGACCATACAAATAGAATTATTTATGGTTTGTGTCATTTGTCAATTACACTACCATGAAAACTGTTGGAGAATTAGATTTAGAGAAATTTATACTAGCCAGTATGATGCTCAAATATACTTAGATATTAAAACATATTATTAAGACATTGATAGAAATATAGCCAAAAGATTACAAGAAAATGAAGACTTAAAAGGAAAAGAAATTTCCTATGATTTAGAAGGATACCATTCTGATAGTAGTTCAGAAGACCTAACACCCATATAATTTATAGATAAACCCCATAAAGGAATATCTATTTTAGAAAAAAATAATTTAGGAATTTATACTAAACCACATGCTTGTTTTCTAGAAATATTTATACAACATAAAGATTATCCTAAAAGACTTTCAGCTTTTATAGATACATGATGATCTCAGAGTATTTCCAAGGCTAATGCCTTCCCTGAAGACTATTTTTTAGAAAGTACTCAAGAAATCTATGGTAAAGTGGCTAATGGAGGCCCATTTACATTATATTTCCAGACTATTCCTATTTATTTTAAATTAGGAAATCAGACCAACAAAACTGTTAATCATCGGTTTTGGATAATGGACCCTCGTCGTAGTTTCACAGGAAACATTATTTTAGGACAAGACATTATTAGTAAATATCATCCTTATACTCAGTACAACGATAAGATATTAATTAGTGATAAAGAGGAATTTAATGTTAAAGCCCCTCTCATAGATCATAAGACTTCCTATGACCTTATGCAGGTCAAACCCAATTATAGACCCATAAAACATCAGAGTTCTTCAGCTGAGCATGGTGAACCTAGACCTACAAACCAATAAGAAGCCCTAGAAATTACTAAACCCTTACAAAAATAATGTAAGTGTCCAGACCAAAAGAGTTATAAGCAAATAGCGCTTATACAATAAGATATTTTAGATCAAGCCCAGCACACCTTATTACATGTTCAAGTTTTATCCAAACAGAAGAAAATGGATATAGAAGTAGAAAAGAAAAAAATTAAGCAATTAGCAGAGCCTACTTTAGGAGAAAATCCCATCGCTAAGTGGGATAAAGACCAAAGTTATAGTGAAATTATCCCTATTAACCCAGACACCACTATTAATGGTGGAACCTATAAGAAAGGATATTCACAGGAAGATAGGAAAGAATTGAAAAAAGACATAGACGAAATGCTTAAGTTAGGCACTATCAGAGAAAGTAAAAGTAGACATAATAGCCTTGCCTTCTATGTTCAAAATGAATCTGAACATAAAATATCAAAAAGACGTATGGTTATAGATTATAGACAATTGAATAAGAATTGTGAATTTAATTCTTATAAGATACCAAACAAGACTAATTTACTTAATTTAATTGAGGAAAAAATTATATTCAGTAAGTTTGATTGCAAATCAGGCTTCTGGCAAATTAAGATGCATCTAGACAATATTACTTGACAACCTTTAGTGTGCCTTAAGGAAAATACGAATGGCTAGTAATGCCATTTGGATACTTAAACGCTCCTCAAGTATTCCAAAGAAGAATGGATAATACATTTAGGCCTTATTTAGAATTTTGTCTTGTTTACGTAGATGACATTCTTGTAGCCAGTAAGACTGAGACAGAGCATGTAGACTATCTTAAAAAGATTATTTTAGAATTAGACAAACATGGTATTGTTATTTTCGAAAGGAAAATGCAATTATTTCAGACTGAAATAGATTTTGTGGGAATGCATATAAATAAAGGAAAAATATCCTTAGCAGAACACATAACTAAAAAGATTCTTGAATTCACAGACGAACTTAAAGATAGAAAACAATTACAATCTTTTTTAGGATTCCTTAATTGTGCTGCAGACTTCATTAAAGACCTTGCTTCAAAAAGACAAAGATTAACTGCCAAATTAACAGGAACAGACAAAACCAATCCTTTTTATTGGACCAAAGATGATTTTAAAGTCATAAGACAAATTAAAGATGCAGTCAAGAACATTCCTTTACTTGAACTGCCTAATGAAGAAGACCAGTTTATAGTAGAAACAGGTGCATCTGATAAACAATGGGGAGCAATATACTTTTCCATTAATTATCAGACAAAAAAGAAAAAACTTTGTAGATATAGTTCTGGAACCTTTACAGATCCAGAAATAAGATACATTGCCCATGAAAATGAAGTTTTAGCCATAGTAAGGGTAATAGAAAAATATATGCTTTTTCTTAGACCTAAACATTTTACTGTATATACTGACTCTTCTTATGCAGTACAATTTAGAGATTTATTCTTGTCCAAATTAAAGACTAATAGACTTATTAGATGGCAACAATTGCTTAATGGTTATTACTTATCTGTTATACATATTAAGGGAAGTAAATATACCATTCCTGACATTATAACAAGAGAACCAATGTTTGCTAACACTAATATGATTTCATGTTTTATGTTGCAAGCAGAAGACCTAGATAGCATGAGTTCCTCTGGAATAAATAGACTGAATAGAGAAGACATTGCAAACTATCTTAGACGCGTAAGACCAAATGCTGGTATAACGCAAAGACAGACTCATATTCAAGACTCTCAAGAAAAACCAATCCTAGAAAACTTTGATGATATCTTAGTTCCTCCTGGAAAATCTAGACATGAGATTATTTCTCAAAATAGACTCATTGGAAAAATGTATTTGCCCCTATATAGACCTGATCAAAGATATCCAAACTCGATCAAATTTAGACGAGAATTTTCGAAAGATGAAAAATACTCTCATAGACTCCCTTTGGTGGAATGTCAAAAATAGACTTTGGATAGAATTCAAGCAAAATCTGGTAGTTATTGCTAGATTCATGAGACTCCAAAGACTTATAGTAACCCAACTTAGTGGGACTACTACTCCTAGACCACAAACGCAAACTTATTCTCAGACCCTTGGAGAATCCTCCAAAATTAGACCAACTGATAATTTTTGTTATCAGAAAAAGACGTTTAAAACTAAGATTATTATATCATTTGGTCATAATAATCTCCCATTAGTTGAAGACTTTCAAAAAGAAACTAATAACATTATTGATCATTTTAATATGTTGTTATCAGAAATAAATGGAGATGCATTAATGATTAGAGGTTTCTTCAAAGACGTTCCAAAAATATATCTTTTTAAAAAATCAGATATGGCTCATATAACTCTTGCAGACCACGGGTTCATTGGACTCGTTCAGATAAAGGATATTGAAGACTCTATTGCTCTTGAAAAAATAGTCCACGAGTACATTAAAAAGGAAGAAGACTTTCTTCCACTGTTTGTCAGGATATATCAGATTGCTCCAAGTTCCTGTAGAGGAATGAGAGTTGAGGGATTCAGACTCATTAGATTTTCTAATTATTCATTCGAAGATGTGGAAATTCTATCCTAAGATGAAACTAGAGACCTAAATGTTGATAAGCCCAAGCTCCAGATTGCTCAAGCTATAGAGACAATAGAAATCATGGAATTGTTAATAGGTGAAGATAGATGGTACACTGCCTACCACAAAGAAGACCTAATAATCCAAGTTGACTAGCCATTAAATGGAAGGCTCAAGAAAGAAGCCAAAGAAATGGTAGAGATAGCTTTGCCAGCTAGCCTTAAAATCGCGGGCCTCATTGATGAATTTTTAAACAATAATGCCCTCCCATGCCAAGACAAGGTATAAGAAGACACGGATGGGACAAAGACGGTCCCCTCATTAGCTGAAGAATTATTGAGGACAGAAGATGGCATGCTCTAGACCTATGCATTATTACAAGACGACAAGACTCATTCCGAAGACTTGACACGCTCCATCAGACGACCTTACTTTTCAAAAAGAAAAAGATTCCCCAATTATTGCAAAATGTCAAAACCCTGTAGACCCATCAGATAAGATTCTTAAAGACAAAGTTGTTTTAAAAACTTTAATAATTTATATTTTTCCACCGGATTGCTTTTGGTAACCGATTACTAGTCATTTGTAGTGACCTTGAAGCTTATAAAAGGGAGCGTGTAATATGTGTGCAATACATCAGTGGTAAGACTTCCAATATTAGATATTAGAGCGACAATATGCTTGTAGTGAGTAATATGTACATGAGTGAGTAAACCTCTCATAGTTAGGGGATGGTTGTATTTACTTATGCAATGCAATAAAAGTATTTTATTTTCGAGAAATCTCTCATACTAAGTTATTATTATTTTCCAAATTATCTCCAACTTTCTGTTCATAGAGGACTATTGTGTGGAACCTCTGGTGTAGCACATAAGGTGTTATACTGTTAAACCATTGTCAGGTACCGATTTGCCATGAGCCGTTAGCTAGGTGGGCGTTAGGCGTGAAGGCGTACATGCAGAAAACAAGTACAATGCCAAAATAGTGGATTGAGGTGCAACAGATAAAGAGAGAGTTGTAGGAGGCTGAGACCGGAGAATAATAGTAGCAAAGATGAAGAGAAGAAGGAAGGAAAATAAAAATATTGCAGATCAGAAGGAAGGTATAACTCGAACCAAACCCTTAACTATTTTACATATTACTGTTTTAAAAAGAAACTTTTATGCGCCTACAAATCACTGAAGACTTTTTAAAATTTATTAATCAAATAAGTTTAGACTTAACTAAAGAAATTCAAGATTGGACTCTTATAGACCCTAAAGATAAAGAACTTATAGAATCTGCTTTAACATACGTAGGTGGTATTTTTAAATATATAGACCAGGTTATTGAGTGGTTAGTACGCGAGGTACTTAGAATAAAAATAATTAGAACAGGGATCCGTGATCTCTTTAGCCAAAAATTAAGAACTGCAGATTTTGTAGAAGAACTGTCAAGACCTGAAAAATATCAAGAATATACTAGAGTACTTGAAGATAGTATATACATATTAAAATTTATTAGACGAAAAAGACTAGCAGAAACTAAAGATATTTTAATTAAAGCCGGAGGAATCCGTCTTCTCCTTAAAAACGTAGAAACAGCTGGCCCTAGAACATATCGTAGATTTTTGTCATCCTATGGTGATAATAATTTAGACGAATTTATAAATAATGATATAATTGATATTATTAATCAGATATATAAAGAAACTAGATTGATAAAACCACAATACCGTATAAGGTATTTAAGACTAGAATATTTCCCTTCAAAACCGCTTACAATTTCTAAACTCCTTGAAGAAACTATTTATATAGAAAACCCTAGTTATTCAGAATTTCAATACGATAGTGATGAAAGAAGCTGGAGAAGTAGCAGCTCCGAAACCTCTCTTAGACTCCCAGATTAGATACGCTAGAAGTTGTTGGGGTAGAAATTTCTATTCCCTAAAACTTTAGAAAAAGACAAAGGCATATAAAAACAAAGTGGTCCCTAGGTAAGTTTTGGACTCTAACTAGTCCGCATACTTAGTTCGCAAACTAGGTCCACAGTAGATCCATTCTCATATATATATATATGTGTGTGTGTGTGTGTGTGTGTGTGTGTGTGTGCGTGCGTGCGTGTATAATATCTCTTTGATTTGGATCTCTTTGATATCCCTTTTTTATTTATCATTAAGAGAATGACATTCAGTTGGGTTTGTTTCATTTAGTTCATGAATTAATGATTTTGTTAATGATTGTATATGTTTATTTTTAAAAGTAATGCTCTTTTATTTAATAATATCTTTGGTTGCATTCATATATTATACTGTTGTTTTCAATATTACTTTTAGGTCAGCAACTCATGGATTCACAAAATTCTTCTCACAAATCATACTCTCAACACCTTTTTAATGACACTGAACATGTAAATTTAAGTGACTCAGACAAATCTCACAATGCTTCTAGTTCATATCGGTTTCACCAAACGACCACTATTCCTCTACCTAATTCATTTATTCAAGTTGACCAATTAGCAAACAAATTCAGTCCAACAAACCTACAATTTCAACCCACTATTCCATATAATCCATATAGTGATCCCTTTTCTTTACACGTTCAGTAACAATTTGGATGCGAATTGTCTTTCTAAGGTCTAATGAATTCTCTCAAACTTCCATTCAATAATTAAACCCCATATTCACCCAAAGGCAGCTTAAAAAAACAATAGGAAAAGCCTAAAAAACAATCAACGAAACCCACTATTTTACATCAAAATTGGAACACCGATGAAGATGTTTCCCTAACAAAGGCATGGCTATGGATTTTGATTGATTTCATCATTGGTAATAGTCATAAATTCAATACAGTTTGGAACTGCATCTTTAAAGCTTGGAGAGAGAAAATGGATGATCAATGCGATCCGAAAAGGCCAATGCCTTGGGTTGTTATTTGGGGGGGGGGGGGGGGGTATAAGTGAAACAAACCCTGAACACATGGTAAATTTTATTTGCATATCAACTTTTTTTGTTTACTTCTTTATTAAATATTGTAATTTCACTCATATTTTGACTTATTTAATTTGTAGAAAGGAGAAGCAATGCGAATGTCTAAGGATCTTAATTCGGTCCAACCATCCAAGTTTGAGTATTGTTGGGAGATTATGAAAAGTAATCCAAAGTGGTGTACATAATATCTTACTTTGGGTCAAGCTCCAAAGAGATAAAAGATGAGTAATGGCAGCTCCGTATGAGGAATTTATAAACAACAATGATGGAATTCAAGGAAAGTATTCTATCACATAGAGAATTTATAAATGTGGATATTCCTACAATTGAAAGTATTACTTCTGATGAGGTTGTGCGTTCTCCGGGAAGAAAGGCTTGTAAAGAGAAAATAAGATGATACATGAAGACAATGGAGTGATTGATTTATTGAGAAATTTACAATGCACTATAGAAAAGAAATTCAGCTTTAACCAAGAAGAGATAAAGTTAAAGAAATAAAAAGACAAAAAAGAGTACGACTTAAGAGAACACATATTAAAAATGGAGATGGAATTCAAGGAAAAAAAAACTGAAATTGAAAGAGGAAGCTCAAAAGAGGAAGGAAAATATGAAAATTGAAAGAGCGGGAACGGATATTGAACTAAGATCTTAGCAAACTTCAACCCATCTTACGAGAGGCTTTTGAAATAATGCAAGCTAATATATTGAAAGAATGGGAAAATAAGGACCTCTATGGGGATGTTTTCGTGAGTGATGATGTGTAGCATTAAAAATAAATGTGCGAAGAGTCATTTAGTTTTATGTGTTTAGGATATGAATTTGGTCATTAACTTTATTCTGAAGTGTCAAGTTTATTTTTGTTTTTATTTTTAAGCATGATGAGTGATTTAGTTTTATGTATTTAGGATATGAATTTGGCCATTAATTTATATTTGTTCCATTCAAGTTTAAAAAAAGTTACTCTCTTATATAAAAGATTGAGTTTAATCAAATACATTTTTTAAATGTTCCATATTCCATCTTCCTATTTATACATTTAAAAAAAGTATATTCAATACGCACAAAGGCTTGTGGATTACTTACATTATATAACCTATAACAGCTGTAGAAAAGCAACCATATAGCTTCAAGTTCATGTTTGATTCCTATATGATTTCATGACATAAATTATAAAATAAAATAAAAATACCAAGACAAATGTCAGTTCCAATTTTTTTATTACTGCTTTTTCAATTAATTCCCATGGGAGGTTGTCATAGGTTCAAGAAAAATCAATTTACAGAATAGTCGGTTTTACTCGATTAATAATTAAATCTAATCTATATACTCAATATCTTTTGGATTCCACATGCGTGCCGAACCTTTGACGATATGCCACCTACTTTGTAACACTCCAAATCCGTCCTCAATATCCTTTCTCACGCTTTTCTTTCATTTTGCAAATAGTTTCTCACTATTAGATGATGGTTGAGAGATAGTTTGAATTAAAGTGTCATATGTGGGTAAATACCATCGAATAGGTAATACCCCATATTGTAGTGATGTCCCTGTACAAAAAATTACATTGGTGTGCAACATCGTTAAGACGATCATCAAACAAGTGAGACACATTTAGGTCATTGTTAGTACCGACAGTGCCAAAGAATGCATGCCAAATCCACAAATCTAGCAATGTAACAACCTGTAAGATGAGAGTAGAGACTCTTTTGAAACCATTAGTATGCATACCATGCCAAGCTATTGGATAATTTTTCCAATGCCAATGCATACAATCAAGACTCCCAAGCATTACAGGGAAACCATGGTCCTCCCCTTTCTTAAATAACCTTGAAATATCATCTTTATTTGGTTTCCTTAAATATTTTTATCCGAAAACCACAATTGCAACATCATAAAACTGCATAAGGCTTTCAACTGTAATGCTCTCGCCAATCTGAACATATTCATCAAGAAGATCAGTTAGACAATCATATACAAGAATCTGCATTAGTGATATCATATTTTTTAAAGGACTCAACCCTTCCCTACCAACGGCATTTTCATATGGTGTAAAATAGTCATCACTGTTTCCAATTGCTTGTAGAATACGATTGAATAGTTCTACATCCATTCTAAATCACCGACGGAAATGCTTTGCTTTGTATTTTGAGTTATCATCCTTAATATTATCCCTAATAATAAGATCATGATGCTCCTTTTGATTGCGAAGAATGTATCATCTTCCAAAGGAATACCCACTATGAGGCGGGCTGTTTTCCACCCGATTACATTTTTGAGACTTTAAGAGGGACTTGAATTATAGAGGTTTGAACCAAACTTTTGGTCATCTTAGTAGATACTATGCTATTATCTTCCCATGGAACATCAAGTAGGTTTTTGGTGCTGACAAAAGAATCACTGCTTGAAGATGAACTATTGAAGTTGGATTATAAAGTTGATGAAGACGTCACCTAAATAAACCTGTCAAAAAAGATTATATCAAATAATAATACTAGCGACTTGAGACATATAAGAATTCGTGAAATAAGCATTCAAGTATGTTTTGATTCAAAGGACAACTCAAAAATTTTGAACAAGATCAGAGCAAACTATTTTGTTTAAAGTGCAAGTATAATTTCGACTTCATATGTGATAAATTCAAGTGGTTCTATGATATAATATTATTCTAAGAGTTTTCCAAATAATTAGGTGCATTTGTAGGGTTATTCTATTCACATGGTTTCAATTCCTATTACATACACCATTTTTCCATTTAAAATTCAAAATAAAATCAATAAAAGAAAAATGAAATGAATCCAAAAAATATTTGAAATTAAAAGGTCTGCACAATGATGAATATTTTCAAAGAGGGACACTTCTAGAAATGGAGATGATGAATGAAACAGAGAGTTGGGTGAATGATTTTTGGGCGAGATGATAATTTTTCCAGGAAGTCATTTAACGATTTGTAATGACACGTAGGTACCATGTGATTTTTACACATACATGTTGGAAATGATTTTTTTTTCATATCTCTTGTTTCTATAATTCATTTTATGTCAAGGATGAACTTCTAAATATGCTGACATGTACACAAATATGAGAGACCCAAATGCTCTAAGTTCGACATCTATGTTATACCTCTAATACAATAGTATTAGAGGTATTACTCCCCATTAATGCTACGTTTGTTGAGTAAAGAAGGTCCCCTCAATAGACATACATAATTTGTAAGCCAACATACGAAACTTAAAAAAAATGACTCTTCACTCTCCATTTCTATCTCCTCTTATCCCTTATTTAAACCCACAAGCTTCCAAACCCATCGCCTTCAAACCCAAACACCAAATATCACAAAACCCTCTATCAAGATCAATGAAAGTCAGATTGAAAAAAATGTCCCAACATAAGATTGCAAAACACCCACAGCTACTGAGAATAAGTTCCGATTATTCTCAATTGTCCACTCTAACTTGAGATTTTGCAAAACACCTTAGCTACCCGTGATCGGCTAGAAAATTTTGTAGAAGCAGCTTTAACCCAAATCCATATAGATCTGTTACGAATCACTGGAACTTCATTGTTGCCGGAGAATATTTTTTGGAGTGTTATGATTGATCGGGTATTGTATTCACCGGAGGAACTCAAAGATCGGGTCCAGTATAAGAGATCACATGGGATTTATCTCTTATAATAATATTTTTTTGTTTGTGAAATTGTATGTAGTATATATCCTTGCGGTAAGTTGGTGTTTTTAGGTAAGGTTAAATGGTTTTGTTGTTGATTAGGCAGTGGCGGAGCCAGGAATTCTAGTTGATCTGGGCTTGAAAGGAAAATTTCGGGAGGCGGGAGCCCCCCAATTTTTTTTTGAGTAGTACTGATAATAATTTTTTAAATGCATAGAAAATAACATATAAATAGATGAATTACAATGATTTAAAAAATTAAACATCATTACAAAACGAATAATTACTACAAACCCAATAACAACAATATGAATTTCAACAATTTCATGCCCAAAAAATAATTATTATAAACCCATAACAACAACATTTATACTAATATTAACAGAGATAAAATAAAAAATAAGCATATTTTCAGAATTTCAACAAACTCTAACAATGAATATTTCCTACATAAAATTTCAACAAACCCAACAATGGATATTTACTAAAAAAAAAAAGAGGAAAAAAAGTAAGAGGAAAGCTAAATATATAAACCCTAAATAAAATGAAGAGAGATTGAAGAGCATATCTTAATTTGGTGTAGAGATATAAATTAATAAAATTGGAAGAGAATAAGAGAGAATAGGGAGAGTAAAAATGTGAAAATGTGAATAATTTTAGGAATTCTGTGTTTTGCACGTGAATAGGAGAACTTTTGTGCTGAATTTTTTTCTTCCTTTAATACCCTTACTAATAAATGTGTATATATATATATATATTTAAAAAAATTGGCTTACCTGTTCTGGCCTGGGCACGTGCCCAGGTCATGGACATTATGGCTCCGCCACTGTGATCAGGTATGGTGATGGAGTATTCTTGCTGGGTTTGAAAGACAGAGAAGAGATTTGGGTTCGTTTGATTTTTTCTGAAGTCTAAGTGCCTAGGTGTGTTTGAGGTTTAAGAGAAATTGTGGGCGTCTGATTTGAGCATATGGTTTTGGTCTGAGTGGTTTGGTTATATTCCTTACACGGGGTGTTGATCTTGATATGGTTGAAGTATGTTGGGCTGTCTTTAACTGGATTGTTCCAGTATGGTTTTTGAGTCTGTATTTCAGGTTTGGTTGTTGGGTTTGTGTGTTTAGGTTGTTTGGTAGCCGGCTTGTCGTCCTGGCCTGTTTTTCGAGTCTGTTTCGTTGGGTTACTCCCTTTCTTAATCTATTACATTTCATTAAAAAAAGTATAAAAAAAGCTAATTCAACCCAAGAAAAAATTCAAACATACCGTTTAATTCTACACACACAAAATCTTATATGGACGTTTTAAAGTTGAATATGTTTTAAAGTTTTGTCAAAATATTTTAGGGATGTTTTAGGGGCAATTAAGTTATATGATATTATTTTATTATGGAGGTTTATATGTTATAGACCTGAAATTTCAGAATGGCAAAGTGTAAGAGACCTTATCCAATTCTACTTAATTACAATTTTGAATGTTGTTTTATTTTTTACTTTTTTATTTTGTTATGATATGAAAGCTAATGTGTGTGTTGAATAGGGGAGGTAGACGAGATTGGTTAATTGCTATTATTTCAAGGTAATAGATTGTGATTTGTGAATTTTTGATGGGTTGTTCTTGTTTATATATTTTATAATTTAGTTTACCTATTGGTAAAATCTGGGTCATGAGTGTAATGTTTGACAATTGACATTAACATTGAGAGATTGACATTGCTTTGGGATTGATAAACGACAATTATCGTTTTTGTTCTTATATTTTTTTTAAAAAGGCAAATTTAATAAGTTAATAGTGAAACCATAATTAAAGATAATGAAATAATTATTTTTTATGAGTATAGTAAAATTTTATTACTCTTTTTTTAAAATGTCGTAATATATGCTAGTTTAAACTTAAGATGTATACGTAGCCTTGTTTAAGAAGAAACAAGAGCCTTTAAACCTAATTCCTATGTGTAACTCTCTTTAATCTCAGTCAACAATGTTTTAACTCTAGTGTTCGCTTCTCCATTTGTTTATATTTGGTGGTGTTGGTACCAGCTCCTGTATTGGTCACAGTGAAGAAAGTGTGTAATTCACCTATTCGTCACCAAATTCCAGTGGGACCCCATTTATGAGTTTTCCATAATCATAACATTTAGAGTCACGAAAAATACTTGTCAGCAACCCGCCCCACCCTTCACCCAATCCTCCAGAAAAGTGAAAAATTATAACGACAAAAGGACAAGGCGCATAATTTAACCTTCACATCATATATAAACAATGAAGATGTTTTGCTTCATTAAAACGGCAAACTCTTTATTTGCTTTCTCATTCACCTCTCTCTGCTCTACTAACTAACTAACTGTGTTTTAGTGTTGGTGTTAGTGTGTGTTGTTGTCCATTTATTTTTTGAGCTTTTAGGGTTGGTGTTGTAATTATGGAGAAAAAGCAAGGTTTTTTCTCAACACTCAAGGAAGAAGTGGTGAGGGGCTTATCGCCGAGGAGGTCTCGAGGGAGGAGTAAATCGCCGAGTTCCGGTTTGCTTCAACGCAGGAAAGGTCGCCACGTGGCGCTGCCGGAGCCGTTGATTTCGAGATCCGGGATTTTGAGACCGGCGGAGGCTTTATCACCGTTGATTGAAGGACCCGACCCGAATGAGGCAATGGACGGTGGAGATTCGAAGGTGGAGAAATGGGGTCATTGGATGAAGGGACAGATATGTCGGGCGCCCTCAGTTTCGACCAGTTCTACGTTCCAACGGTCCGATCTGAGGTTGTTGCTTGGTGTCTTGGGTGCGCCGTTGGCTCCAGTGCACGTTAGCAACTGTGACCCTTTGCCTCATCTTAGTATTAAAGACACCCCCATTGTTAGCCTCTCTCTCTCTCTCTCTCTCTCTCTCTCTCTCTCTCTTTGTATATATATAATGTATATATAACACAAATTCTCTCTCTTCACTTATATGCATGTTTTGAGTTATGGGTTAGAGTAGTTTAGGATCTTATGTTTTGGGCTATGGTATATCTAGCAAATCTAGAGTGGATGGTTTTTGATAATGTGTTTTATTAGTTGTGTCTAATTTATTTTGGTTAATTTTTAACTTCAGTGCACACAAACATAGATAAAGTTTTGTGCACATATGTTTCTAGATTGAGTATATGAAATTAGAATACATGTTCTTTTAATTTTCTTATTTTGTTATGTGTAAACGAAAGGTTTATTTGCACTTTGGGAGTTTGGGTGGGATTTTCACTTTTTGTGACACCTTTTACTTTTATAATCTTCCTAAATATTTGAGATGAAAACTTTGGAATTAAACTACAAATACTTATATGCTACTCTCCAAAATGCAAATAAGTGTGAATTACAATATTAGATTATGCACTTTTAGGACTTAAAATAGGACAACAAATATTTTGTTTTCATTTTTAATCCCTATTTTTAAATTATTGGCTGATGTGGCATGTTGCGATTGATTGACGTTTTATGGATATGGGTTCGCGCTTTATTAAAAATGGGGTTTTTGGGAAAGGTCCTCGTAATTCTCAAAGTGTATAAAAATAGGACATCCACATAATTTTTATAAATTTAATCCCTGTACTAAAAACATGACTAAAACACCATGAAAATTGGTGCCGCTGGCGCGGCCCAAAAAATAAACTCCTAACTCTAAAGGAACCACACAAATAAATGCTATTGTACCAGAGGGACTAGATTTATAAATTTGAAAAGTATTGTCCTAAAAATCCAAATATAGCTGTAAACCCAGGCACCTGGGTTCGAAACTTGGCAGCTGCGTCTTGGGGCCACGGACCGCAGGAATTAAACGCCTGTTATAGAAAGCCTTGTTCGGGGAGGAGGGACTAGTCCGAGGTGCGCGTAAGCTGGCCCGGGATTACCCTTCTTTACCAAAAAAAAAAAAAAAAAAAAGAAAAAAAAAAATGACCTTTACCTTAATTCTCTGTATTAAAAAATAAGGACTAAAAATGGAAATAAAATGTTTGTTGTCCTATTTCCAGATTACATCCTAAATTTACAAAGTCCCTTAAAATATCTATGAGAACAAGAGGTTACAAGTGAGTGGGGTTGGGATCGGATGAAATGTCAATATTGATAGATTTATGGATATGATATGGTGACCCCTGCTATATTGAGCACATGTTAGTAGGTGGGTTGTCATTTTCTTCATTTATATCTCTTGGGAAGAAGGATATTGAAAAGGAATTGTGCACATGCTGATTCCTCATTGTTATTGGGGCTTGTTCCTTCATTTCAGTGAAAATGGGTTTTCTGAATACACTCTTCTTTTAAGTTAAGAGTCAGTTATTTTGGAAGTCTTTTTTAGAAAGACACTAAATTTAATGTAAATAAATGGTATATTGGTTTCTAAAATGCGGTTCTTAATTTGAGATTCGAGTATGAAATGAGGTTATCTACTATTGGGCACAACTCAAATTGATACAAAATTATCAGTTAGACTGATCCTTAATGGGTTTCGAGTCATGACGGGTTGGCCCATTAGACATTGTTACACAAATGGGTGACACAAAGCCAACCATACATGACACGAAGCCAACCATATATAGAAAATACACAATTTTAAACAAGGCATGTACTTACTATGACACAAATACATGGCTCTTAACAAATCAGGTATTATGGTTGGTCAAATTTTTACGTTAGCGAATTCAATGACACGACCCAAATGCCACATGCCCCCTTTGACAAGTCTAGCTTGTTGGTCATTTTCTCCATTTATAATTCGTAAACAAGAAAAAACTAGAGAAAAGATTGTGCAGATGCTAATCGCTATCAAAATCTTTCTGAGGATGAGTTCATATTTTGGGGGTCATTTTGCAGGAGACTTCATCTGCTCAGTACATACTGCAGCAATACATAGCAGCTTCTGGAGGACAAAAGCTTCAAAACTCAATCCACAACGCCTATGCGATGGGTAAGGTGAAGATGCTAGCCTTTGATATTGAAACACCCACAAAGGTGATAAAGAGCCGAAATACCTCCAAAGCAGCAGAGACTGGCGGATTTGTGCTTTGGCAGATGAACCCTGACATGTGGTATGTGGAGCTTGCACTCGGTGGCAGCAAGGTTCATGCCGGTTGCAATGGGAAGCTCGTGTGGAGGCACACACCTTGGCTTGGTGCACATGCTGCAAAAGGCCCCGTTAGACCCTTGCGTCGTGCTCTTCAGGTGAAGCCGTCTGTGCTCAATCATTCCTTATTCTTAGGGTTATTTTCATTTTGAGGTCCAATGGTCATTTGTAGTACGAGGTTGGGGTCCAAAATTTCATATTTGCACTTTGGTGTCACGAACTTTTTATGGTGCTTTCTGGCCTCAGACTCATAACATGACCCCAAAGTTGTAACATTGCATCCCAAAGTGCAAATATGCATAACCTCTGCCCTTAAAATGCACATAACCGACATAATTTGTTATTAGGGATAATTACATTGATCTCTCTTGTTTGGGTTTATTACACAGATCTCACGTGTGTTATAAGAACATTAATCTTTCAAAGAAATTTTGTTTTACAAGTGCTTTCTGGCCCCAAACTCATAAAATGAAAAGTTCTGGACCCCAAAGTTGTAACATTGCATCCCAAAGTGCAAATATGCATAACCTCTGTCCTCAAAATGCACATAACCGACATAATTTGTTATTAGGGATAATTGCATTGATCTCTCTTGTTTGGGTTTATCACCTGTGCTATGGGAACATTAACCTTCCAAAGAAATTTTTGTTTCCCATTATTTTCTTTGACAATTCTCCTGTATGGGAAGCGATGTTAACATAGATAGAATGTTTCTCAAATGATATAATTGAAATATTTTTAAAAAAAAATCACAAATAGAGGAGACGCAACTGTTTCTTAACCCAAATGTCAGGGGAGGAGGTAGTTTAAACTCAAATGTGAGGTGATGTTAAGCATCAATATGAGGGGATATTACTGTGATTTACCAAAACACATGGGAGGTCTATGTTTGTGATAAACCGATTTTAATAGGTTTATTTGGCCTTTGACACGCAATTTGTTATTCCTATTGTGGTTTTGACACCCAAAGATTTGCATCATACAGGTTTGCCACCTAAAATGATCACAAATACCCTTCTATGATGTTTTTTATGATTTTTTTGAGTATTCATGACACGTTCAAAACTATATGGTTACTTGTGGCTTGTTAATAGATCGATAACCTTACCCTTTCACTTGTAGGGTCTTGACCCAAGGTCCACAGCAAGTATGTTTGCCAATGCAAGATGCATTGGAGAGAAGAAGATCAATGGTGAGGACTGTTTCACTCTTAAGCTATGTGCCGATCCACGCACACTGAAAGCCAGGAGCGAAGGCCCCGCGGAGATCATAAGGCACGTCTTGTTCGGCTATTTCAGTCAGAAAACAGGTCTCCTTATCCACCTCGAAGACTCCCACTTGACCCGCGTGCAAACAAACGGAGGGGACGCCGTTTACTGGGAGACCACAATCAACTCGTTCCTCGACGATTATAGGCCCGTCGAGGGGGTCATGATTGCTCACTCGGGCCGTTCAGTGGTGACCCTTTTCAGGTTTGGCGAGACAGCAATGAGTCACACTAAAACAAGGATGGAAGAGGTGTGGTCGATTGAAGAAGTGGCGTTTAATGTCCCGGGACTATCAGTTGACTGTTTTATCCCTCCTGCAGAACTGAGATACGGGTCTATTGAGCTTCCTCAGGAAGAGAGAGTAAAATCTGCTGTGGCAGCAGCAGCTTATCGAGCTAAAGTTGCTGCAATGGAAAAATCCCATAACAGAAATGTTAACAAAATTGTGTTGAAGATGGACATTTAAGAAAGAAAACAGAATTTGATGGGAAAGCTTTGCCCAATAGGGTAGTTTCTTAGTATAAATAGACTGACAAATTCGAGTTGAATGGATAAATTAGGAACTGGGTTGTTTGAAGATTTTTGAGGTTAATCTGTACATATTCTCAGGATGTTTTGGGAGCCTGGCAAATCTTTCCACTCAATATTATGGTCCATGGAGTTGGGGTGTTTCCTGCAGATATGGAGTTAATGGAGTTTTTTCCCCTCCCGCAATTTACCTTTCATTTCATATATGAATTTGATGCATGAGATTTGGTTTTGTAGAATGCCATTTCTTCTGAAAGACTTGCAGCCGTGATACTAGAGGATCATGC
Organism: Sambucus nigra; assembly: GCA_949130495.1. Taxonomy (NCBI): domain Eukaryota; kingdom Viridiplantae; phylum Streptophyta; class Magnoliopsida; order Dipsacales; family Adoxaceae; genus Sambucus; species Sambucus nigra. The sequence goes on from OX422211.1 coordinate 168,785,309, forward strand.
CTTTTTCAAATGACAGCATCACATTCCTAGTAGGAATGTTTTAGTTTGAATGAGAATGTGCTTGTATTGTATCTGCAGTTTGTTTAGTGCAGAAAATATTGACCTGGCAGGAACCTGTAGTGCTGCGGGTAAAAATTTTATTACTATTTTTTTGGGTTAATTATTGTTTATTCCCTATAACATGCTCCATTATCATGTTTAGTTCGACGTATTATCAAAAATAATTTTTAGTCCCTACAGTGACGTTATCATAAGAACATATAATTAGTAGGACCAGGGGCGGATGCACTTGGGGTCCATGAGGGGCCAGGGGCGGATGCACTTGGGGTCCATGGCTCCCCCTGATTTTTCCAAATAAATAAGTAAATAAATAAATAGGAGTGTTATATGTAAAGATATAAATATTGAGGTTTTTGCAACTTTTAGAGTTAAAAAGACGTAATAAATTTGTATAAAACTAAAAAACGTAACTAGTCATATGCTAATGTCACCACCATGGACTAAACATTATTCTTTTAAATTTAATAAACTAACGAATTAAATAAAAAATATATCATGAGCTTTTTGATAAATGTTCGTTTTATTTTTAATTTTTATTCTGTCTATTGGCAATTGTCGGATGTTAGTATTGTGGTTCTTGTGTTATGGAAGTTCTTTGTGAATATGGGACACAGTTACAATAGGACATGACATGTCAACGTGATAAATCGCAAAGAAGAGAATGAGCTAATAAAAATACATATTTTTATGGCTTTATTACACAAAACCCCTAAAATTTTGATCGAATTTCAATATCATCTCCCCTGATATTTTAGTTTTTATAATGTTTCCCTGAAGTTTAACAATTATTTCAATGGCAACTCTCGCTTCATTTCGTTTAAATGAAGGTAGAAAAGTATGTGGCATCCCATGTGGTAGCCTTTTGTAAAATGGTGTACAATAAGCATATTAACGAGGTTAAAGAGTATGAGTTTCTAATGTGAAAATTTTATTAGATTATGTACTTTTAGGATTTAAAATAATATTGATTATGGATATAGGGTAACAAATATTTTGTTTCCATTTTTAGTCCCTATTTTTAAATTAAAGGGACACGTGCCACGCTGTGATTGATTGACGTTTTATGAATATGGGTTCGCGTCAGCGGCTTTATTCAAAAATAGGGACTAAAACTATAAATAAAATGTTTGTTGTCCTATTTTCAAAATACATATTACAATAGGTCCTAAATTTATAAAGCCCCAAATTTGATTACTCATTTAGGTTAAAAGATTGACTTTTAGGGTTTTCAATAGATAGCAACAATAATAGTTTGGGTTAAAAAAGAAGTAATTGAGCTTCGATGGATGCAAAATATTGATACTATGGACATCCAACCGGTGATAAGAACATCTTAGATAAATGCAAATCCTGGTCGGTGGTTTACAGGATGCCAACAATTTGGGTAAGTATTGAAACAAACTTCTTCATATCTAGGATTCGAAATTATTTGATTTTAAAATTTGTAATGGTTGATCTATTCGTACAAGCAATTGGATGATGTGAGTTCTTTTTATTATTTGAGAGCATATATGCAATTGGGGAAAGAAAATTATTTTAGGGGTGCTTAGAAGAGTTGTTGGGTTTAGAGAACCACACATTCAGGGGTTCAGGAGAAAGCATAACTTGAAAAGGGTCATTTAGACTTAATTACATTTCGCTCATGCTTAATTAGACTTAACCCCAATTTTGACATTGAACTAGGTGTAAACCCGCGCTATGCGTGGGCTAGATGATTTTGATAGTCGGTACGCCCCTAAAGTGTATAATTTGATTTGCTAGCAATCATAAAAACTCTCCATACACCTAAAGTGTATACTTTGAGTTGCTAGCAATCATAAAAAATGTTCATAAATAGCAATCAACAGACATAAAAATAGTACACTCACACAAAGTGAAAACACATACCCATAACAAATCATAAAAGATCATAACAGATTCTTTGAAAAAACCTACTAACAACATATCAAATTACTTAAACTAATATGAATATTTGCAGATATTTTTTAACATAAAAAATGAAGTATATACCTTGGTTAGGTGTAGAGTTCTGCTTGATTATTCACTTATGGGGTGCGGAACCTATGGTACGTAGTTGCTCATTTATTTGGGGTGGGGGCTATCCATAATTATGGAGAAAAATTACTAATAGCAGGGAGGGTGAATTAGGGTCATTTTAAATAGTGGTGAAACTAAGTGTTTCATCCAGTTATACTCCATATATTTTAGGCACTTTAATTGTAAATTAAATTGGTTAAAAATAACATGTAGAATTAATTTTTGGTCTACTACAAAAATCTGGATTATGCAACCCAAAATTACGACATAAATTCGTGGAAACATTTCATCTATTGGAATTGAGAAACCTATGAAAGATTTTGTCTCGTCAAAAAGTGTGATAGTTGCTCTTTCGTACTCGTCTTAGAATTCCAGTCAAAGTAAATAATTTTTGAAATGTTGAGGTATCAGATCCAACATTTAATGGAAATTTACCCAGACACTGAAACTTTTTACTACGCAACTACAAACCTTCCACTACGTAACAACAAACTAATGTTGTGTTCACTATATCCATTGGTATCATCTTCTATCTCTCATCTCTATCTTACGTCAACTAACTTTGCATGTCTCACCGTTTCCATATATATCCTTCTTACACAATCCCTTTCATAAATTTATCTAAAAAAATTGATAACCAATTAAATCATAAATATCCAAGGGTTTATAAAAAATTATTCTAAATATGATTATTGTGAAAGGGGACTAACATAAATTTAAAACGGAACCATTAGGTCTTATTACTTTAATTCATGAATTATTAATGTATACTTAAAAGAAACGATAACAAAACCCAAATGAAAAAACGTTTTCCATTTGATCATAAAATGTATCTTGGTGTAAAAGAAATATAGGAGGACAATTTCATTTGGTCCATTCTAAAGAAGGTTGTGAACATATTACTGTGTTTTACCTCCCGGCGGGTCAAGCAAAAGGCATTCGACTATCTAAAACTTTTATACTTGTATAACTTTTTTATCTTGCAATTTTTGTTGCGTACGTGTCTATATTTTGGTAAACATAACCTTTGTACAACAGTTCTACAAACATCAGACGAAAACTATAAATAATAAAAATAACATAAATAAACAGAGGCTGAATAAAAAAATTAGTTGTGCACGTGAATATCCGGAGTCCTCAATTTCTTCAAAATTCTGCTTCCCTCATTGAGCGATAGCAACCAACCAAGCTTCATGACAGAATTGTCCGAAGTGGGGTTTCTCTTCAAGCTGCAGCACATAGGAAACTTTTTTTATTTAATTATATTTACAAACATTAAGTTGCTTCTACCCCCTGAGAATACAACTGATACATTAGCTTACTTATGCTTTATGTGGACAATATAACAATTCTATTTAATTATGAAGAGGTGGAAAAAAGTATAAACAAAGTAGTTGGTTTCTTCATCAAAACATAATACATATATTCAATGTACAAAATAGAAGAAACAAAAAACAAAGAGGCTATTAACAATTATAAAAAAATGGAGCTTCAAATATCTATGATGATATACCTCAAAAAATTTGGCACTACGCAATGGAGATGGTCTCGGTTGCTTTTTTGTAATTGAGTGATTATATCTATTCCCAACTTCCTTTGCAATCTTTTTTATTTCCCTTTTCAGTTTCTGAACCCAAAATAAAACATAACCATCAAATCAAAATCCACAAAGAAAACAATTTGGAAAGACAACCACAAAATGCAGCCAAGAAATTACTTAATCAAATCAAAATATAAAACAAAAGGGTCAAGGGTTTGTTATTAATTTAAAAAATAAAATAAATTTCCAATCACCTGAGTCAAATTGAGAATCTGGAATGGAAAAGATATAGAATGTAGCAATGAGGGTCTTAGAGGAACAACAGAAATTAAGATCAGTTATGGAGTTTCTTGAACAATATTTTCAATTAAAATAAGAAACAGAAAAATAGACCAAGAAAAAGGCAAAGGAAAGATAAAAATCCTTTAAAACTAACGCACATATCCGTGTAAGAATGAACGAAGAGCTGCTATATATGCAGAAAAAAGGCCAAGACATGATAGAGGAACAGAGAGCTCCTTGAGGATGTAGTGTCACATGAATCGACCTTTGATGAGAATGAGAGAAGAGGAAACAACTGCTTGTGTTTATAATTTATATAGATGAAGATTGCTGTGAACGGTCATGCAGCGAATTTGAAGAGCCGTCTTGGGAAGATCAGGACAGATACTAAAATCTTGAGCCGTCTTGGAATATCAACAAAAATGAATAGAATTATTAAGGCTGACACGTGGATATATTATGTGCCACGTGGATAGGCTAATTGCAAAGACTAATAAATGCCTTGTTTTTCATTTTATAGTAGTAATAGATTAGTCTGCACCCCAAAATGACCAACGGTGTTACCGACCATTAGTTTCTTTCATGCAATGTCTAAATTGCCCTACACTCTTATAATTATAATATAAAACACGTCTAGAATATTCCTTGTCACCTTCACACTTTCTTCACTTTCACTTCACTCACACACTCCATTTGCACGCCCCCAAAAAGTCCAAGATTCAATAAACTTTTGACTCAATCCTTCCATAGAATAAGACGATTCAACTTTTAACTCAATCATATTTGCTCAACGAGGCCCTAGCTCAGTGACAATGGGGCAGCCATTTTGTTCATCATATTTAGCATTTATGTATGTGCATGTGTTTTTGGCTTATTTACATGCATGCAAACTCACTTGGTCTTATATTTACATTAGTGTTTTTTTACTTATACTAACTGGTCTCTTTGTGCTCTTTTTTTGATGTTATAACAAAGATTGGCAGGACAACCCCTACTCATAGAGAAAGCTAGTGTTGCATTATAGAGGTAAGTGGTCACCAAAATTTGTAATTCCTAGAAAATGGAATGTGGAAGATTTTATAGGGGATGACTTTAGATGTAGTTGAAATTGATCAATCTTGTATATGTTTGTTGACTTTAGAGACTATTATTAGTGACTATTTTGGTCTAAATGTAATTTTGGACCCTAATCAACCCGCCTAATATCTAATAAATAGGGTTAGGATGGAGATTGATTCCAATTTTGATGTTTTATTATGTTGGGATTCTAGTAGAATTGATAAAGATGGCCATGTAAACTTGTTTATCAACCTAATTGATATTGTGCCTCTAAAGGTTGCAGGCCAATAACTGGCATGGATGGTGGTTTTTTTAAAGGACAATTAGGTGGGGTCTGTTTGGTTATGGTAAGAATATATGGTAACATTGGGATGTTCCCTCTTGCAATTTATTTGTTCTGGTGTGAGTGCAAGGAGACATGGGATGACTTCATATTCATAATGAAATCTCATATTGGCCAACACCCCAAAATCCTAATCTTCATATCTGACATATAGAAGGGATTGATAAATGCTGTTATCATAGGTTTTGTTTCGTGCATTTAAACAAAAACTTTAAGAAAGTTATACTTGGTGGGAAAAAGTTAGAACCTCTCTGTCAGGGCGGCTGTCAGGGCATATCTGATGGTTAATCATCAAAATTTTGTTAAACACTACACCATATATTATAAATGGTCACGGTTTTACCCCGTGACCACCCCTATGGGTCATAGTCGAAATCACGACAATTTTAAACGTGACAAATCTAGGGGTCACGGTCCAAACCCATGACCCATAGGGGAGAACTTGAGTTACGATCCAAAGCCGTGATCATCATACCATTGGGGGTCATGGTCCGAACCATAATCAAAACCGTGACCAATTAAAAATGTCAAACTGTTGGTCATGGTCCATAACTGCGACCCCCCCCCCCCCCAGTTTAACATTCTTTATTGGTCATGGTTTTGGACCGTGAACAAATTAATTTTATTTTTTATAGTGACCCTAATGGTCACGACTTTGAACCATGACCAATAACATTTTAGTATTGTTGGTCACCTTATTGGTCACGATTTGGGACCGTGACTAATTAAATCTTAGTCCATTTCTCACGATTTGGATCGTGACCAATAACTTATTTTATTTAAAAAAATTATATTTGGTCACGGTTTTGGACCGTGACCAAATAAAAAATATAAAAAATAAATTTTATTTTTCTGCATCCTAAAAAAAATATACATTTTTCAAATGTGTTGACATTTACAAAAATAAATGTTCAGCCAATATGTCATAAAGGTTAATTAACGCATGCTTGCACGAATATGTAATAATACAACACAAGTTAACTAACACATGCTTGCGTGAATATCTAATAATACAACACAAGTTATCTAACGCATACGTGAGTGAATATGTAATAAAATACAATGCATGATTGCGTGAATATGTACAATACAACAAAATATAACGAATGTTTGCGTGATTATGTACAACACAAATAAAATACAATGCATGCTTGCGTGAATATGTTCCAAATGGTCTAAATATTCCTTTTCCAACTAGGCCTGGATGTTATACCATAAATACGAGACATGAAATAAACCAATAGTATTACAACACCTATCGTTATAAGGTACTTGGACCATTTAGTAAACCTAGTCGGCTACGCCAATATGGTCAACTCAGTAATAGCCATGTTCGACAGGATAACTAGAAACCTTCAGCTGATGTTGTCATTAGCTCCACTACGGCACATGTGAGTCACGTGATAGAATATGAGCAGTCCCACTCGTACCATTATGAACAAGTATTGCTCTACACGATAGCCCACATTTTTAGTAAGTTGTAACCAACTCATCATTAAACATCTCTTGGAATATAGAAGGTATAACTTCCTGACCTATAAAGGCACTCCACATGTCCCACTACTCTCTCTCTCTCATATATAATTGCCTATAAATATCAGTCAATTCCATGTGAGAAAGGATCAAGAGATTAATCTACCTAACGATCAGATACAAAAACCTAGAGAGAACCTTGAGAGCTCGTATCCATCTTTTTCATGGATTTTGCTCACTGAAATAACATACAACCTGCATAGCACCCATGGATGTAGGCACCGCATTGGGTCGAACCACGTTAACCTTTGGCTTCCTTCTTTATCTATTAACTCTCTCTAATTTATTCCTTTTTGGCAAGTTAGTGATTATTTATTTAATTGATATTATTTATTGTCGACGTATAATAACTAAGACCCATAAATCCATATACCAATTTTAGACGATAACAAATTGGCATTGTCTATGGAAATTCGATAAGCCATTTATTGTTTCCTACTATTTCCTATCCACAAATCCAATTTCTACGAAAACCCGTAATCCATATCTGTTTAGATAATCTGTTTTACGTGTATTTTCAACACCAATTTAAATGATGGACTTGCAGGGAATTCTGATGATCTTGGACAGAGGGCAGTAGGCGATGTAAGACAGTGTGAAGCAACTGACATTGACGCTCTAGGTGGGGCAAGGCAGACCCAGAGGAGAACCAATCACCCCAGCAAGGGGTGAACATCTAGACAGGATGGCGAAAATTCCACCTCCTACCCTCTACCGAGAAAGACGATAGGCCTTTCATGATCGAGCCATAGAGAACTCAATGAGGCTGAGTTCGGGTTCATAAGATGAAAAAAACAAGTCCAGGTAAACTGGATCACAAGAAGATAGTGTAATACCCCGTAATTTTGAATAATTTTAAAATGGAAATAATTGGGCTTAATTAAGATTAATCATTAGATAAATTTAAATTAATCCTAATTTAAACATTATTCGAGAATAAAGTAATATGTGAATAATGTGAATATTACTTAGTGAATTAAAAGTAATATGTAATTATGACTTTACATATGATTATAATTTAATACAATTGTACCAGGCCTACCCCCCAGTCAAGAGATAGATTTCGTTATAGACTTGTTACCGGATACTCGACCGATAGCATGCGCTCCATATCGTATGGCTCCAGCGGAAATGAGGGAATTACGAGATCAGATAGAGCATATGTTAGGTCAGAGCTTCATACATTGGAGTACCTCACCTTGGGGCGCTCCAGTTTTGTTTGTGAAGAAGAGAGATAGTTCACTGAGGCTATGTGTGGACTACCGGGAGCTGAACAAGGTCACGATACGGAACAAATATCCGTTGCCTCGAATCGATGATCTGTTCAACCAGCTGAGGGGAGCAACTTTCTTTTCGAAGATAGATTTGAGGTCAGGATACCATCAGCTACGGATTAGGGAGCAGGATGTTTCGAAGACTGATTTCTTGACGAGATATGGGTCATATGAGTTCAGATTGATGCCATTTGGACTCACAAATTCTCTAGCCGTATTCATGGACTTGATGAACCGAGTATTCAGAGAGTTCTTGGATCATTTTATCATCGTCTTCATAGATGCCATCCTGATATATTCACAAACTGAGGAAGAACATGCTGAGCACTTAAGGTAGGTTCTTCAGACTCTACGAGAGCATCAGCTATATGCTAAGTACGATAAGTGCGGATTCTGGTTACGGGAGGTGTAGTTTTGGGGACATGTCATATCTGAATTGGGGATAGCGGTTGACCCGAGTAAAGTGTCAGCAGTGAGGGAGTGGGGACATCCCACGACACCAACGGAAGTGCATAGTTTCTTGGGGTTAGTCGGGTACTATAGGAGATTCATCCGAGGGTTCTCCAAGATAGCGGGTCCATTGACGAACCTGACACGCAAGGGGGTACTATATGTTTGGGACGATGCTTATCAATTGGCTTTCGATGAGCTGAAAGATAAGCTGACTTCGGCACTAGTTCTTGCTTTACCCAAGCTGGGAGTGGAGTATCTAATTTACACCGATGCCTCCTTATGAGAACTCGGGGGAGTACTTCAGCAGGAGGAGAAGGCTATAGCTTTTGCCTCCCGCGAGCTTAAGCCGCACGAGAGAAACTCACGACCTAGAGTTAGCAGCGATCGTCTTTGCATTAAGGATATGGAGATATTATTTATTGGGGGAGAAGTTCCGCTTGTTCACAGACCACAAGTCACTTCAGTACCTGTTCACTCAACGAGAGTTGAATATGCGTCAGCGCAGGTGGTTAGAGTTTGTGAAAGACTATCAATTCGACATACAGTACCATTCGGAGAAGGCTAACGTGGTTGTTAATGCGTTGAGCCATAGACCGGTAGACGACGTAGCGAACGTTTGGAGAGCAAAGTGGAAAGATTTGGGTCACCAGGATGCGATAGCCCATTCCTTCATATCTGTCATGACAGTAAACCCCGAGATTGTGACGAGGGTAATACAGGCATAGACAGCAGACTCATTTTGCCAAGAATAGATTGTATGACTTTTAGCTGAGGGTGTTGAGTCCTATTTAGTTGGTTCCGATAGAGGTTTGAGGTTTAATAGGAAATTAGTGGTCCCAGAAGGAGTAGACCTACGTCATGCAATGATGAAACAGTCTCACGGGTCCAGATTTATGATGCATCCCGGGGGAGATAAGATGTACCAGGATATGAGGCGACAATACTGGTGGAGTGGGATGAAGAAGGACATTACTGAGTTCGTGTCCAAGTGTTCTACTTGCCAAATGGTAAAGGTAGACCACCAGAAATTATCGGGGTTGCTTCAGCCGTTGGAAATACCCACATGGAAGTGGGAGAGTATTTCCATGGATTTTATTACTGGGTTGCCTACATCACAGCGGGGCCACGACTCCATCTGGGTGATTGTGGACCGTTTGACCAAGGTGGCTCATTTTCTGCCAGTAGAGACAGACTATACCACGGGCCAGTATGCTCAGTTGTTCATTGCCGAGATTGTTAGACTACATGGGGTGCTCCTGGATATTGTGTCGGACAGAGACAAGATTTTCGTGTCACGTTTCTGGGAGAGATTTCAGGAGGCAATGGGTACAGAGTTGAGATTGAGTTCAGCTTATCACCCACAGACAGAATGACAAACAGAGCGTACCACTCAGATGTTGGAAGATATGCTACGCATGTGTATCCTTAATTTTAGAGGAGGATGGGATCCACATCTTCCACTGGTGGAGTTTGCTTATAATAACTCCTATCAGTTCACGATTGGCATGGCTCCATTTGAGGCATTGTATGGCAGACCTTGTCATTATCCAACTTGTTGGCTAGAGGTGGGGGACAACAAGTTGTTAGACCAGAGGTGATTCACGAAACCTCCGCTAGGATTGAGCTTATTAGGAGTCGCATTCGGGTAGCCCAAGACAGGCAAAAAAGCTACCCCGATGCAAAACGGTTTTTCCAAAAATTTAATGTGGGGAACCAAGTATTACTACGTGTATCTCCTATGAAAGGAGTGATGAGGTTTGGAAAGAAAGGGAAACTGGCCCCAAGGTACGTGGGACCATTTCCCATTATCGAGAGGATTGGGCCGGTAGCATACAGATTGGGACTGCCGGAGCATTTACATCGAATTCACGATGTATTCCACATCTCGTCGTTGAGACGATACCTTCGGGATGACATGGCCCACACCCACATATCAATTGAGGAGATTGACTTACCGCTCGATAGCTCTACGAGGAGAGGCCAATGACTATTCTAGACCATAGCGAAAGGAGATTGAGGTCGAAAGTAGTCCCACTTGTATGGGTCCAGTGGGAGAAACATAATGTGGAGGAATCCACTTGGGAGCGTGAGGCAGACATGCGTGAGAAATACCCAGATTTATTCTTACGAGGTATACCTTATTTTTTTCAAATTTCGGGACAAAATTCCGTAATTAGTGGGGTAGTATGTAATACCCCGTATTTTTATGACTTTTAAATTTGGGGGATTTATTAAATTTAATTAGAGATATTAATTTAATATTAATCCGGAAATCATTTAAATATTTACTAGCGTGATGAGAGTTAGTAATTATTAGAATTTTGTTGTAAATTACTTTATGGGTAAAGTAAGATGTGTAATTAAATTTAGTAAAATTATCACAAGAATCTAATTTGATAATTTTGAAAATTTTATCGGGACGCGCCTGTGTCGTGTCGGGATTAAATTCGGATTATTAAAAGTGAATAAATTATAAGTCATCTGTATGGTCATTTTGAGTGAATCAATGTGTCTGGAAGGGTCGAGATAGTCAAAATAATGTACCCGGGGGTTTAGTTTGGGTCTCGGGGCGTTTTTAGGCCTAATTAACATCCCGGGAGGGCGTTTTAAACATTTTGTATTTTTGGGCATGGAAACCCACGAATTTCCTAAGGTTTTATCAAACGTTATGGGTTTTGTCTTCTAGGGTTAGCATAACCAAAAACCAAGAACGACCATTTGAGGGGAAGAGGAAAAGCTGTCCAAGGAGTTCTAGGCCAAGAACTCCATCGTTTGCACCGTCGTCACCGCCAAATTGTAGATCGCGCGATGAGGATCATAAGCACACCAATTTCTTCCACAAATCAGAAACAAAGATTTCCAGGCAATTATCTATCTTGCTTTATTTTAGTTAATGCTTCAATTATATTAGTCTCGGGTTGATTAGAACTAGTTTTCGTGAAAGAAAATCATATTGGAGACTAGAATTTACATGTTGTGGAGGTGAAAATCATATTCTGGAAATCTATTTTATATGTAGAGGTTGAACCACGAATTTGTATTGAGTTAGGAGTAGAAAATCTGGAAAAAGAATGGGATGAACTAAGTTAAAGAAAATATTAGGGTTCTTAAGACTTATATAGATTTTGCCCTTTTAATTCTTTATACTTGACGAAAACTCACATGTCTTACGTAGAATATTATTTAATTGGGTATATAACACTTGTAGTATCATTTGTTGGGAGTTTAGGAGTCAAAAATTATGATTGAGATGAGTTTGGAATAGGATTCCCGTAACTAGTATTTCTGCAGTTTCGCCATAACTGCTTGATCGATCGATCAACCCAAGAGCATCGATCGATCGACCCCTCCTGAAAAATTCATATCCCTCTTTTAAATAGTTCATTTCGATTACAATGAGTGGTAACCTTTGAACATTATTGTTAGAACATTTTGGGACATAAAGAGGACCAGTGGGACTTTGTAAAAATGGAGCATTTAATGTAAAGACGAAATTAGTGTTAACGGGGAGTGATTTACACTTAAGGAATAACGGGAATGTGTGTCTAAAGGAGTGAGACTCGTAAAGAAGTTACGTCGTAAAATAAGAGAGTACCTACTGAAATTATACTTAGGGAGATAAGATACTACGAGTGATGCGAAGTAAGTTTGGGATGATCCCATAAATAAGAATAAAAGAGACGAGCCGTTATACGGGATAATCTAGTAATGTGTACTAAGAACGAATATCATAAGTATGGATCGTGGGTGTACCTAATTTAGAAATGGGAATGGTAGTATACATATATATGACTGTGTTTGTGCATATACTATATACGTGTAAAAAAATCATGCCCGCGCTACTTGCTATTACTGAGGTTACCACCCCGGGACAGTCTTATCTTGATGGGACCTTCATGCGGGATATTGACTTGAACCCTAGAACATAGGAATCCTTGGTACAGGCAATCTGATTGATAGTCAGATGGTCCTAAGAGACGTGAGGGTATGTGCTGACCTCTTAGTGACTTGGAACTATGCTTCGCCTTAATTTGTATGTGTTTTGTGTTAATACAGTTTGAGAGTGATTCCGAACTAGTATTTCCCTTAGTACGAGTAATACGGGGACTTGATAGCAGAGTATGCCAACACCATAAATTTTATGTGGGGTGCCGATAGTATATATATATATTATATGAGTGACTAATATATATATAGACTTGAAATTGGGAACTTTCTATTGTGACTAAAAGTAGTTAAGTAATGAATAAATATTTCGACTTTATTGTAAGTGTTTGAAAAGTTTGAGGAAATACTTACAGACTTTATAATGAAATGAGATTTATGTAAAAGCCTTATTTTCAAAAATTAATTATCTTAGCCCTAGTAATTGTCGGCATGAAACCTTTTGAGGAATTTAAGATAAGCTAAACTTGTGGGGATTAATAGTGAGGTAGGTGTGCACATTAGAAGAGAGGTGATAATTTCTCAAGAATATGATTGTTGCATTAGCCGGTAAGAATTTTAAATACTTGCTAAACTGAATTTTTAAACTATTTTACAATCGGGATGTGACCCGTTTCCTTCTATCTCTTCTCTCTTGTATATATATATATATATGTGTATATATTACAGGTGCCCAACCACAACGGCGTCATGCTTAGGAATCTTTAGAAGGAACGTGATGCATCTTAGGTAGGAGTTGCAGGCCTTTTGATTAGACGACCTCATTATTGATTCCACTCCTAGTTCTGTTTTAATCCAACTGGACATGTGTCGGCCTTTTTCCGTATTCAGTTGGTTTTGTCAGAGACTGATTCATTTATTTTCAGTATTTTTACTTTGGGATTTGTTATTGTCAGGATGTTTTTCCTTTGAAGTTTTAAAGTTGGAATTAGTTATTTGAATGCTTAAATTGTTCGGATGATCTTTTCCAGTCTAGTTATTGTGTGACTCTTAAACTATGAATTATGAAAGTTTTTATTATTGGGCTAAAATTAAATATGGGAATAATGATTTAAATGGTTTTGACACTTAGCTTAATTATTTAAGGTGTTTAATTTGAAAAGTTATTTTTGCGACAGTGATGCTAAGAATGAACCAACCATTCACCTTGGTTATAATTTAATAAAGGACTGATCACCTGGTATTTAATTAGGCGGGGTGTCACAAAACACTAAAGATCCATTTTGTGGAAATAAAATTGTAATTTTTTCTAAATTGAATTATTTTATGAAAATGAAACATATAACTCTTTTCATAATGAACTATTAAGTTTCAAAAAGGTAATTTCACTAATGAATTTATAGTTTTGGTGATGAAAATTAATATTACTTATTATTTCTAAACGCGTAATAGATAAATTACTATTATGATTGAATTTACTTATTTTTCGAACTGAAACATATTTAAAGTTGTATATGGGTTTTTGAAATGATTTTTGTTATTGTGGAATCCAATTAAGTAATTCCAAAGTCAGGCCCAGTGAAATTCTGTCTAGTTGAGATGGTATTTAAGTGGTGCCCCTATGACCCTCCATCTCTACTAGGAATAAATCTGAAAATATTCTGTCTAGATGATATGGTATTTAATTTTGCCCCTGTGACCCTCCATATCTACTGGGAACCGACTGATTAGTAAGAACTATGAATTGAATTCTTCAATTTCGATTAATGAATATTAAAATTTGAGTAAATGGTTTTAGAACCTTTTACAACAAGTTATTTTAGGATTAAAACACAATATTTAGAAATAGGCTTTATTTAGAATACGTAATTAAACCTTTATTGTATTTATTAGATTAACGTGTGATCCAAGACTCAATATCTGTATTTTCGAGCCTTTATTTTAGGTGAGTACTCTGACATTCCTTATGCATTTTAATTATATGATATTATGCAAACTATATATTTTGTGAACTGCTTTTATTCTCAAAATTCATCTGATATCGATGATTGATTCATTTGTGATATGTTTATATATCTCCATATAGACATACTTATTGAAATGAGTATTGAAAATGAGTTTAAATATTGGAAATGAGATTCAGCCTAAGGGACCTCTTTATTGACTGACCATCCCAGCTGTGTTATCGCTGGTGTGCCCTAAATAAGGCGTTGTGACGAACATGTTCGATTGACCCTCAACTACCTGGGTATAATACGGTAAAAGAACACGATATTAGAGTGTACTTGGCCATTAAAATGATATGATTGAAAGAAAAAGATATCACAGTTGATTTGTTGCATTCTTCTTATTCTAAGCTATCCAATTGTGATATATATACTATCATTTCAAAATATATATCTATTTACTGGAAGTTCCTATCCATATATGTATATGCCTTCTCTTTTGACCTGAATAGGTATATATTTTCTGAAAACCTTGGAATGTCGTGAGATTAAATCTCATTTAGCTTTTAGCTAATGTTGTATAAATAACCCTTTTTCAGGTTATAATTAGAGATGAGGATGGATAAGTGAAGAGTGAATTGAAGATTATATTTTGAGATTTGTTGTGTGGCTAAATGCTAGTGTAGAATGAGATGTTTGAGGACTTATTTCTCTTTAAGTGATTCTGGCATGACTTAAAATAGAATTTATTTATCTATGAGAATAAGAAGTTATGGTTTAGAAGCTCTGATGATGTGTTACCTTTTCAGCTAGTTACAACTCATAACCATGTGAATGTATTCCATTGCATTTATTTTAAGAGAAAATTTTAAGGCCAGAATATTTAATGTCTTGGTGGCATGTCAAGACACTCGTTCCCTGCTATTTTTGGGTCGGGGTCATAACACCATCAGTTTTATCTCCTTCTTGTTATTTCTCTTCTTTGCACTAGTCTTTTATTTGAAAGTATTACTATGAGGCGTAGACAAAATTTGGAATTATTCCATGAAAATTTTAAAAATGTGAACTAGATATTCTAATTATTCTCTCAGGATGGCCAATTAACTATAATGGGGTGTGGGAGCACGAGTATGAGAATCCCTCTCAATCTTGTAGCAAAAATCTTTAAGAATTCTCGTTCTTTTGCAATAGGTACAACCATAGGGTTGAACGGATTTCATCTTATTAATTTTCTTAAGAAGGTTTCTCTCTGGTGGAGTAGGTTTAAAAGAGTTTTTGTATGTGAAAAACGCAGCATTAGGTTCAAATTTAGTTTTAGAATTTCAATCTATGACATTGTCATAACCTATACCCGTTCTCTCCTTATAACCTAGGACATGTCCAAGAAATAACTTCCCATTCTCTTAGAATGATCCTCTTGAGTAACTTTGACCTCTAGAGAAAGTGCAAGATCGTTCTTTAAGTTAGCATTTTTGGCATTTAGCTTCATACAAATCTTCAAAGAGTCGTAAAGATCCTTCGTAAGACTTGTAACTTTATCAGTCAAGTCATCCTTCTATTTTCGCATCAAAATAAGTTTCTCAGATGAATAAACTTTAATCTCCTCAAGTTTACTCACGAATGTCTCATACTCCTGTAAGGCATCCAACTCCTTTCCATGTGGCAATGCCTTTATAGTCAACTTTTTATTTCCCTTTTGAATTTTTAAAGAATTGATGTAAAGCTAAGAATAGGAGGACTAAAGATAAATTCCATCCACATATCCGTTAGTGAAACCATAATCACTTCCACTATATTGGGAAAGATTTCACCTAGTGTCGATCCTATAATGCATAAGAGGAGACATACTTGATACACTTGCATGACTAGCTGTGAACGTAGTGAATTTGTGTTTCTCAATCATCTGACTCAACATCCTCGTCATTTAAAGTAGCATTATAAATAGCTTTGGTCTTGACCCCTCTCTTAAGATTATTGGGCATTCAAAAGCCCTATGATTGTGACCCTCACATGAAACGCATCTCTCTAGTTCATCCTTTTTAAAGTTTTCATTTTTATTTTTCCTAAAATCACTATCATTAAAAGTCTTTCCTGCCTTATTACTCTTGTTCTTCTTAAATTTTTATTTATCAAATTTTGAGTTTTGTTTCTTAAACTTGGGATTTTTTTTTATTTTTAGCAAATAAGTCCATGTCATTGGGATCAGTGTCAAACTTATCATACTTGGATGTCTCATCCTTTCAGGCCTTTACAGCAATACCCTTATCCTTTTTCTTCTTATTTTGGGGAACATATCAAGCTCGTAGATTTGAAGGTCACTTAAAAGCACTTCAAGTTTAATGGGGTTAATAGTTTTAATGAATTTAAGATAGTGATTTTTGAATTAAATATTTCAAGTAAGGACCTTAAGATTTTCTTCACAACCCGAGTTTCAAGAATCCTCTCTCCCAAATTGAATGACGAGTTTATTATGTCAGAGAATCATGCATAGAACTCATCATATGTTTCACTTTCATTCATCCGAATGGTTTTAAATTGAGAGGTAGGATTCTGAAGCTTGGAAGCTTTTGCGGCTTTAGTTCCTTCATGGGTGAGTTCAAATATATCCCATGCCTCTTTGGACATTTCACACATCATGATTCGACGAAACTCCTCTGCTTTGACAACATGGAATAAAGCGTTATGACCACAGGAATTATAGTTACACAACTTATGTTCATCCTCACTCCAACTATCAATGGATTTAAGGATAGTACATTCACCTACTACAGTTGTGGGTGGGGTTCACCCTCTTACTATATCTACCCAGACCCGTTCATATATAGACTTAAGAACAAATTTCATACGGTCTTTCCAATACTTATAATTCGACTCGTCAAACATTGGTGGTCAATTTATGATTGACTCTCTATAGAAAATCCTCAAGGATTCATGCCTAAATAACTTATAAACACCCGCTCTAATACTAATTGAAAGTCTAATTTTATATTAAGGGGTCAAATTGCTTAACACGATGACAAAATTTTATGTGAACTATTTACACCAATTTTAGTGAGGATAGAAAAATACACGAATCCATTTATTACCAATTTATGTCTTGATCAGTGATACGACGCAAATATTGAGTATTTCACCCGTTAACCTACGCGTTATTAGCCCCCTCGGGTATCTTAATCCTTATATTTATGCTCGTTAACCAGACAACCTCGGATTTCTATGTTAACATGTTTTTCAGGGGTTAATTGAGCTTTTGTAGGTATTTGGATGCTTAGTATGAAGTTCGGATGCATTCCGGTGAAGTTCCGTACACAATCGCACGCGCAAGGGCATTTTAGTCTTTTCACAGCTTGGGTACCTGGCCCGACATCTCACGGAAGTTGTAGCCCTCCTCGGTAGCTTTGCGTGGCCGCGAACGGTGCGCAATTCCGATTCATAACGAAGAAGTTACGGCGATTTCAGCGGAGGAAAAATAAGAAAGCAAAAGAGGAGAAGGGAGAAGAAGAAAAGAGGAATGCAGTGAGCTGCTGCAATCTGCCCTGCTTGATCGATCGATCGATGCTTCTGGTCGATCGATCGACCATTCTGGATTGCCAAATTTTTGCCTAGGTCGATCGATCGACCAAAGGGGTCGATCGATCGATGCTCTGTTTTCTGCAAATATTTTGCCTTCTTTTCTTTCTTCTTTATTTTTATTCCAACTTACTATATAAGCCAATTTTGTTGTAATAAGACCATATAGCAGTAGAGGCACGATTTTAGGTTAGAATAGTTAGGGTTTTGAGGGTTTTGGATGGTTCTTCTTCATTTCTCTTTGGATTGACAATCTAATTGGTTTGTAAGTTGACTATTCATCTCCTCTACCATTAATATAGCTTGTTTTCCATTAATTCTTGCTTTCTAGATAGTTTTACATGCTTTGTTAATTAGTTTATTGTGTTTATTTCTTGCTTTCTTAGTGTAATTTAGTTAATTTCCATGTTTTGTCCGTAGATAAATAGGTTCGGGATTGTGTTCCGCCATTTACGGGTTTGGACCTCGAAAATTAGGTTTTGTGTAAAATTGCATTTAATTGAAACCTCACGTATTAAAGTCGGATTATTATGCGTTTAACTTTCTTTGTCACGCAACGTTAGTGTTTATAGCGATAACCCGAATTTAATCCGCGTGTGACCATTTTTTATTAAATGTTTAATCTCGCAACTTTGGCTTAAATTCCTTATTGCGTGATGTTTATGCTTAATTGAAAATGATCGATTAAATGTTTTCGAAGCAAAATTCTAATTAGTAGTTGTTTAGCCCGTGAATGCGTGTATGCGATCCCGATCCTCGCTTTCCTTTTGTGTAGCGTAACTTATTCTTTTCTTTTGTCACCATTTCCTCCCATCACCTTTTCATTTATTTATTTTACACTTTTATTCCTGAAGTAATTAAAACAATTAACATCTAAAACTCAATCACTCCCTGTGGATTTCTTACGATACCCGACTTACCGCTGTGCTTGCTTGTCAAGTGTAGTAGTAGCTTAGGTTCTTTTGTATCGCGGCGGCGAAACACACAACGATTGTGCACTTTACACGTGCACACTTTTTCCGCCCGGTCACAAAATGGCGCCGTTGCCGGGGAGTGTGTTTTAGATAGTAATTGTTTTATTGTTTCGTAGTATTTCTTTCATTCATATTTGTATTCTTTATTTTCCCCTTTCTTTTTGACTTGTGCTGGATTGTTTCGAGAAATTGAAATCTCGGTGCTTGTCGCTTTTATTGAATTGCCTATTTTTGAAATGTCTCACCATAACTCTCTAGATAATTTTAATTGTTATGCTAATAGTTCTCAAGGTTATACTCCCAAGACTATGCGTGAATGCCTACAAATTCTTGAGTATGAGCGTCTTGCACGTGAAAGTCAAGAATTTGCAAGCAATCCCCCATTGCCTTTGGAGGAAACTTTGCGTGGTGGGAATAAGGAATGGAATGATGAAGTTGAGATTTATGACGCTTGGAAAAATAAAAAAAATGTCCAACTCGATGAGATTATTTCTTCTTCACAAAGTCGGGTTGAGGTTGAAACTTGCTTTTCACTTCCACCCATTTTTGAGGATGAAATAATTGAGAGTGATCCAAGAACTCTCGATTTCCAATCTCTTTTAAATACTTCCAATTATTTTGAGGTTGTTGGTCCTTCCTTTCCTTTACTCCCTACTATTCCCGAACAATTAAATTTATCGCAAGAATCGGTTGAAAGTCTTGAGGACTTTGACCCGATTCTTGAACGAGAAGGTTATTTTGAGATGCTTCATCTCATGGGCTTTTCACTTGCACTTGCCCCACCTCCCCTTCCAATTGAAGAATCTTGGGGATGTGATTTTTATTTTTCTGAGACTAATGTAGTCTTGTCCCCCATAGTATCCAAATCCCCCATCGTCCCTCAAAAATGTCAAATTGGCGATGGTTCATTTTTTTCACCGCCTGCATGCCTTCCGTTGTTCAAACGGAATTCTTATTTTTCGGGAGGCATGTTCCTTTTGGAGGGTACACCGGTTATCCTCCAAAGTCAAATCGTTCTTATGGTGGACCCTCAACTATTTAGACTTCTAGTGTATAATTAGTGTGAAGCCTAAATAGTAGGTTGTAAATAGTTAGCTTTTTAATCTTCTTTCTTTCCTTTTTTTCTTTCCTTTTTAATTTAGTCTAGTGTAATTAGTTAACTTTTTGTTATTTGTTTTTGCTATGCTCGGTACTAACTTGTTTTGTAGATTTCATTGGACTCATGCTTATGGAGATCGCTCCAATTTTGGGTAATATCGTTATTTTCCTCTCTTTGTGTTGTGTTCTTAATGCGCATTGAGGACAATGCAACATTTAAGTTAGGGGGTGTAGGATATTCTATCCATTTCATGTGTAGTCCATTGATTTGCTTACTTGTTAGTTACTTAGTATGCCTTTTTATGAAAAATTTGAAAATTTTCAAAAATATTTTATTTCTTTTTTCTCCTTTGTTGGGCATTTTGCCTTGTTTTCGATGATAAATTTCAATAATTGCCCGATCCTATAGACAACTCAATGATGCATGTTCCCGATTTTAGAAGTTATTAGACTTTAGTCCTCAAATCATTGATATTGTGAATAACTTCATGAATTAAACTTTATTCCTTGAGCATATGCACTTTCCTTGTCATATTGATTTGGTTTAAGATTTTTATAACTCGGTAATCTTTTGTTGCATTGTATATACTTACACCGAGTAAGCTTCGTACCTTTCGTCGTTTGTGAGTGTTATACACTATTCTTTCCTCTTTGAAAACGTTGAATTCGTTGGTAATCTCTCTAATCTTTCATTTGACCGTTCATTAATTGAGTTCATGCTTGAAATGTGTTACTTGATCATGATTTTCATATATTGTTTTGACTCGAGAATTGCATAAACTTTGTGAAATGATCATAGGCCATCTTTCTTATATCACCCATATTAGCCTTGACCTCACCATATATGTTTCCCTAGTCAACCCCTTTGAGCCTAAATACTAGCCTTTCGTTTCATTACCCAAAATCCCATAACCAACTCCAAATTGGAGTTTTAAGCCATACATACACCTTACATACCTTTGTTTGGAATGTTACTTGGGATTGAATGATGTTATTGTAGTGTGGTTGCAATTTAAGCATATGAGAGTTTGAAAAGTAAAGAAAAGTGATGTGAAAAAAAAAAGTGAAAAAGAGAAAGCAAAAAAGCAAAAGAAAACAAAAGAAAAGTGAGAAAAAGAAGAAAAGAAAAGAAAGAGAAAGTTGTATATGTTGTGTATAGTTCAATAAGCTTTGATTACTCTCCAGTTGTTATATCTAATGCTTGTTTTGGAAGTTACTTTCCATTTTTGTTATTGCACGCATTCTCCCATTATCCCGAGTTTTCATCCCGAACACTTTGAATCCGTACATACATTCCTTCGTTTCGCACCCTAGCCATACCTACATCATAACCCTATTCAAGTCCTATGTGATCTTAGGGTGCATTTAATTTAAAAGTCATAATAGTTTTGATAATCTGTGAAAATGCATTTCGCCTCTTTTAATGTGCGGTATCCTTTCATTGAGATTACAGTTTTTCATTTTATATATAGCGTTCTTCATTTGTGACATGTGTGCGGCCTAGTTTCCATTTACATTTACTCTTTATGCCCGCATGTCCCGTGTATTACCTCCCTTTTCATAGTGAATTCATTTGTTGAGCGTAATGCCCGTGAGGATTGAATGTATGCTTGCTTTGATTAGTATTCAGTTTATATAAGTTTTTACCAAATCATATTTTGCATATGCTCTCCCCCCTCCCACTTTTAAAGTTTCAGTTCTATGAGGTGCATTCAACTTGTTAATAACAACGGACTTTAGCTTGAATTCGTTCAATGTGCTAATAACATGTTTGAAATCTTTTTCGTTGTTGTTGAGTTTGTCGCATGTTGGGTTGGGCATATTTTGAGGAAACTGTATGATGTTTGTGGGTTTCATCCCTGAAAACCCTCACGAGATGACACTCGTCCACTAGGGTAACCTAGGGGTTTAACGGCTTATTGCATACGCTAAATGCAATCGTTCGCCCGCGAAAGTGGCCTTATCTTTTTATTGCTTTTATACCATATTTTTATACTTCTCCTGCTTTTGGTTTGCTTGTAGTTCTTGTTGTTTCCTATTTCATTGCTAGGGACTAGCAATGTGTAAGTTAGGGGGTGTGATACGACGCAAATATTGCGTATTTCACCCGTTAACCTACGCGTTATTAGCCCCCTCGGGTATCTTAATCCCTATATTTATGCTCGTTAACCAGACAACCTCGGATTTCTATGTTAACATGTTTTGCAGGGGTTAATTGAGCTTTTGTAGGTATTTGGATGCTTAGTATGAAGTTCGGATGCATTCCGGTGAAGTTCCGTACACAATCGCACGCGCTAGGGCATTTTAGTCTTTTCACAGCTTGTGTACCTGGCCCGACATCTCACGAAAGTTGTAGCCCTCCTCGCTAGCTTCGCGTGGCCACGAACGATGCGCGATTCCGATTCATAACGAAGAAGTTACGGCGATTTCAGCAGAGGAAAAACAAGAAAGCAAAAGAGGAGAGGGGAGAAGAAGAAAAGAGGAATGCAGTGAGCTGCTACAATCTGCCCTGCTTGATCGATCGATCGACGCTTCTATTCGATCGATCGACCATTCTGGATTGCCAAATTTTTGCCTAGGTCGATCGATCGACCAAAGGGGTCGATCGTTCGATGCTCTGTTTTCTGCAAATATTTTGCCTTCTTTTCTTTCTTCTTTATTTTTATTCCAACTTACTATATAAGCCAATTTTGTTGTAATAAGACCATATAGCAGTAGAGGCACGATTTTAGGTTAGAATAGTTAGGGTTTTGAGGGTTTTGGATGGTTCTTCTTCATTTCTCTTTGGATTGACAATCTAATTGGTTTGTAAGTTGACTATTCATCTCCTCTACCATTAATATAGCTTGTTTTCCATTAATTCTTGCTTTCTAGATAGTTTTACATGCTTTGTTAATTAGTTTATTGTGTTTATTTCTTGCTTTCTTAGTGTAATTTAGTTAATTTCCATATTTTGTCCGTAGATAAATAGGTTCGGGATTGTGTTCCGCCATTTACGGGTTTGGACCTCGAAAATTAGGTTTTGTGTAAAATTTCATTTAATTGAAACCTCACGTATTAAAGTCGAATTATTATGCGTTTAACTTTCTTTGTCACGCAACGTTAGTGTTTATAACGATAACCCGAATTTAATCCGCGTGTGACCATTTTTGATTAAATGTTTAATCTCGCAACTTTGGCTTAAATTCCTTATTGCGTGATGTTTATGCTTAATTGAAAATGATCGATTAAATGTTTTCGAAGCGAAATTCTAATTAGTAGTTGTTTAGCCCGTGAATGCGTGTATGCGATCCCGATCCTCGCTTTCCTTTTGTGTAGCGTAACTTATTCTTTTCTTTTGTCACCATTTCCTCCCATCACCTTTTCATTTATTTATTTTACACTTTTATTCCTGAAGTAATTAAAACAATTAACTTCTAAAACTCAATCACTCCCTGTGGATTTCTTACGATACCCGACTTACCGCTGTGCTTGCTTGTCAAGTGTAGTAGTAGCTTAGGTTCTTTTGTATCGCGGCGGCGAAACACACAACGATTGTGCACTTTACACGCGCACACTTTTTCCGCCCAGTCCTATTTACTAAGTTAGCATGTAGATAAATTGGATAAGTAAAGCAATACTCACAATCGCACACAGAGACTGCGATGTACGAGGAAAACTCAAATAGGAAAAAACTCGGATGACCAGGCCTAAACAAATTACACTATACTCAAGTTTTATTGAAGACATAATTGGATTTCAAACACTTGAATCCTCAAGCCTATGCAGATGAAATCTTAAGTCCTTCTTTTATAGCCATCGCGTAGTCCAACGTTAGTCCCATAACAAGTCCATGCCTCAGAATGCTTTAATTACCTCGACCGTCACCCAACAGTATGGAGTCCACCACACCAATTATGTACAAAATGATATTTTAGGGTTTGATCTTGGAAATATCATCACAATGATCAAAAGGTATTTGGAATTTGGAAATATATGAGTTTATGGCTCTAGAAGCTTGGAAAAGTTGTTTAAAAAACTAGGTCGCAAATCTGAGAAAACCTTTTATATAAAAAGATAAACATTAAGAATAAGTAAAAAAAGGTTTTCTCAAAATTTGTGAACCTCGTTAGAATGAAAATATACAAGTCATTCAAACGACCTCACACATCTCGTTCAAATGAGATCAAACTACGATCGAACGACTATAGGAAACTCACTTAAATGAGCTTCAAACAAAATTATTCTATTGTACATGAATTTTTTGTTCAACGTCCATTAGAACCTCCTTTAAATGAGATGTGTAATTTCGTTTGAACTCCCGTTCGAACGATATTACAACCTCATCAACTTTCACATTGGCATTTGAATGACTGATCTGACAACATTTTTTCCAATAACAGATTTTAAAATAGAAAAAGCCTCAGAGAATAAATTCTAAATACACAAATGAACATTTTGAATCATAAAAGTCATATACCTTTATTCTTGAGGTCTATGTAATGCGTCTAATGATGTAAAATTGTACTTTCCAAATTGTATCTGCTTGCGTGTCTCGATTCATAGGCTTGAGTATATTGGTATATGACAAAACTAAACCTGGGTGTTTTGACCAACGTGATAAGCCTATTACATACAAATGACCCAATTGGAAATTTTCCCTTATAATATATATATATATATATATATATATATAAACACACACACATACACACAAACAAATGAGAGAGAGATAAATGTCGAATGAGAGAAAGAAAAACGACTAGTGGGTGAGAGAGAGAGAGAGAGAGAGAGAGAGAGAGAGAGACGGTCATCGATGAGAGAGAGAGAGAGAATGTCAAGTGAAATGAAGAAAAAAAACGAAGGGGTTTATTTATAGCTGATAAATGGTCATAGTCTCAAGTCATAACCAATCATGTAACCATTATAACTGTCATGGTCTCCATAAATGGTCACAGTCTCAAGCCGTAGCCCTCGTAGTCACCAACAAAGGGTCACAGTCCTATACAATGACCATTGGTCCATAACCAATTCAAATTAAAGTATCATCACTATAAGGAGTCATGGTTATAAATCGTGACTATAATACACTAAGGTTGGTCACTGTCTAAAATCGTGACCCTCTATTTAACAAAAAGGAACCAACCCTAGTTCACGCCCATTCCTTCTATTCCACACGTTTGGACACATCGATACTATACTAGTGTGTAAAGCATATGTGTTTTGTGTCATGTGTAGTGGTCGTTTATACCTATATATATGTGTCGGATTTTCTTTGATATATTTTGCATATATTATATATGGTATTACATGTCGTATTTGTGAAATTTGCATTTTTGGGGAAAAATTGAAATTTTTCAAAAATAGTTGGTTGTGTTTGCCTTTGAGATGATCATTACATATGCTTGATTTAAATCTTTTGTGACGATATATTTTCTTTTTCGTGATGCTATGCATTTAATATTTATTATATCTACTTCTTTGTTTATTTGTCTATTTCGGATAAAAACAAAGGGGGAGAGCAAATTAAAATGGAGTTTTTTGATGAGTTTGAATTATGGGGGAGTATTTATTTGTGAATTATAGTTTGTGTTCAAACTCGATGCATCACGAAGGTATATATTTTTGTCTCATGTGTGTAGGATTCCATTACACAATATTCAAGACACACGGATGAAGACATAGTTTGGGAAGAAGAAGAAGTTTTGAAGATAAAGAATCTTATGTAGTTTTGTTCTAGGGTTGGGAAGGGTACTAGTATCTATGTAATAGGAGATTTTAATTCTAATTTGGTGTTCGGTCATTTTATTTATTTGTACCAGAATAACCAAAAGGGTTGATTTGTAAGAATAATTTTTATAATATTTTTCATATCATAGCTTTATGCTAGTTTGGCGTATCCCGTTACAAATTGTCACGCCTCGTCAAGACGGATCGAACTCAAGCATCTCCAAGTTTGAAGACTTATCGACATACCAAAAGGTATAAAATAATTTAGAGTTCAAATTAATTCATGGAACTATATTTAGGATGTTTAATTTTTTTTAAAAGATGAACATAATTGTTTTGGTTTCGAAAATATGTTTTTTAGATACATGTAGGCTAAGTTTAAAAAATAAATATTTTTGATGTTTTTGTCGTTCAAACGACAAAACAATGTCGTTCAAATGACATCATATTGTCGTTAAAACAACATACCTTTGTCATTCTAACCACATCTCATGTCACTACTAACGACATCATCCAGTCGTTCAAACAACATGCAGAAATCGTTGGAACTTCCCGCCGACTTAAAGTTTTTATAAATACTTGTTTCATTGAAAGAATGTTTAAGAATTTTGCTAAGTACATTTCTGCATATCTGCTGCAAAATTTCTTCAATTTTTGTGTTGAAAAACACTGTTTTAATTCACAAAAAAGCATCCTGCAATATTGTTCTTGTGAATTATTTTAGAACCCTAGAATGTTTTGTATCTTTTGCATACACCTTTTGTGGGGAGGAACTCCATTGTTGACTTGTGATACCTGCGGGGATTCACTACTGATGACGAAGAGTGAGGCTGATTCGGAGGACTGGGGTCATGTGATTATTGTGAGGATCATAGTTGTTGTTCCTTAGATATTTTCAAAAAATAACGCGTTATACTTGTGGGGGATATCAAGTAGTCTATGTAATACCCCGTAATTTTATTGATATTTATTTAAGGGATTAATTAAATTAAATGAGAATTAATTGGAAATTAATCCGGGTATAAATACTAACGAGATGTGAGTTGGTATTTGATTACGATGTTAAAAATTTATTATTTCCGAGTATGTATGGTAATACATGAGTATTGATGATATTTAAATTGTCACAAGGAAGCTATACGACAATTTGGGAAATTTAATTGGGACGCACGTGTCAGTCGCATTAGGAACGTAATTAATTGAATTAAAAAGTGAATTTTATTTTTGTCAACCGAATGGACATTTTTAGTGCGCCAACGAGTCCGGAAGGGTCGAAATAGTCAGAAAACACTAGCCGGGGGTTTAGATTGGGTCCCGGGGCATTTTTGGGTCATACCGACAACTTAAAAGGGTATTTTGGTGATTTTAAAAATAAGGGAATTAAAACCCACGAAAATTAGAGTTAATATTTATTATTTTAAAAGGGCCACTAAGGCCATTACCAGCAAAAAGCTTTAGAAGTGGGCTACGGGAGTTAGAGAGGAGTTACCATAGGGTTCCAAACCTAAAACACTCACCACCATCAAATTGGAGAGGATTTGTGACTGATTGAAGGAGAGAATCAACCTCGAATCATCGACAACACATCTTGGAAAACGAATCTAAGGCAAGTGATTTGATATTTTTAGTGCATTGAATATTTCTTCCATGTTTAGTGTAGGAATTATCTTATATTGAAAGTTTTGAAGAAAACCAATGAAATTGTTGGAGAAACTTTAAATTTGGGTTAGGATTTGCATGTAGAATGATGATGGACTAATTTAGTATTCGAAGAGTTATATATGATGATTTAAAAACGGATTTATGATGAGTAATTGGGCATAATAAAATTCTGGGTTCATGTTCATAGGGTTTGGGGAAATATTTGGAGATTTATGTTAATTCCATGATGATTTGTAAGATTTGACCCCTAAAATATGTTAAGGGATGATCTAGGGTGATTAGAAATGGTTTATAAACATTAAAACATAAATTGGATGGTCTTAGGGTGAATTTAGAGAAAAGAAGAACGAAGAAAAACGGACTTGGGAATTTCGGGGCTTAAACTGCCATCTCGTTAGAAGACTTGACCATGTCGTTCGAACGACCTCGTTCGAACGAACTTCTAACGAGATGATAATATCCCTTCTAACGAGTTGGTAGTTCGTTCGAAGCCTTTCATTCTAACGAACTCGTTCGAACGACCTCGTTCGAACGAGATTTCTAACGAGTTGACAGAATGGCCTTTTTGGCCTGATTTTATTTCTAGTATCCCGTAGACTTATTTAAACGGTGAGATAACCTCCCCTTAGTAACTAGTGAGTGTAGTTGTGATATTTGGGATACATTGAAGAGTCAAACTTACTATCTTATAGAAAATCAGATGACATTTGTGGATTGGGAAGCGAGTACTTAATTACGACGTGAGAAGAGTTGATAACTTTAAGACGTATAAATCGGGGACTTGTGAGTTGTATAACACTTAATGTTGGTATAAGAACGAGAAGTATACCACTAATAAAATATTGTGATATCTAAGATGTACGAATGCTTAGTATATGTAGTTATCTGTGTATAACATACCTACCGTACTTGCTATCATGGGAGGTCGGCGTTCAATCAGGGCCATCTATTCTTGTGTGCCTACGGGGGGATTTAGATTGGTACCTCGAGGACATAGGTCAGAGAAGGACTTATTGTGAAGTTAATAAGTCTGCTGATCATGGGAGCGTAGGTATGTGCGTGACCCATGTGATGTGAACTATGTTCGCCTCCATTGTTTGTGATTGTTGTTTAATGAAACGATTCCTGAGAGATTCGTAATACGTGGTCCTTATGTACATGATGTACCGGGATTGGATAGCAGAGTATGTGTGCACCGCAGCTTAGTCTCGGGGTGCTAGTATTGTATATTTATGATGAGAATAATATACTGTTAATTGAAATGAATTGTCATGAATAAATGTGAGTATTAATAATAGCAACAGTTTGTAAAGTGAAAATGGAAGATCTCTAGTAATTAGTAGTACTAACATGGGAAACTGTGTAGCAAGTTATAACACTCTGTTAACTAAAAGTTATTGGGAATTGAATTGGATATTGTATAGAAATGTTAGATTTTAGTATCGGACCAGTTAGATATGGGAACAACTAGAATGGGTACGGGTACGATAGGAGTGCACAATTAGTTGAGAGGTGAGGAACTCATGTGAGTGCACACACTATCATGTACTTTATATTCACTGTTTAATGATATTAAACACTTGCAAATTTTTAAATTATTTTCACAATCGAGCTCTGACCCGTTTGCTTTCAAATCTATTTTTGTAAAAACATTTTAGGTGCCCAGCCACAAGGACACCATGCATAGGAGTTCAATTCAGGTGACGTGCTGTAGTCGCTGTGGAAGTTACAGGACGTTGACAGTAGACACCTCCATTTCCGATCTTGACTCCATTATCAGATTTTCTCATTTGTTGGGCATGTCGCCCCATCCCTTTTAGAGACATCTTACTTTTCAGTTATTTCAAACTTTGGGTTGTAATTAATTTAGTGATGCAGACTTGGTATTTATTTATTTCAGTATTCAGATTTTTGTGAGGAGTATTCCTCCAGACTCATTACTATTTGATGGTTATTCTATTGTGACTATGTTGTGGTGGTTATGTTAGCATTTCATAATTTACTTATTGTATGTTAATCAGATTTGATTAAAATTAACAACTCACTTTTTAAATATTAGGTGGCCAGTAATTGTTAAAACGTTTTCGACAGTGATGCTATGAATTGAACCAACTTGGCATTTTGTATTAATTTAATAAAGGAGTAGCTACCCGGTATTTAATTAGTCGGGGTGTCACAGGTGGTATCAGAGCATCAGGTTCTAGTGTCCTTAGGATCTGTATGGCTTATTATGTTTCCGCTGAGCTTTCTTTGATATAGAGCCCTATATTTTAGGACTGCTGTATTCTTTTGTGTATGCTTCGCTCTTCAGCTATTTTAAGATAATAACTGCGAACTCATAAGACTTTACTCTCATTTCAGATGCCTCCACGATGTGCGCAGCGAGTTCCTGGGGATGCACAGCCAGAGCCACAACCTGCACCAGTTCAGGGCACTATGAATGCCGCCGACGTTGCAGCTATTATAGCCCAAGCGATAAATGCCGCCCTAGCCGTTGTACAAAAGGCACCAGCCCAGGCGCCGGTAGTCGCGCCATTTCAGGCTCATGCATTCCCATTTGCTTGGGAACGCGTTCGTGATGCTTTTCAGAAAGCACACCCTTCGGAGTTTGCAGGTAGCTCCGATGTTGTGATATCCAATCAGTGGAGGAAGGACATTCAGAGGCACTTAAGGATGTACGAGTGCACCGATGTTCACAAGCAGATACTGGCTACTTTCAAGCTAGTAGGATCTGCATTGCAGTGGTGGGAGTCCATTACCACCGCAGAGGAGAGGGACGCCCTCACTATACAGGAGTTCTGGGTGCGGTTCGACCGCAAATATTTTCCGTCAGCTGTTCACACGGAGATGAGGAGGAAGATGATGAAGCTCAAGCAGGAGGGAAAGACCGTAGCCGAGTATGAGGCTGAGTTCACCAATCTCTTGAATATTATTTCGGATGAAATTCCAACCGAGGAGAAGAAAATTCAGAAGTTCACGGATGGATTGACTTGGAGGATCCGTCAACACTTTTTGGGGAATCTCTCATTGGCCACTTATTCTGATGTGGTTAACGCGGTACTACTTCACTGCCAGGATCACCACTTTCACATGACTGAGAGTAAGAGATCAGGAGAGTCCAGCCATCAGGGCAGAACAGGGGGAAATGGTGCCAACGGGGCACAATCTGCGCAGGGTCAGCATAGGCAGAGTGATCAGGGTTCCCAACAGGGGGATTCTAAGAGATTCATATCTGGAGGTTTTAGGAGTGGTCAGGGAGGTTTCAGGCATGACCATCAGGGTCAGAACGGCCAGCAGGGTCAGAATAGCCAGCAGCAGTAGTTTCAGCAGGGCCAGCACGGCCAGGGGAGAAATGGTAACGGCCATCAGGGCCATGGGCAGCAGGGACAGCGAGGGGGAAATTTCCGGAGGAAGTGCTTCACTTATGGCAAGATTGGCCACAAACGCCAGGATTTTCGTGATAGGGGCAGAGCCCCACAGCAGCAGCAGCAGGGTGTTCGACACGAGCCACAGAGGCCTATGTTTACCGCCTCCCTCCCAGCACCACCACAGATGGCAGCATTACCACCCATTCTAGTGGTCCCAGTTCAGCAGGAACAGCTTCAGTATGGGAGAGTGTATCAACTTCAGCATGCTGCAGCCCCACAGGATCCACCGACCATTGAGGGTATGTTCTCTATTCAGGGGACTATGGGGCATATTTTATTTGACACGGGGGCCACACATTGTTTCATTGCCATAAGATTTGCACACACTATTGGGTTATTAGACACCGCCAAGAGCACGGTTACTTGCTTAGATTCACCGTTGAGTAGGGGATCCGTGATTTCCCTTATTTGTAGAGGTGTGGGTATAGAGATCGGGAGGTTTACTTTGCCCGCTAATATGTTAGTATTAGAGATGACTGAGTACGATGCGATTATTAGTATGGATTGGCTAGTTGCGTATCGAGCCATGATTGATTATTTCAGTAGGAGTATCATTTTTTCCATTCCCGGGCAAGAGATGTTTTTAGTGGTGATGCCTCGCCCTGAGGGAGGATCGTCCACTCACTTGTACTATATAGAGGAGGAGATCTCTAAGGAAGTGGTGATACCACTTGATATGATTTCAGTTGTTAGGGAGTTTTCTGATGTATTTGAGGATATACCTGGACTACCTCCGAGTAGATAGATATATTTTATGATCGATTTGATGCCGGGCACTCGGCCTATTGCCCGCGCACCTTACCGTATGGCTCCAGCAGAGATGAGAGAGCTGCGGAATCAGATAGAGCAGTTGTTGGGCCAGGGGTTTATCCGGAGGAGTACTTCTTCATGGGGTGCCCCTGTGTTGTTCGTAAAGAAGAGGGATGGATCGTTGAGGTTGTGTGTAGATTACCGAGAGTTGAATAAGGTCACGATACGAAATAAGTATCCGTTGCCCCGAATCGAAGACTTATTCGACCAACTGAGAGGAGCTTCCTTCTTCTCAAAGATTGATTTGCGATCGGGATACCATCAGTTGCGTATCAGGGAGCAGGACGTCTCGAAGATTGCTTTCTTAACGAGATATGGTTCCTACGAATTTTGGGTTATGCCTTTTGGCTTGACCAACGCTCCAGCCGTATTTATGGACTTGATGAATAGGGTGTTCAGAGAGTTCTTAGACCAGTTCGTCATTGTCTTTATTGATGACATTTTGGTTTACTCCCAGACAAAAGAGGAGCACGCCGAGCATTTGAGGCAGGTTTTGCAGACACTATGTCAGAATGAGCTTTATGCAAAGTATGAGAAGTGTGGGTTTTGGCTGAAAGAGGTTCAATTTTTGGGGCATATCATTTCAGACCGGGGGATATCTGTTGATCCGGGGAAGGTATCCGCGGTGAGGGAGTGGGGATAGCCCACGACACCGACAGAGATCCGCAGTTTCTTGGGCCTAGCAGGATACTACAGGAGGTTTATTCGGGGTTTCTCAAAGATAGCGGGTCCTTTGACACATCTAACTCGCAAAGGTGTGCCATTCATCTGAAGCGATGGCTGTCAGTTGGCATTCGATGAGCTGAAGGACAAGTTGACCTCAACACTTGTCTTAGCATTGCCGAGACCGAGAGTTGAGTATCTAGTCTACACCGATGCGTCCTTATAAGGACTCGGAGGTGTGCTGTAGCAGGAGAGTCAGGCCATAGCTTATGCTTCCCGTAAGGTTAAGACTCACGAGAGGAATTACCCCACCCACGACTTGGAGTTAGCGACAGTCGTTCGCTCTTCGGATTTGGAGACACTATCTCCTGGGGGAGAAATTCCAGTTGTTCACAGACCATAAGTCTTTACAATACCTCTTCACGCAGAAGGAACTGAATATGCGTCAACGACGGTGGCTTGGATTTGTGAAGGATTATCAGTTTGATATCCAATATCACCCGGGGAAGGCTAACGTGGTAGCAGACGCGTGAAGCCGTAGGCCAGTAGATGAGGTGGCCGAGGTGTGGAAAGCCAAGTGGAAGGAGTTGGGGCACCAGGATGCAGTGGCCCGATCGTTCAGCTCTGTGATGACTGTTACACCGCAGATTGTTACGAGAGTGGTAAAGGCCCAGGCAAATGACTCGTTCTGTCAGGAGCAGATAGTTCGATTACTAGCAGTGGGAGCCGAGTCCTATACCGTTAGCTCAGACGGGGGATTATGCTTCAATGGGAGACTAGTCATTCCGGAAGGGGAAGACTTGCGGCACGAGGTGATGACAGAGTCGCACGGCTCACGGTTCGCGGTACACCCTGGTGGGGATAAGATGTACCAAGATATGAGACGACAGTATTGGTGGAGCGGGATGAAGAGAGATATTACCGTGTTTGTTTCTAAATGCGCCACTTGCCAACTAGTAAAGGTGGATCATCAGAGACCGGCAGGACTTCTATAGCCATTTGAGGTTCCAACGTGGATGTGGGAGAGCATATCCATGAACTTTATCACGGGGTTACCTACATCACAGAGGGGTCACGACTCCATATGGGTAATTGTGGACCGGTTGACCAAAGTTGCTCATTTTCTACCCGTAAGGACAGAATACACTACGGGACAGTATGTCTAGATTTTCATTGCGGAAATAGTGAGACTTCACGATGTGCCTCTAAATATCGTGTCTGATCGAGACAAGATATTTATTTCACGATTTTGGGAGAGTTTCCAGGAGGCCATGGGCACTGAATTGCGGTTGAGTACAGCTAATCACCCGCAGACCGATAGGCAGACCGAGCGAAATAATCAGATGTTGGAGGACATGTTGCGTATGTTCATCCTAGACTTTGGGGGTGGATGGGAGCAGTACCTTCCACTGGTGGAGTTTGCTTATAATAACTCCTATCAGTTCACCATTGGTATGGCTCCATTTGAGGCGTTGTATGGTAGACCTTTTCGTTCCCTAGCATGTTGGTTAGAAGTGGGGGACAATAAACTCCTTGGGCCGAAAGTGATTCAGGACACTTCGGCAAGGATAGAATTGATACGGAGTCGCATTCGGGTAGCTCAGGATCGGCAGAAGAGCTATGCTGATGCGAAAAGGTTCTTCAGAGAATTCAAAGTGGGGGACCAAGTGTTACTCAGAGTATCTCCTATGAAGGGGATTATGCGTTTTGGGAAGAAGGGGAAACTGGCACCGAGATATGTGAGGTCATTTCCTATCATTGAGCGGATTGGGCCCGTTGCGTATAGAATTGGGTTACCGGAGCACTTGCATAGGATTCATGATGTGTTCCATATTTCCTCGCTAAGGAAATATCTTAGGGACGATTTGGCCCATACTCACATTACTTTGGAGGACATCGATCTCCAGCCCGTTAGTTCCTACGAGGAGGGGTCGATTGCTATTTTGGACCGAAGCGAGCGGAAACTGCGGTAAAAAATAGTACCGTTGGTACGTTTTCAGTGGCGGCATCATAATGCCGAGGAGTTCACACGGGAGCGCGAGGATGAGATGCGCGAACGTTATCCAGAGTTATTTTTACCAGGTACTCTTTAGTTCCGAATTTCGGGATGAAATTCTGTTATTAGGGGGGAAGTATGTAATACCCCGTAATTTTATTGATATTTATTTAAGGGATTAATTAAATAAAATGAGAATTAATTGGAAATTAAACCGGGTATAAATACTAACACATGAGTATTGATGATATTTAAATTGTCACGAGGAAGCTATACGACAATTTGGGAAATTTAATTGGGATGCGCGTGTCAGTCGCGTTAGGAACGTAATTAATTGAATTAAAAAGTAAATTTTATTTTTATCAACCGAATGGTCATTTTGAGTGCATCAACGAGTCCGTAAGGGTCAAAATAGTCAGAAAACACTAGCCGGGGGTTTAGATTGGGTCCTGGGGCATTTTTGGGCCATACCGACAACTTAAAAGGGTATTTTGGTGATTTTAAAAATAAGGGAATTAAAACCCACGAAAATTAGAGTTAATATTTATTATTTTAAAGGGTCCACTAAGGCCATTACCAGCAAAAACCTTTAAAAGTGGGCTACGGGAGTTACCATAGGGTTCCAAACATAAAACACTCACCACCATCAAATTGGAGAGGATTTGTGACTGATTGAAGGAGAGAATCAACCTCGAATCATCGATAACACATCTGGAAAATGAATCTAAGGCAAGTGATTTGATATTTTTAGTGCATTGAATATTTCTTCCATGTTTAGTGTAAGAATTATCTTATACTGAAAGTTTTGAAGAAAACCAATGAAATTGTTGGAGAAACTTTAAATTTGGGTTAGGATTTGCATGTAGAATGTTGATGGGCTAATTTAGTATTCGAAGAGTTAGATATGATGATTTAAAAACGGATTTATCATGAGTAATTGGGCATAATAAAATTATGGGTTCATGTTCATAGGGTTTGGGGAAATATTTGGAGATTTATGTTAATTCCATGATGATTTGTAAGATTTGACCCCTAAAATATGTTAAGGGATGATCTAGGGTGATTAGAAATGGTTTATAAACGTTAAAACATAAATTGGATGGTCTTAGGGTGAACTTATAGAAGAGAAGAATGAAGAAAAACGGACTTGGGAATTTTTGGGTTTAAACTGCCATCTCGTTAGAAGACCTGCCCAGGTCGTTCGAACGACCTCGTTCGAACGAACTTCTAACGAGATGACAGTATCCCTTCTAACGAGTTGGTAGTTCGTTCGAAGCCTTTCATTCGACCGAACTCGTTCGAACGACCTCGTTCGAACGAGATTTCTAACGAGTTGACAGAATGGACTTTTTGGCCTGATTTTATTTCTAGTATCCCGTAGACTTATTTAAACGGTGAGATAACCTCCCCTTAGTAACTAGTGAGTGTAGTTGTGATATTTGGGATACATTGAAGAGTCAAACTTACTATCTTATAGAAAATCGGATGAAATTTGTGGATTGGGAACGTGAGAAGAGTTGATAACTTTAAGACGTATAAATCGGGGACTTGTGAGTTGTATAACACTTAATGTTGGTATAAGAACGAGAAGTATACCACTAATAAAATATTGTGATATCTAAGATGTGCGAATGCTTAGTATATATAGTTATCTGTGTATAACATACCTACCGTACTTGCTATCATGGGAGGTCGGCGTTCGATCAGGGCCATCTATTCTTGTGTGCCTACGGGGGGATTTAGATTGGTACCTCGAGGACATAGGTCAGAGAAGGACTTATTGTGAAGTTAATAAGTCTGTTGATCATAGGAGCGTAGGTATGTGCGTGACCCATGTGATGTGAACTATGTTCCCCTCCATTGCTTATGATTGTTGTTTAATGAAATGATTCTTGAGAGATTCAGAATACATGGTCCTTATGTACATGATGTACCGGGATTGGATAGCAGAGTATGTGTTCACCGCAGCTTAGTCTCGGGGTGCTAGTATTGTATATTTATGATGAGAATAATATACTGTTAATTGAAATGAATTGTCATGAATAAATGTGAGTATTAATAATAGCAACAGTTTGTAAAGTGAAAATGGAAGATCTCTAGTAATTAGTAGTACTAACATGGGAAACTGTGTAGCAAGTTATAACACTCTGTTAACTAAAAGTTATTGGGAATTGAATTGGATATCGTATAGAAATGTTAGATTTTAGTATCGGGCTAGTTAGATATGGGAACAACTTGAATGGGTACGGGTGCGATTGGAGTGCACAATTAGTTGAGAGGTGAGGAACTCATTTGAGTGCACACACTATCATGTACTTTATATTCACTGTTTAATGATATTAAACACTTGCAAATTTTTAAATTATTTTCACAATCGGGCTCTGACCCATTTTCTTTCAAATCTATTTTTGTAAAAACCTTTTAGGTGCCCAGCCACAAGGACACCATGCATAGGAGTTCTATTCAGGTGACGTGTTGTAGCCGCTGTGGAAGTTACATGACCTTGATAGTAGACGCCTCCATTTCCGATCTTGACTCCATTATCAGATTTTCTCATTTGTTGGGCATGTCGCCCCATCCCTTTTAGAGACATCTTACTTTTCAGTTATTTTAAACTTTGGGTTGTAATTAATTTAGTGATGCAGACTTGGTATTTATTTATTTCAGTATTCAGATTTTTGTGAGGAGTATTCCTCCAGACTCATTACTATTTGATGGTTATTCTATTGTGACTATATTGTGGTGGTTATGTTAGCATTTCATAATTTATTTATTGTATGTTAATCGGATTTGATTAAAATTGACAACTCACTTTTTAAATATTAGGTGGCTACTAATTGTTAAAACGTTTTCGACAGTGATGCTATGAACTGAACCAACTTGGCATTTTGCATTAATTTAATAAAGGAGTAGCTACCCGGTATTTAATTAGTCGGGGTGTCACAGTCTATAAGTCGACTCTTTTATAAATTTCTATGTGAACAAAGGTTTTTCCCTTTGGGGTTTTTTCTTAAAAGTTAGCCTGAATTATTTGCTTGTTTGATTTATCTGTTTTATCACCATAGATGCATTATTAGGATAAAAAGATAAAATCGGTTTAAAATTAGCTTCTGCACATAAAATTGGTATTGCATTTTTTGTTAATTTCCACCCTTGTAATTATTTTTCATTCTCAAATTGGTATCTGAGCATGTTGCACAAAGTTATTATGTTTGATCTTATTTTCTTGATTTTTGGGTGGTTGTTTAATCATCTCTCTTGCATTTTTCTTATCTCTCGATGGATTCTCATTTGAATTTGAACTTTACTGAAAGAATTGAATTTCTTGAAAACCGTTTTTAAAATGTTTTGGAACTTTTGCAAACGGTTCAAAATAAAAAAAAAAATATCGTTCATGAGAAGTTTAGTGCTTTGTATGGTGACTTTAAAACTTTAAAAGTGGCCAAAAAAGAGAGTGATGATAGAGTCTTTGTTTTAGAAAAATAATTAGAGAATTTGAAAAATTCTAGGGTTTGTTTTTGTGACAAAGAGGATAAAAATATTTTGATTAATGATTTTAAGGCACGTGAGAAGACTCTTAGGGATAAGTTTGATTTTATTGAGGGGGGAGAGATAACCTTCTAGGTATGATTGAAAATATGAAGAAGGAGTCCCTAAAATTATAAGAGTCTAATTCTTTGTTTGAGTCTAAAATTTTAAAGTTGAAAAATGATTTAAAAGAGTCGAGTAGTTTTAATAGTGATGGTAATGGCTCGTCTTATTTTCATACTTCAAGTGTTAAAGCCAATACCATAGTTTGTTTTTGAAGGTCAACCAAAACCAAGGATGTTAGAAAAGGTCAAACCATTAGTAACTTTCCTCCCGTTTACACATGTTCACATTGTATTAGGAAAGGTCACCTTAGGTGTTTTTGTTTTGATCTTGGAAGAGGTCCTGGGATGTTTAAGGATAGCGTCCCGTCAGTTCCCATAACCCCTCAAGTTAGGTGCATAACTGTTTGAGTTAGGAAATCCGTTTTGGAGACGTTAAATGATAGTTTGGTTGATTCTCACATGCTTTCACATCATGCATCACATGCTATTTCATATCGTTGATTGCTTCCATGATTTTGTTCGTCATATGCTAGTTTTGCTTCATGATATATCTTTGCTAGTGTTATGACATGTGTACTTTTTGTATTATATTTTTCCTTTATTGAGTCATATTTAAAAATATACAAAAAGATTTTTGGTTTTATATATTTTTTGAAAATGCAAAAAGATTTTGTTAAGATTTTCGATTCTTTGTATATTTTAGTTTTACACATTTGGTGTGGCATGTTTGTGCGTTTGAATCCAATTCACTACGCAATTTTCATGTGTCTAGGACATTTGGTTATGACTTTAGATGCTTAGATTGATCTTAACCATGTTTATGGACTTGTTTCGAAATTGACTTGCTTTGTGGATTCGACTTTGTTCATGCATCCACATACACATGCACGAACTTATTAGATTTTGACTTCATGATGTATATTTGATCTTGGTGAGATGTTCGCCTATCAATTTTGTCATCTATATGTATATTTTACTGTGGGGGATTTGTGTATGTAAGAAAGTATACCCATGAGGAATTGTTTTACAATGAAAAAATGACGAGTGCACTAAAAAGGGCTGCGAGAGAATAATAATCTGGTCGTGAAAACCACCGTTTGAAAAGAGCCCAAGAAAAAATTAAGGCAATAAAAAGAATAATATGCCAAAAAGGGCCAAATAGTTTAGTTTTATATGTGTATTCAAAAGAAAAGAAAATAATTATATTTTGAGGGAGTTTGGATGGAAATATCAACTGGTTTGTACAATGGCAATGTATCCTAGTTAAGCTTATTTTGTCATGACGCTATTGATTTGTAGAATCACCAATATTCTAGGCTTGTGTGCATTGTGCTTGTTTTGTTCATTAAGTTCAACTTTATTAGTCACTTGAGGCTAAATCTTAGTTTGATAAAGTTTTGCGGTCAATTGGAACTTCTTAAACATTTTCGGTTTGGGTTATAATTCTTTTGTTACTAGTTTACGCCCATTCCTTCCATTCCACGCGTTTGGACACATTGATACTATGTTAGTGTGTAAAGCTTATGTATTTTGTGTCATATTTGGTGGTCGTTTATACCTATATATATGTGCCAAATTTTCTTTGATATATTTTGCACATATTATATATGGTATTGCATGTTGTATTTGTGAAATTTGTATTTTTTGGAAAAATTGAAAATTTTCAAAAATAGTTGGTTGTGTTTGCCATTGAGATGATCATTACACATACTTGATTTAAATCTTTTGTGACGATATCTTTTCTTCGTTGGGATGCTTTGCACTTAATGTTTATTGTTTCTACTTCTTTGTCTATTTGTCTATTTCGGATAAAAAAAAGTGGGAGAGCAAATTAAAATGGAGGTTTTTTATGAGTTTGAATTATCGGGGAGTATTTATTTATGAATTATATTTTATTGCAAACTCGATGTGTCATGAAGGTATATATTTTTATCTCATTTATGTAGGTTTCCCTTTCACAATATTCAAGAGACACGGATGAAGACATATGTTTCCGTTACTAAGTAGTTTAATGAAAAGTTAAAACAGTTAAGAAGGGTCCGAACTGTTTTCTTGGGGAAACTCTTTTAATAACACCAACTAAAATACAAGGTGTGTTAGAAAATATTTTTGAACAAGAAATTTTAGTTACTTAGAAACTTAAAGGTTTAAAATAATTTTAAACACTTATAGCAGTGATGGAAAAAGTAAAACAAGCATTAAAAAACATTCGCACAAGACAAAGATTTTAACATCGTAAAACCCTTATCAAAGAGGGGAAACATCCATGACTCCCTATACGGAGAAAAAGCAAAAATCCTCTAGAATGAGTTATAGAGTACAAGCAAGCAGCGTATTATCCAACCAAATCAGACCTAAACCTAAGTCAAGAAATTATACCAGCACTCCTAGCTTGTTCTTCAACTTTTCTTGCTTTTGACTGTTGTCTTTAACGTCCTTCAAGCTTTGCCCCTTATCTCCTTCTTTATGTCGACTCAGATGGTAAAAAACTCTTTACCAATACAGCTTTAGTGTTGTTGTGTGATAGTGTAGTGATGTGATGTGCCTAACACATGCATGCAACTCACTCACACTTATACATACAATTTCCTACAAATTATGAATTAATTCTAAAATGACATGCAAGAGTTTGAATTAAATTTTCTTGAAATTAGACTTCCTTTTTTTGAAGGTAGATCAGACGACAATCTTGCTATGATAAAAGAGCAAGGATCCTATATATATCTCTTATTTATTTATAAACGTATTTCACAAAATGTGATATATGAACTTGGAGACATAAACGTCTTTAGATCAGATATTTTGAAGTCTTGTTTTTCAAGAACACTTGAAAATAGAAGGAGGGTTATATTGGGAAAATTTTGATAAAAACGTTTTAAACTAAAAACTGAACACGGGGATATAATTTTTAAAAAGGAAATCAGTCCTAAAAGATCGTGACTGTATCACTTAGTCAGATCTCAAATCTCAAATATGTGAGACGAGATCAAACTAGATGACAGTGTTTAGATAAGAGATTTGAACCAGAGAGGAACTGGTATCATGAAAACGCTCCCAAACTCTCAATATTTTCTAAAAAAAATTTGGCCAGAGTTTGGCTAAGATTTTCTCTACTTTTTCTCTCTCTTATTTTCCTCTCTTTTTCCTTTCTCTCTCTTATTTTCTCCTCTCTCTCTCAGACTTTCCAAAGGTTGGAAATGATTAACCCTTAGTCTCTATTTATAAGTACGAAGGAAGGCTCTGTAAGGTTAAGGGAAATCAACGATCTGGATTAATTCGACTGTTGGGAGATCAATCTAGGAGCTCACGATGCACCGCTTCTCAACGAACAGTTATTGGCTAAAATAGATATCTCATGGATTGAATAAAAACATATGAAAACCATTGATTAAAATGGATGAACGTCCCAGATTGACTCTTAAGAATGTGAGTATAAAGAAACACAAATCAAGTCGTTGATAAGTTGACACGTGTATGCTCCAGGTCACTTTAAAAATGCATGTTTTTTATCTTTAAAAATCTTATTTTCTACCCCAAAAGTCTCTAGCGCTTTCGGATTCTACCCAAGGTAAATTTTAAGCAGTTTAAGATATTATGAATTAGCCTCAAACAATTTTAAATGTTTAAAAAATAGATTATAATTGTTTTAAAAATTCTAAAAATTCTTTTAAAATATTTTTAAGCCGATGGGAACACACACACACTTCATAAACATAATATGCCAAATAAATGCAATCCTAGGTGTTGTGAGTTGTGTTGGTTACTACCTTTTCCAGCCTTGAATAGTCTTTGATGCAAATCATGAAGAGGCGTGAGGCTTAGTGATAAACAAAGGATGACACAATTTTGTCTCTATTTCCAAACTAGACAATCTCCAATATTTTAGACTCAAGTGAGTCATATATATAGTGTGCTTCACTCTCATGTGGTGCCTCACAGATAATGTAACTCCCCTTGTAATACAAACACGATAGTCTTATTACACATTCTACTACTGCTCTAGCTCTCGGTATATAATCACTATACGAGATTAAAATCAACTCTACTTTTCAAATTCTTATTAGTTGATAAAAATATCCCCTCAGTGCCAATACCTTCTCACCTACAGGTGACACTAAAAGAACTCCCGCTACTCAACGATAATTTATTCATAACAAGGCTGCTATCGCCACACCCCCACTAAATCCGCCTCACTCGCGAATTCTAGTGATAATATTCAAATATCGTGACTCACCCATGTCACCCAGAACATATCCTATACTCATACGGATAAGGTAAAATTCTATCTCCAATTGCCATCTAGTCTGCTTGGTTAACGGGTCTTGTTTCTCCCCGCCACTCCTTTAGCCCTGACAGCCTTGAGGAATAGATGGATTATTCTTGTTATTGAGGAACTTGCTGGTCCTTCTTGAACCCACCACTCTTGGGTTTGTAACCTTTGAACCTAAATCTCTTAGTCCTATCTTCATGCTAGGAGTCTCCCTTCCGCTACCGTTGTGCCCCGATGTCACTTTGCCAGTCTGCCTCCTAGCCAGATTGTACCCCTTTTCCCGTTATGGGAAACTTTCAATCCAAGTGGTCTTACTCTCCATGCATAGGGCACCTATATATGTCTTTTCCTTATCTTGGGCCCCATTGGTCATGTCAGGGTGTCCTTCTATCGGACTTGTTAGCCTTAACCCCAATGCTACCCCCCGTTGTCCCTTTGGCTCCGTCGGTTCTCTAGAACTCGTCGTTTGCCTTATTGACCCTGACTAAATTCACCGTCGCTTGGTAGGAAACTCAATTGATCTAAAATATTTCAATGGGTCCCTTATTGGGTATATCCCCCTGTGGTACTTCACTAGAACCATTGAATCCATTATTGCTCTTAGGTTAAATTCTCTAACCCTATTGGCTCCTTTCTCTTACAAGCATTAGTGTAAGATTACAAACAATTGAACTTGACGACATCGACCCGAGTCATCCTAGTCAAATTTCCCATTCACTCTTTTATATTCTTCCCACTGGTTCATTATTAACTTACGGATCCCTTTATCTTTCTCCGTATCCCCTTCGCTAGGTACGAAGTTCGCTAAACAAATCATTGTCTCTCTCACGATCGGTCACTATCTGGTCTACTTGTAAAAAATCTCAACATTCTAATCACATCTCTGTCGGAACAGCAGATGGAAGACCTTTCAATCATTTCTCCAAAGTTCCTCAATCTACTCTATATATACTTCCTTATGTGGGTGACAAACTCATATCACCACAATGTTGATCCTATAAGCAACTTTTCTTGCCCTAATTTTTATCCTGGGTGACGCTGCGCTCTGACCTACACAATTGACTTTGGATTTCCCCCATCCATAGGTGCATCACCCTTCCTCTCTTTCTCGAATTCTCACAGGTGACTCTTAGTTGAGTCTTCTTTACTCTTCTCTACCTTCAATGCTGGGTGAGTTGGAAGTTGTGCCACCTTTCTTTACGATCGTGTTTGGGGGAACCTACTGCCCTGAATGATTATCCCAATCATCGAATACCCGAATAACAATTACGGTGACTTCTATCGCGGTCACCATCCCCAGAATATTCCATGACTTTTGTCGTGCCCTTTCTCCTGCAATCCTTCTACCGATCCTTGTTGGTCGTTCTATATTATTCAATGTACTACGCCTAATCGAACTCGTATATGAATCACATCCACTATACTTAATAGCAGGAGAACTTAAGTTACAAACGTAGAGGAATACAACAATCCTATCATAAGGCTCTATATCAAATAAAGATACGCTGAAATGTAATAATCCACACGGATCCTAAGGACTCTAGAACCTGATGCTCTCATACCATCTGTGACACCCCACTTAATTAAATATCGGGTGATCAGTCCTTTATTAAATTAAATCGGGATTTACATTTGGCTCATTCTTAGCATCACTGTCAAAAATATATTAATTACTAACCACCTAATAGTTAATTAAACTGGTGTAAAATTTTATCTTGTAATTAAATAGGTAAAAAATGTGCATAACTAAATACAACAATCAGCATACACTATAGTCCAACATCACAC
The DNA here is from genome assembly GCA_949130495.1 of Sambucus nigra. Lineage (NCBI taxonomy): Eukaryota > Viridiplantae > Streptophyta > Magnoliopsida > Dipsacales > Adoxaceae > Sambucus > Sambucus nigra. The sequence goes on from OX422211.1 coordinate 168,829,282, forward strand.
ATTATGTAAATGAATAAAGTAATACCGAATAAACCATCGGCAAAATTCAAATCTCCATGAGAAACCGTCACAAATCTAAAGACTACATAACTGAAATAAGGTCATCGAACAACACCTCCAAATACAAAAATATTGAATTAGGACCCTACACTAGATCAGAAAGACAGAATCGTATATGAAAATCTTGTCAGCATCCACAGTGCTACAGCTCCGAGTCTCCAAAATAAAGTCACGGCTGGCGTCCCTTTGGCTGGACACCTAAAAGGTTTTGAAAATATTTTATAACAAGAGTTAGTACTCAAAACGTTTTGAAAATATTTAGCAAGCGTTTATCATAAATAAAAATCAGTTTTTTATTACACATGTTAAGTTCACGTACACTCTCTTGAGTTTCCTCACCTCTCATCTATTGTGCATGCCTAACGCTTTCTACTTAGCCCACCTAGCTCTACTACCCATGCTAACTAGACTAAAGTATCTATTGAACTTATTTACACGTCTAAGGTCCCCGTACCACCCATACAATACGCTAACAGAATTAACACCTCTCGTATGTTGTTATATTCGTAGATAGCTTTCTGCTTATTATTATCCTTTAAATTGTAATTAAGTTTCACTACTTAATTCATTCATTAGATATTCACAATCTATCATTAAACCTTTATAATTAAGTCTCTCTACTTAAATTTACCCTTCATATATATATATATATATATATATATATATATATATATATTCTAAAGGTCTACTATCACACATAAGTAGATTATTTATACGGTATATACTTCACACGCAATATATAATAAGTGCATACATCCCCGTATCACATTATAAGAACTCTTGGTTCGGAATGTTATCTCGAGCCCAAGATTTATTTAATGGTTCGGAATGTTACCTCACCCCCAATAAATAAATTCATAAATTGGTTTGGAATGTTCCTCGACCCCAATCTTTAAATCATATATTGGTTCGGAATGTCGCCTCGACCCCAATAATGATTATATATATATATATATATATATATATATATAGAGAGAGAGAGAGAGAGAGAGAGAGCCCGGCTATAGTACATCATGCTCTATACATCACCCGTGCATCACACCTAATTCTAGGTCCTATAAAACTTTTTTTTTCAAATTTTATATTTTTTTCCTTGAAATTAACCTTCCAATCAACCCATATGCAAAAAATTAGGTCAAAATACATGTTGTAGCTATTTTTAAAAAATCCACAAAAAACTGTTAAAAACACCTTATTTATAAGGGTCTGCGCCAGCAGTTTTTTGGGGATTTTTTAAAAATAGCTACAAAATGTATTTTGACATAATTTTTTGGATATGGGTTGATTGGAAGGTTAATTTCAAGGGATAAATATAAAATTTGAAAAAGAAGTTTTCTAGGGCCTAGAATTAGGTGTGATGTACGGTGTGATGTATAGTGCCTGATGTAGGTGAGCCTTTCTATATATATATATATATATATTGGTTCGGAAAGCCCTCGACCCCAAATCGAAATTTCATGTATTGGTTCGAAATATTACCTCGACCCCAATACAGTTAGTACACTTTAGGTACTCACACCGCCTAAGTATTAATATAATAGGTATTCACACAACCTAATTATTCATGTCCACACATAGTGTATTTCCCTTGCATATTTACCGTATTTATTACTTTGCGATTTACCTCACTATCGTATTTATTTGGTGCATTGACACAACTCTAAGGGTCCTTGTTACCCCTTTTATCTATTTAGTATTTAATTTATCTATAACCTATTGGTTTACACCTTGGATTGACGTTTACTCTCCTCGTAACTCAATTCCTAAATTTTTCGATACACGATTCAATCGAGTTATCGTCGTCGGTCCATACCCCAAGTCTTACACTCAATGACCTTACCGGACCCTAACTACATACCTACTGGTCTTTCTTAAGTCCCTACATAGGTATAATATCATTACTAAGGTTACTCCCAATCGTTGGCAATCGAAGAAAACTCAACCAACAAAAGAACCTAAATTCATCTTTGGTCGATCGATTGATGAATTTGATCGATCGATCGAATGGATCAGATATGGCTTCGCCTAGCTTCGGTTTTCATCACTTTTAACCCATAAATCTCTCATTAAACATTCTAGAAATATCTCTCAACATAACCAAACATCCACAATATGTATAGAGACCATTCATAACGTAAATATATCATTAATTCTTTATGAAATTTATCCAAGAAGCATCAAAATCTGAATATTCTCGAAAACCCTAGATATTTTTGTTCTTCATATTTAATCATCACAAACCCAGATTTAAATCCGTAGAAATAATTATAACTCTTTGATTTGAAATCCTCTACAGATGTTAATACAAACTACATGCAATCCTACCCAAACATGTATTCAATTTACTCTTTTTTCCAAGAATATTAAGATAATTAAACTATTCATGAAACCCTACACATGGGTATTATAAATTCAAATAGATTTACAAATAAAAACTTGCCTTAATGAGGATGATCTAATTTCGAATTTGATGAAGGTGTTGGGTTCTTTTCAGCTCCAATCTTCCCTCTCAACTTGATTGAGGTGCAAGAGTCCTTCGAATCCCTCGCCAAATCTTCCTTAAGCTTTGGGGATTGTTTCTCTCTTCTCTCTACTGGCCTCTCTTAGGTTTAACTGTTTCTAACCCTAGAAAGTCTTAAACGTCTGATATAACACTTAGAATTTTGTAGGTCCCTTTACCTCTATTTTCTAAATAATCAAACTGCCCTCAATAGGTGTCGGTTTTGCCTAAAATTGACCCGAGATCAAAATAATAACCCCGGGTACACTTTTTTGACTATTTTGACCCTTTTGGAATCATCCGCGACCTCTAAATTATCATTCAAGTCACTCACAATATATTTCCCATATCGACCTCAAATCAGTCCACCCACGACTCTCGGTTGAGATAAAAATCAATTACGCCAATATCACTCGCTATTGCATAAATTCATAATCATTAATTATTTACTATTCACACTTAGTAAATTCGCTTAACAATATTAATCATTATCTCATTCTCTATTAATATTTAATAATCATATTTATTATTTAATCACATTAAATTACGTCACTCGTGTAATTTAACTAAGGCGTATTTTTCCCAGTTAATTCCCCAATTAATTTAAATTTCAAATACGCAGAAATACGAGGTATTACATGCTTCCCCCCCTTACAAAGGAATTTCATCCCCCAAATTAAGACATGCCTGCAGGGAGTAACTCTAGATGCTGCTCTCGCATGTTATCCTCCCGTTTCCATATCGACTCATCAGTATTGTGGTATCCCCGCTGATCTCATACCAATGGCACCACCTTGGACCGTAGCTTACACTCACTACGATCCAGAATAGCCATGGGTCTCTCCTCGTACAAGATGTCTGGCTGAAAATCAATCTCCTCAAGTGGAACATGCTACAAGCCCTCACATTCCTCTAATATTTCTTCAGCGACGCCACGTGAAACACGTCTGGTATCCGCTGTAGATGCTCTGGAAGTCCTAGTCTGTATGTTACTCGAACCAACACCTAGTCGTCAATCTCCAACTCAATGGTCTCCAACCATATAGTGCCTTAAAAAATGAGCCTATGCTCGTCGACTCTACTATCTCTTTGTTCGAAAAAGCCTCACCTTTATGGGTGCCAATTTCTTGTTGCCGAACTCGTGACCCTCTTCAGGGTAAATACCTGCAACAATCCCTGACTACTCATGTCAAACTTGAAACCCTTAGCTCACGATGAAGTAACTGTCGTTACGTTTCTGAGCTGTCTGGAAAACATGCAGTTTGCTCAATTCCTCCCGATGGACCGTAAATCACTTTAGGTCCTAGAAGCTCGTTACTCCCCACCTCTTATCTACCAAAGGGTGGATACAAAATTTCCCTATAAGGTCTCAAAACGTGTCACATAGATAATAAGCTACCACCAACAACCCAGTCGCTTCCGTCTACCATCGACTTATGGGTGACACATCTAGAACGATATGCATCTCAGTCCCCATCGCCTCCTGACACATCTGATAAGAGGTGGGACTGAAAGGTCTTATCCTAATTCACAATAATTTTGGACCACACCTAGTTCCGTTTCACTTCTTTCCTTCAAGTGAAAATTTGGATATGATGCTTAATAGAATATCCCACTCCAAAATAACAAATATTCTTCTCTGGTCACTTCATTTCGCAAACTCAATGGAAACCCTAACCTCTCCGCGATTTGGGGTTGTAATACCCCGTATTTTTAGGCCTTTAATACCCCGTATTTTTATGGCCTTTAATTATCGAATTAATTAATTTTAATTGGGATAAATTAATTTAATATTAATCCGGATTTTTTTTAAATTGAATATTTACTAGAGTGATGAGAGTTAGTAATTATTGGTAAGAATTATGTTGAATATTACTAAATGAGTAAAGTAATATATGTGATTTAATTTATTAGAATTGTCGCGAGTGAATAATACGACAATCATAGAAATTAAGTCGGGATACGCGTGTGTCGTGTCGGAACTAAATTAAAGAAATAAAAAGTAATTTAATTATAAGTCGCCTGTATGGTCATTTCTAGTGTATCAATGTTTCCGGAAGGGTTGAGATAGTCAGAAAGTGTACCCGGGGGGTTAGTTTGGGTCTCGGGACGATTTTAGGCCTAACCGTAATCCAGGAGGACATTTTGGTAATTTCCAAATTTAGGCCTTAATTATTGACGAAAATTAGAGAAGTATATCAGGTGTTAGAGGTTGTCTTCTAGGGTTAGAACCTGCATATTTCACAAAGGCCATTAGAGGAGGAAGGTGAGGAGCTCCCTAAGGCTAGAGCCACCATAGTTGCACCATTTTCACCACAAATACTGCCAGAGTGTAGATCGGAGGAAGGAGAACATAACCATATCATCAAATCTCATAGATTCTGACTTATAGTCTCGAGGCAAGTATTTATCTTGTTGTCTTTATGTTGATACAACATCCATGTTAGAATAGGAACGCCAATTGCATGCTTCTTGGAGATTTCATGTAATTGGAAGAATTGAATTAATAGGTTTGAGTAGAAGCCATACGAGGCTGATATCCTTATCATGTGTAGAACCATAATTACGAGTTTGCATGATATTTAGAGAAAGAAATCTGGTAATGATTAAGAAGTTCTTGAATTTATATGATCAACTAGGGTTTGTGATAGCTTCTTGAATTGATCCCATTTAATGATGATTCCTTGTAGATTTAATCAAGATTTCTCATTAAAAATTGTTCATACCTGTTACTATAACATTTGTGATGCTTGGTTGGGAGCTTGGCCAAAATTAATTGAGGTTTTGAGGATTTTTGGTGATAAAACTCGTAGCATAGTATATGCAGAATCTGGGAAATAACTAAGAGATCGATCGATCGACCTTGAATGTCGATCGATTGACTGGATAGAAGAAATTGACCCCCTCCCTTCGATCGATCGACCCCTCCTAGATTTTGAAGCTTTTTCTTTTTCTTAATGATTAACCCTATGCCGCTTTGTGGGAACCGCTACCCGAGAATGGTAGTCAGACGGTCCTAAGAGACGTGAGGGTATGTGCTGACCTCTTAGAGACTTGGAACTATGCTTCGCCTCCATTATGTGTGTTTTGTTTTAATACAATTTGAGAGTGATTCTGAATTAGTATCTCCCTTTGTACGAGAGATACGGGGACTTGATAGCAGAGTATGCCAGCACCATAGATTTTATGTGGGGTGCCTATTTGTATATATATTATATGAGTGATAAATATATATACATATACCTGTGATTCCTCTACCGTGCTTGTAAGTAGATAAAATTAAAGAATTGATATTTAATAAATTAAGTGTTTAAGAACCTAAAGTTGTATTAAGATGTACATAACCGGATTGATAAATTCATAAGAAAAGTTGTCATATATAAATCATAGTTATGCGATCACGTGGATCAATATTGGTGAGAGGAGATTGGGTTAGACTAGTTAACTGGGTTTGCTTTATATGGGACAATTCAGAAGTACGTTAGGCGTGCACTTTAGTTGAGAAGTTAGAATTCTGAAGTGAGTGTCGAGGCACTAACATGTATGTAATTTCAACTTGTAAGCATTTTATATACTTGCTATACAATTTTAAAAGCTATTTTACACTCGAGATCTGATATGTTTCCTGTTATCTCTTCTTTCTCTTGTATATATATATATATATATATATATATATTACAGGTGCCCAGCCACAGGGGCACCAGGCTTAGACCTTTGGACTATTGACGTGCTGCAGCTAGTTTGGGAGTTGCAGGTCCTTGCAGTAAACGAATTCATCCTTGTCTTCTCATACTTCTATTTCATAATTATTAGGTAGGGCATATGTCACCCATTTCTAGTTCTATTTAGCTCAGGGAGATTTGTACTCTTTATTTATTTCAGTATTCCATTTTAGTTGGGATTGCTTTTGAATATTACTTTGTCATGCGGTATGGGATATTTTATTTGGTTGATCTATCTAGCATGTTTACTTCACTTGGATGGATTGGTTTTAATATTATTATCCGTGTTCATGAAAATGTTTTCATATATTAAATTTATAAAGATGGGGCTTATTCGATAAAATTAAATGTTATGACACATGCCTATCGGAACCAAAATAAAAACTACTTTAATCATTTCCCCTTACTGAGTACCATACTCTTGTCCCTTTACTCTCTTCCAGAAAAATTAACACGTGTGGTTTCACACTCCACAAAATACCTCTATGCACAATCCACTTATCATCGGCCATTCTGACCATACTAGAGTTGTCCTTCTCTCGAAAACCATTTGAGCAGCCAGGGCGATTGGCAAGGTAGAAGTACGGGTTCTACCCTTGGAGGATGAGGCATGTTTTATGTGACACGGACGAGTCACTATATTTTGATTTTTGCTAGATTCGCACGTGAGACGAGCTTAATGCGTATATCGATAACATTATTATTATGTGAATGTTTTTCCTGCTATAGCGGGATTATCTTTAGTGTTATCCGCGGAGGATGAACGGATGTATTGATAGTGGTATATATACCTCATTAAGATTACTCGTTTCAGTGATGTGTTATACGAGTATGATATTATCCTGATTATGGTTTTATAGTAATGATTAGACCGATTGTGGGCGGATATTGCAAGTCTATCGGGGTTACTTCTCCAGTGCAGGATGTTTCGTTTTGGCGAAGCCTCACCTGTGAGAAGGTCGAGCTCGCAATTATATCATATATTATAGAGACTTCGAAGGGTATAGTGGTATTGAAATGTTTAATCTCGAGGTGTGTAGGGACTTTGTTGTTATGATTCGGTGTGTAATGGGTTTACTGTTGAGCGAAAAGATTTAACTCATTATCATATTTAACGCTCAGGACTTGGTTATAGGAAGAGCGCATTGTTATATCTATCCTTTGGAGACACGAGAGTTAAGATTTATATTCATATGTTTGGGAACAGGATTTCAAGAGTCCCGATTGTATGTGTATGAGGTTTATGGAATGTGATTACCACCAATGCTAAGTGATAGTGTAATTGGCTAAAAGTTCCTTATTTAAATGTAATTTCGGGAGGATATGTAGATTTTATGTCAAGAGACGGGAATATAGGGGTGCATGTTATGGACGGAGGGCCTAACGGATTTTGATAACCGATAATGTTAGGTAGTAGTGTATCGGGGGGTTCCTTATTTGGATTTCTCTTTGCGAGACATCCTATGAATGAAACTTAGCGTAAGGTTGGAAGTAGGGAGATGTTTGGTCATTAGTCCATGAGTCTGGTGTGACACCCCGCCTAATTAAATACCGGGTGATCAGTCCTTTATTAATTAAATTGAGAATATCCAGTTGGTTCAGATAATACATCACTGTCGAAAATTATCAGTTTTATTTAATTAAAACTAACCACATAGTATTTAAAAGGTTGATGTCAAAATTTTATCTTGTTATTAACCATAATCAAGTAAGGAAATAATTCTAAATCTCTGAATGTAAAATGGGAAGGGACGAAATGTCCAACTGAAGTAAATAACTGATAGATAAATAAGGTAGACTATGAAGCATCTACTAGCAATGTCCTGTAGCTTCCACAACAGCTACAGCTCATCAAATGAGTGGGATCTCCTAAGCCTAGTGTCCCTGTGGATGAGCACCTAAAACAAAGGAACAATAAAAGAGATTTGTAGAAAAATGGGTCAGAGCCCGAGTAGAAAACAGTTTAAATATAGCAAGTGTTTAAATTGATTAATTAGCACAAATATTATTCATGTTAACTTAGCGTACTCACTTGAGATACTAACCTCTCATCTAATGTGCACGCCTAGCGAGATTAAGTACCCATACTAGTCACGATACCTGTCTGACTATATGTAGTGTACCCCACTATGTCGAATAAAATATCTTAGTAACCCGAAGACAATATTTCTAAGATTAGGAGTAGGTTAATAAATGTTTTAATAAATTCTCATAACATTCTAAATTCTTAACTGGTGACACAGTAAGCATATACACTAATAAATCTGCCAACATGCAACACAGAATAGGAAAATCGGTATACATATATAATTTCCCTACGTGTGTATATATATATATATATATATCAATACTGCACCCATGGTTAAGAAATCCTTGGTGCTAGGCATACTCAGCTATCTAGTCCCATTGCAACGCTCGCGCATGAAGGACAACAGGTTCAATCTCTCAGGAACCAATAAAACATATGCACATATTTGAGGTGAACATAGTCCCAAGCCGATGGTCTACGCACATACCTACACACCCATACGACCGTCATCACTATCATTCTCACAGATAGGCCATACCTAGGTTTCACGCTCTAGTGGTAGGACTCAAAATCTCCAGAAGGCACACAAGATATGGTCGTCCACAACGTGTCAACCTCCGCTATATAACCAGTAACTAGGTATGTCATACACATAATATTCCAAGTAATAAGCATGCACACAACATATATAACTTAATAGGCATTCACGCAACCTGATTTCCATAGTACGCAAGTAGTAGTATTATTTCTACCATTCACCGCGATTTAGTCATATAATTCCTCTCTCGAACATACATACTCTCCCAGGTTCTATAAACTCTATATATATCCCAAGAAAAATCACACCCCCAACTCACTAATAATTCAAAATTTACGTTACCCATTACTCACGTGGGTTATTTCTCTCACTTGGATAAACCTAGGATGATTTTTAACTTGATCGGACCTTAAAACTACATTCTGGAATTTTGTTAGAAGTCCAGGCATTCTCGTTCGAACAAGGTCGTTCGAACGAACTCCTCACTTCGAACGAACTCAAAATCTCGTTAGATGACTCATTGGAATTCTCATTCGAACTAGGTCGTTCGAACGACCTGGGTGGTCTTCGAACGAGAATTCCGAACTGGCCCTGTTCTTCCCCAAAATCATTTTTTCCCAACTTTTCAACTTTCAATTTCAACTCAAAACTCAACCAACTTCGAATTTAAGGTTTCTAAACTAATCCTAATCACAATAGGGAACTTTATAATACAATTTAAAGGTCAAATCCTCACATACTCAAAGGGAATCTAAACAATTTCCTCAATTTCTAAAAATCCTCTTTATAATGAACCCAACATTTTTTATCACTCAAAGTCCTAAATTTAATTCGTGTTTAAAGCATAAAATCTACAGATTTAACAGTTTACAAAAGGGTAAATCCTCTACATGCACATCCATCTCCAAATTCTAAAGTTTCTTTACAATTAAACCTAATTAAACCCAAGTTTTCATTGTAATATGACTATTTCATCAACTAGAGATTAGTAGGAACAATATATGCTAAATAGGTAGCAAGATAAACACTTGCCTTGGGATGGATTTTGATTCTCTGGTTGAATTTGTTATGTGGTTGATCCTCTCGTCGCGATATACACTTCGGTGTAACTATTTGTGGGAAATCTCCAACTTTTGGCTTTATTCTCTAATGGGTCTCCTTTCTCCTTGGTTCTCCCTCTCTTTCTCTCTCTTTCTCATATAGGTTGCAATTGATAGACCACTAACCCTCTATGTTCCTATTTTAATCCTATTTTCGTCCATTTAATTACTCAAAAATCCTAAAAGACTAAAATCCCCCTCTGGGGTGTCATTTTGGGCTAAAATGCCCCGAACTCCAAATATAACACCCGAGTAGTGTTTTATGACTATTTCGACCCTTCCAGACACGCTGGCGCACTCAAAATAGTCATTTGAGTTATATAAAAATAATTTACCTTTTTAACCCCCCCCCCCCCAATATATAAAAGTGGCGTGACTCATTCGCACGTTCCAAATAATTATATTTTAACTGTCGTGTATCTCGTCCCCGACCATATTCTTATTTTCGAAACAATATTACATTACTCACTAAATAATGTTCAACGTAATTATAATTTGACATAATTACTTTCGATAACTACTAACTCTCGTCACGCTAGTAATTATTTCCCTTAGAATCGGATTAATTATAAATTAAATTTTCTCCCTTTAAATTAATTAATCCAAATTTCCATAATTTCATAATAAAATAAATATGTGTAAAAATACGAGGTATTACATACGATTCCTCGGTCGTCATAGGAGCAGGTAGTTATAACTGTAAGTTGAAAGTTAAATTATTATTTGAGGCTAGTGGAGTCGGTTATGTGGTAAGGAAGCATTGAAAATTTTATTTTATCACCACGAGTTGAAGGGTGAAAAGATGTCAAGAAGGACTTAAATTTTAATTTCTGGGATGATTGAGAATACCCAAGTGTTATGGCCATGTTATGAACATAGAGGCAATAAAGAATTGAGTGTTATGTGTGAAGTGTGAAGTGTATGTGATGCTTATGCCAGTATGCACGGTTTATAGGGTGTGTGGGCACCGTGGTTAGCTGATGTCAAAATCATCCGGGTTAAATGGACGTGGGAATAGATGTGTGAAATATATGTCAGTGGGACTAATATAACGAAGTGGAAGTGGTAGAGAGTATTAAGCGACGTGTGAGAGGGACTATAATCCATATATACGTGTGCGGTCAGAGTAGCACACCCGAACTTGGTGGAAAGGCTGTGGAAACCATCTAAAAAGGGGTATCACTTAAGAAGACTAAAATTTAACTATTATAGAAAATTTGGAGCGGTGTTCCACCCAGTCGAATATTGAGAGTGACTTATCCGAAAATAGAAAGATGATGTCAATAAGGTATAAGGAGTCCAGAAGTGCACATCGTGGCGAAAAGTGAACGGGTTGGGACTTTTTGGTATACGTTGAGGGAAGAAGAGGATTATCAGTACCACTTAATGTGAGGCATTATAAGTTGAAGTCGGTGTTAAGAGGGACATAGTGAGTAGTCTCCATGTGCACCACTCATAGATAGAAATCGATTAGAGTAAGATGATCAGTCAGAAATTTTGTATCAAGCTGACGATTCCGGTAATGGAAAAAGGGCAGTCAAGACGATAAAATTTCTTTGATGGGTTGCCGACCTCAAGGTCAGGTCAAGAGTCCCTTCAAATGTGTGGAACAAGTTGAACAAGAAGGAAGCAATTGATATTCCTTTGGGGTGAGTTACAATATTAGATAGTGTGCACAGTCTTCCTTTGAAAAGAAAAATCGCATCGGTACATGGTCCTGCCCGGTATTGTTATGAAATAGGATGAAATTCTTGAACCCCACCTTCAATATGGGATTTTAGGAAGCAGTGGGATAACGTTTCATTTTGAGCAGGTTGTATCACCTATAGCCCGGAGAGTAAGCGAAAGGTGATTAACGACTAGTGGAGTTGTATGAAAGTAATTTTATATTCATTATGATCATTTCATTTCCACTACGGATATAGCTAGTAAGTGAAGTATAGTAAGGTAATTGGGAGAGAATATTACCTAATGGCAGGGTTGTGTGAAAGCACTCGTACCTATTTATTGTGAACAAGGTGCTTATTGAGGTTGTTTAGAGGCAATAAAGAATTTATTGTGAATAACCTTAACTATTCTCCCTCTGGTTATTTAAAGGTGAGTGGATAATCAAAAAAATTTATTGGTCGAGTTAGAGTCCGATGACTATGGTGGATAACCACAGACTATTTTACGTGGATTTTGAGTTACATCGCCAGAAATCGAGATTCGAAGAACTGACAAGAGTGGTCAAATGATCATATGATTTCTCTCAAGATGGGAGCTTTGTGTTTAGATAAATACGAATAGTTGATACGTAGTGAGGTGCGACCTCCCAATAATATTGAGATAATGGGTGCCAATGATTTATAGGCTCATCTTATTCGAATGTTGTTTGCTAGGAGCACAAGGTGAAGTGACGTCATTGAGGTATGACCCTATAACTGATGTAGTGTCGAGAGTGTTAAACTAGCTTACTGTGAGGCGGGGGCTATAGTGATTGAACGCCTTACTCTGAAGTTGGTTTTGCGTACTGATAAAGTATCCAGAATTATTTTACCAGGTAGGCCTTACTTTTCGAATTTCGAGATGAAATTCCATTAATAGGAGAAATTATGTAATACCCCATATTTTTAGGCGTTTAATAGCCCGTATTTTTATGGCCTTCAATTATGGGATTAATTAAATTTAATTAGAATAAATTAATTTAATATTAATCCGGATTTTTTTTTAAATTGAATATTTACTAGCGTGAGAAGAGTTAGTAATTATTGGTAAAAATTATGTTGAATATTACTAGATGAGTAAAGTAATATATGTGATTGAATTTATTAATATTGTCGCGAGTGAATAATACGACAATCATAGAAATTAAGTTGGGACGCGCGTGTGTCGTGTCGGGACTAAATTAATGGAATAAAAAGTAATTTAATTATAAGTCGCCCTTATGGTCATTTATAGTGGGTCAATGTGTTCGAAAGGGTTGAGATAGTCAGAAAAGTGTACCCGGGGGTTTAGTTTGGGTCTTGGAACGATTTTAGGCATAACCGATACCCCGGGAAGACATTTTGGTAATTTCCAAATTTAGGCCTTAATTATTGACGAAAATTAGAGAAGTATATCAGGTGTTACAGGTTGTCTTCTAGGGTTAGAACCTGCATATTTCACAAAGGCCATTAGAGGAGGAAGGTGAGGAGCTCCCCAAGGCTAGAGGCACCATAGTTGCACCATTTTCACCACAAATACCGCCATAGTGTAGATCGGAGGAAGGAGAACAGAACCACATCATCAAATCTCAAAGATTCAGACTTATAGTCTCGTGGCAAGTATCTATCTTGTTATCTTTATGTTGATACAACATCCATGTTTGAATAGGAACAACAATTGCATGTTTCTTGGAGATTTCATGTAATTGGAAGAATTGAATTAATAGGTTTGAGTAGAAACTATAAGAGGTTGATATCCTTATTATGTGTAGAACCACAATTACGAATTTGCATGATATTTAAAGAAAGAAATCTGGTAATGATTAAAGAAGTTCTGGAATTTATATGATTAACTAGGGTATGCGATAGCTTCTTGAATTGATCCAATTTAATAATGATTCTTTATAGATTTAATCAAGATTTTTCATTAAAAATTGTTCATACCTAGTACTATAACATTTTTTATTCTTGGTAGGAGCTTAGGCGAAATTAATAGAGGTTTTGAGGATTTTTGGTGATGAAACTCGTAGGATAGTATACGCAGAATCTGGGAAATAACTGGGAGATCGATCGATCGATCTGGAATGTCGATTGATCGACCTCGAATGTCGATCGATCGACCCCCTCCCTTCGATCGATCGTCCCCTCCTGGATTTTAAGGCTTGTTCTTTTTATTAATGATTAAACCTATGCCGTTTTGTGGGAACCCTTATACATAATTTATATACCATAATAGGACTTAGGAAAGACCAGAAGGGTTGTAGGCAAGGTTCGGGTGATACGATTCATATGTGATTTAACCATGGGGTTACTAGGGTATGAAATGGAGAGAAGATCGTGTGTATATTAAATCAAGTTTTCTGGGAATTAAGAGTGACTTAGACCAATAGAGTAGAGAGTGTATACCTACTGATTTTATACTTATTAGGATGAAATACTTCGAGAGACGAGAAGTACTTGAGAACTTGCGATAACTGAGAAAATAAAAGAATGACATAATTATACGTAGGACTCGGGCATTCTATACCACGTATGGTTAGAATATATTATGGTTCGTGGGCGTACATAGCTGAATAATGTGAGAATATATATATATATATTTATGTGAGTGCTTGTTTATATGTATATAGTATGTGAATATCTATGTGTAATCATGCCCGCGCTACTTGCTTTGATGGAAGTTTTCGCGCCGAAACCGTCTTATCTCAATTGGACCTTTATAGGGGATATTTACTTGTACCCTATAACATAGCATCCTTGGTACAGGCTACCCGAGAATGGTAGTCAGATGGTCCTATGAGATGTGAGGGTATGTGCTGACCTCTTAGAGACTTGGAACTATGCTTCGCCTCCATTATGTGTATTTTGTGTTAATACAATTAGAGAGTGATTTCGAACTAGTATTTACCTTTGTACGAGAGATACGGGGACTTGATAGCAGAGTATGATAGCACCATATATTTTATGTGGGGTGCCGATTAGTGTATATATATATATATATATATATATATATATATATATATATATATATATATACCTGTGATTCCTCTACTGTGCTTGTAAGTAGATAAAATTGAAGAATTGATATTTAATAAATTAAGTGTTTGAGAACCTAAAGTTGTATTAAGATGTACATAACTGGCTTGATAAATTCATAAGAAAAGTTGTCATATATAAATCATAGTTATGCGATCACGTGGATCAAGATTGGTGAGAAGAGATTGGGTTAGACTAGTTAAGTGGGTTAGCTTTATATGGGACAATTCAGTAGTACGTTAGGCATGCACATTAGTTGAGAAATGAGAATTCTCGAGTGTCGAGGCACTAACATGTATGTAATATCAACTGGTAAGCATTTTATATACCTGCTAAACAATTTTAAAAGCTATTTTACACTCGGGCTCTGACCCGTTTCCTGTTATCTCTTCTTTCTCTTGTGTGTGTGTGTGTGTGTGTGTGTGTGTATTACAGGTGCCTAGCCATAGGGGCATCAGGCTTAGACCTTTGGACTATTGACGTGTTGCAGCTAGTGTGGGAGTTGCAGGTCCTTGTAGTAAACGATTTTATCCTTGTCTTCTCATACTTCTATTTAGTCATTATTAGGCAGGGCATGTGTCTCCCATTTCTAGCTATATTTAACTCAGGGAGATTTGTACTCTTTATTTATTTCAGCATTCCATTTTAGTTGGGATTGCTTTTGAATATTACTTTGTCCTACGATGTGGGATATTTTATTTGGTTGATCTATCTAGCATGTTTACTTCACTTGGATGGATTGGTTTTAGTATTATTATCCGTGTTCATGAAAATGTTTTCGTATATTAAATTTATAATGATGGGGCTTAATCGATAAAATTAAATGTTTTGACACTTAGCTTAATTATTTATGAGGTGATTAATAAAGAAAATTGTTTTACGACAGTGATGCTAAGAATGAACCAACCAGACACTTTGACTTAGTTCAATATAGGACTGATCACCCAGTATTTAAGTAGGCAGGGTGTCACATGGGTGTCCCAGATATGAATGTCACTACCTATGCTCATCAATCCCGTCACTAGGAACATCAAAATTACAAAAATTCTAGTTGATAACCTCGGATCAACATCTTTCCATCCCTAAATGGTGTGACTTGGAAACAAATCCACTATGTATCATTCACTACTGATCTTTCCACTATGTATCATTCACTACTGATCTCTATGTTCAACGTTTTATATTTTGAGGGATCTCTTACTCTCCTTTTTCCCGGAATATGTCTAAAATCATTGCCCATTGCGTTTACTCCCAAAACTGCTAGGCATTTGACTAAGTGAGACTCTGCTCCACCTAGGGCGCACATACACCCTATAACTCATGCATATTTGTACAAACCTCACAACATCAGATATGTAACATACTTGTCTCAAGTTCGACCCACGCATTCTCGTCGTGGCTATATCGTCCGAGTAATTTCGATCACCCCACCCATTACTATTATTTCTTCCCGATATTTCCCCACCCATCAACTTGTGATGCAAAAGGTATTCAATGTTTCTCACATCATCACAACATTACTCTCTCTGCCTCTAATCCAAAATATAGTTATTAACTCACCGTTATAATTACAAATCTCCAAATCCATTATTGTACCCCAATTTCTCGTCTCTTGAAATAAAAAGTACACTCATCCATTCTCATGTCACCAAGGACAACATACATTGCGGCGATCTCACTGTTATAAGTCCTCGGAGTTATATAAATAACGGGGTATATCTATTTGCTTAAAAGTGACCACAAGGTACCCTGAATCACATCAGTCAAAAGTCCCTACACACCGGGATCAAATATTACAAGACGACATTCTCACTGCAGTCTACTTATACGATAAAGATTCATATCTGTATGCCCAACCCTCTCTCATGCCGTGCCTCACAGAAAATATTAATCCCCTTATAATACAAACATGATAGTCTTATTACACATTCTACTATCGCTCTAGCTCTCGGTATATAATCACTATACGAGATTAAAATCAACTATACTTTTCAAATTCTTATAAGTAGATAAAAATATCCCCTCGGTGCCAACACCTTCTAACCTATAGGTGGCACCTGAAGAACTCCCGCTACTCAACGGTAATTATATTCATAACAAGGCTGCTATCGCCACACGCCCACTAAATCCGTCTCACTCGTGAATTATAGTGATAATATTAAAATATCGTGACTCACCCATGCCACCCGGAACATATCCTATACTCATATGGATAAGGTAAAATTCTATTTCCAATTGTCATCTAGTTTGCGTGGTTAACGGGTGATATTTCTCCCCGCCACTCATTTCCCAAGTTGTAGACCTAAACTCTATCGAAACCCTAATTAGCCCAAGCCCACTTTGTGTACCTATATATGGGTATAAGGTAGGATTTTAAGTTTAACACATCCTAAGGGTTATAGAGATAGAGACATAGGAAAATAATATTCACGCTTTTGTGAAAGGATGAGGAGAGAGAAAGTCATTTCTCTCAAAAATCATCAAGTTTTCATATCCGGAAGTTCCCACACCCTAGGCTTACTTTGGGGGGGTCATATTCTAAATATTTAAGATATTCAGTGTATTCTATTAAGATTTTGGAGGGGAAATAAAAACAGATCAATCTTCTGCAACATATATTTATCCTCATTTGGATCACCTATAAGATTCACAAAGGTATCGTGATTCAAAACCCTAGGCTTATCCTTTAAACCCAGTTTCTATTTTTCTTTATGATGGATGATCGATCAATTTTCTTTGGGAAGAAAAGGTTTTTATTATATCAACACCCAACAGTTTCATACTCATAGTATAATCAGTTGTGTTGTAATGTGATCTGAGAAGCAAATGGTGGCTTTCCATTAACGTTACATGTGGTAATGAGTACTTATAGTATAATTAGTTTGGATGTTATGTTATGTTATGTGTATCGAGCGTCTAGTGATAGTTTTTCCCTTATTTTATTATATTATACGATTAATATAAATGGTGTGTTAGGTTTATCCATGGATTTAAGGTATCACATTGGGAATGGATGGACCTTACAATGGGGTGGTGTATATATTATTTGTCTAAAGGACACTTTGATTAGTGGAGAGTATGGGGCCGTCAATTATTGTAATGATATGAAGTTAAGATTAAACTCTCTATGATGCAAAGGTGTGCAATTGCTAGTGTTACCTCTTTTGAGATAGGTAGTTAGGGATAATATAGTATAATACAGTTAAGTGCTTATGTGATTGCAGTTATGGTTCAGTAACCATTTGACCTCGACGTCCATTTGGGTTAGAAATAAGTATATTAGAGGCTTCTTTGTTTGAATTTTTATGCCACATCCATAGAGTCAAGTTCTGGTTGGTAGTTGGTAGTTGGGAGATGATGTGGTGATGTGACGCTTAGACTTAAGATGGACCTTAATAGCAGTTGGATCGAGATAGTTATTTGTAGATGAGTGGGTTTTTAATGATTAGTGTCCGAGTATGAGATAGGTTGTGGTAAACCTAATATCTCTGATATAAGGATAAAATCCTTTACGATTAGGGGTTACTTACTGATCGCCCATATGGGTAGAATTCACCAATTATATTAAGACTTGTATATTGGAACTGTGATTACTTTTGATTCAGTAAGTTATAAGATATTATATGCAGGTCGTTGGACATATATTTGGAGACCTACATTTTATGCATTTTAAGGATCACATGGTATTAGTGCACTATATTCTTAACTTTGTTTTTATTACGTAGAATATTCATTAAGTGGGGTTTACTCGCATTTTAAGGTTCTCTGGCAAGAACATAGGGTTTTAAATTTTTAATGATTTTTTGGGCAAAAACCAAAGTTTTCCAATTCTAATTCTAATTTTTTAGAAATCATTTTTTAACCCAACATCACAAATTTTGGAAAAGTCTAAAAATCGAAAATAAAAAGAAATCATAGATGTCCAAAAAACACAAATTTTGCATAATTTTGGGAAAATGGAAATTTGGGGAAAATTTATATGTCGTTTGAAGGGATTATGAGTCGGGTAGTCCACGTGGAATTACACATGGTACTTAAAGAGTTCTACATCAATACAAATCTTAATTTCCCAGAATCACATATCGAGTGGGGAATATATTTCGAGAGGATCATGATAGTATGTTGAGATAAAATCCTATTATGATTCAACTAGACAGACATAAGAATACTAGAAGAGTTTAATTAGACCAATAAGACTCAAGTAGGCAATTAACATAAGTTAGGACTCTTGTATCCATAAATTGAATAATCCTAATGCAAAAATAGAGAGTACAATCTTGCACCCATGACTTGTACTCTTAGATATCATTCATTAGCACTCTTAGTCGTCCTCTTCCTCGTGTAATTAAATCTTCTCTCCCTCTTTCCCCGTCAACGTAGGTGGGCTGAACTGTCGAACCACATATATTTTTATATTCTCTGTGTCCTTTAATGCTACTACATCTATATTTGTGGGACACTTTGATATTTATCATTATTGTAGGATATATGCCCTATAATTTGGTATCGCTTGTGGGAAAATTTGAATCCCATTACTTGTGAATGCTAATTTTCTGCCATAATGAGTGCTTATCATTCCAACCATTCCCATACTGGTATCCGTTCACGATCTGAAGTATGAATCATAAGGAGGGAATAAAATACTTCCATTATCCTCCTCGTCCTCCAAGTGACACAAGATCACATGGGCATACTCCTCGTAAATCTGGTTCGAGTCGTCATAACACTCCGTTTATGGAGCCTCTCATGAGGATGTAACGTCATGAATCATTAATATCTACGAGTAACATTTTAATAAGGGTGAAGAGGAAATCATCACATCGAAGAAATAATGAACGAATCAATTTTAAGGGTGTGGGTCCAGTTCCGATAACCTCGAATGCCGAAGAAGGAGGAGAATTCAACCTCCCATGATTCCTCCTATCAATTACAAAAACATGGCATCTAGATCCAAAAGTTTATATATAGTATGCCATAATTGACCCCAACTGGGGAGCTCTACTGTTCATAGACCAGTCAGTTAAGGCAGTGAATCAGTTTAGTCAGTTGAATCTAGCCACAATAATAGTTCAACCAAATCCTAACCTCCCAAGAAGAATGTCGATCGCGATGACCTTTATGACTTTATTAAGAAATAGAGGACTGCTAGAACCTTAACCTAGCACAAACACTATAGAATCATCCCAAAAGGGCATTTGGTCACGTGTTCTCCTTTCCTTTCACTATTAATATAGAAACGTCGTAACCCCTAAAGAAGTTATCCATACCGAAGATCACAGCATATGATGCCAAGATCAATCCTACTCATCATATCAGACATTATATGTAATCCAAGTCCCTATGGAACCATTATAATACTCTTACGTATCATGTTTTCCCATATGCCCTGGGTGAGATCGAACTTAGGTGGTTTGAGAATATAGACCCTAGGCCAATTTATTCCTTTAAGTAATTGGCCAAATAGTTCAATACCTATTTTATCACAAGTAGTAATACAATTAAGGAAGGGAATTGCTTAATCTCCCCCAAGAGGAGGAAAATAGAGTCCCCGAGGAAGTATGCTTAGATATACTAGATGGTTTACAACAGAATTAACAATTGCAATAAAAACTTGTAAAATTTGTCTTTTAAGTTTGGACTTTCCAAATCTGACGATCTTTATCAGTCTCTCACTAAGAAGCTAGCATTGTCGATGGACAACCTTATGGATCGTATTGAGAAATATGTCAAAGTGGAGGACGAGATTGTCAATGTTGAGAACTATGTTGAATATTCTTCTAATCCAACCAAGAAGAATGGCATGAAGAAAAGTTAAAGGGTAGAGGATAATCGACCTCTTCAAAAAGGAAGGCAAAGTGGAGATTCTTAAGGGACGAACAAGGATGTCAACTAATGAAAATGCCTACCAGACCATAGATACCTTTTTCAGGAGCCGATATGTAAAATCCTTCCTAATAATAAAGGATAAGACTTACTACGAGAATCCCCCAAGATGGAAAATGATCTGAATGAGAAAGACACTAACCTTTGGTGCACATATCATCAAGATCATTGCTATTAAATAAAAAAATTCAAGATTTTCAAGCGTCACCTAGAAGACCTTATCCAAGTTGACCATCTCAAGGAAAACGTTGATGATGATGAAATGAAAGATTCGATTTAAGTCAATACCTCTCAGAATAACGATGACGATGACCTCCCTCCATCGAGATTTATCATATCCATTTATTACTTCACCGATCCACTACAACGCAGAGGCAAAAAGCTTCGAGAGAGTCAAAATTACAGCAAGTATGCAATAGGCATATAAGGTGGAGATATATAAGTTTATCCTCGATAATTGGGAGCGTAATGAGTTCAACCTTGATTGGGTGATCATATTCTACGACATAGTTGGTCATCTAATCTGTTTAATGGAAACATAAAAACACCACTGAGAGATATCAAGTTATCGATTAAGGTCAGCACTGTGAACCGTGAGATTGAGTTTCATATTATCAAATCATAATCACCCTAAAATTCCATTATGGGTAAGGATGGATATATACTATGGCGGTTGTAACTTTTTCACTCCACCAAAAATTAAAGTTCACGACTGATTAGGAAATCGTCAAAGTCAGAGGCAATCAGGATGCAATGCACAATTGTTTTGTTGTTGCTATCAAACCAAATCAAGTCCAACCCAAGAAGAGTTTTGATGATGACATATCAAAAGGTGAACAACACAAATAGAAACCAAATGAAACTATCCTAGAGGTAGAAGAGACCAGAGTCACCACCGTCGATTGAGTGATGGGGGAACTCAGAGTTGTTCTCTATACTCATCACAATCGGAGATGATCTTCTTAATTGACTCCAAACTACTACAGGGAGAGACATATCAAACCATTCACTTCCTCATGATGAATGTTGGTGTCCTTACCTAGCTAGACTATGACCTGCTAGACATTAATCCATAACTTACTTACCACTGACTATATATGGATCATATATGTCATCTTGTAAAGTAAATGCTCAAATTATTAGCTCCAAAGAAGGTCAAGGCAATTAAGGATGAAGTTGTGAATGTACTTCATGCCAGTTCCATCAAACAAGTTCAATTCCCATATTATATTTTTAAAATGGGCGTGGTACAGAAGAAGAGTGGCAAGTGGAGAGTCTTTGTTGAATTTATAAATCTCAATAAAGCCTACTCAAAAGACAGTCCCCCTACCTAGGATCAACCAACTCATATATTCAATTTTAGTCCGTCAATGCATGAGTTTTATGGATGCATATTTGGACTATCATCAGATACCCTTGTTCGGCCCCGACCAAGAGAATACCTCTTTCATCACCATTTTGGGAATCTATTGTTATAGGGTCATATCGTTCAGTCTCAAGAATGTAGAGGCAACATACTAGCGTTTAGTGATAAAAATATTCACGAAGCCCTTCGGTTTGACCGTGGAAGTTTACATCGATGATATGCTTATTGAAAGAAAATAGGCATCCAACCATATTAAGGATGTATGCTATAACTTCAAAATTATGAGAAATTACAAGTTGAAGTTGAATGCCTCTAACCGTGCATTTGATGTCAACTCAGGAAAATTCTTAAGATATCTCGTTACTTAGAGATAAATCGAATCTAACCCCAATCAAGTCAAAGCTTTGTAATATAAAAATAATCTAACCACTATTAGATATTTCTAATTCTCAATCGGTATGTTGATGGCTCTCAACTGGTTCATATTAAGATCGTTTGATAAGTGTCGACCTTTCTTTGAAGCTTTGAAGAAGACAAATACAACGATTTGAACATGTGAATTTCATGAAGCAGTGGAGAAGATCAAATAGTATTTAGAATATCCCCCATTATTGCTAACGCCTATCACTAGTGAGTAGCTACACTTGTACCTATATATTTACCATTATGCAACTAGGGGCATCAATTCGATCAAAAGATGGAGAATAACAAATCTATTACATCAATTTTCCTTAATTTCGAGATGAAATACACGCCCATTGTCTGGCGTTAGCACTTGTAATGTCATTAAGGAATCTTAGTTTGATAATTAAGTGGTCATTTGAGTTAGCTTAGTTTGACATTGTCTATGAGTCCCAAACTGCCATAAAAAGCATGTATTTCCCAAGTTTATTATTATGTTCTCGAGAAGTCCAGTTCAAGAAGATATTCATCCGATTCCTCTCCTGGAGATGTTATATTGAGAACATGTTTATAAAATACCTAAGTTGAGATTATTTGTTGATGGAGCATATAACCAGCAATGAACTTGCATTAAAATCGTCTCCATTTACCCATAAGAATCCCTTGTAGAGAAAGCTATTAGACTTAGGTCTAAAGGATCAAATATCGAACTAGATTATGAGTCTATGATTATCAGCCTCAAGAGTGAAATTATCATGGGAGCACAAAGCATTATGATCCATTAGGATTACGATTTGATTCCTTATTCGTTAATCAATGAATACGATAGTGTATTCATGCAGTTCAAGTATATGGAATCCTTAGTTAAATGCAATAAGGTAGTTGTGGTGCATACGTGAGTGAAAGGTTATTATCCTACCAAAAGTGCCATAAGTTCCATGGGTTTTCCCCCATCATTAGGAAACCAGTTAGTAACCTCAACCATCTCATAATCCATTGGTCATTCACATAGTGGGGCATAAACATCATGGGACCTATCCCTATAGCTCTAGGAAATTAAAATTTCTTTATTTTAACAACTTACTACCTTACCAAATCAGTGGAAGTTGGACCACCGACACATAGTAGGGAAGTCAACACTAAACGTTTCGTATGGAGAAACATAATCACTAGGTTCTACATCCCAAGGGTGCTAGTATCGAACAGCGGGACTCAATTCGATAATGACACGTTCAGATAATTCCGCTTAGAGTATGGGATTTGTAATCACTATGCCTCAGTGGTCTTACCCTAGAGAAAGGTAAAGCATAGATCATCAACATAACTATACTTGTTGGGATTAAGCGACGATTAAACAATTCTAAAAGAAAGTGGATCGATGAACACCCTTCCATCCTTTGTGCTTATAGAACAACTCTGAGAAGGACAATGGGAGAAACCCCTTACGCATTGGTTTATGGAATGGAAATGGTCATTACTTTATAAATCAACTTATATTCTTGCTTAAAATTTATCAGTACAACTATAACTACAATCGCTTCACCCTTAAACTAGATCTAGATGAGGGAAGAAGGGAACAAGCTCTTATCCATCTAAAGGCTTACTAGGAAAGATCTTGCCAAGCATCAAGACAAGAGAGTTAAGTCCAAAGAACTCCACTTCAGTGACCTAGTGCTTAAGAAGCTCCTCTCGAATTCTAAAAATCCCTCTGAAGGGAAACTAGCTTCAAATTGGCAAGGAGACAATAGAGGGGTCTTAAACGGAGGGAGTGGCTCCTATCATTTAGAGTAATTATACAAAATAATAATATATAGGTAATGTAATGAAATGAAACTTAGTAAATTCTATCATTAAATAGATTTAATTTATTTTTATAAAGTTTAGCAGAATAAATATGATTCATGTCAATAATTGCATTAGTTTCACAAAATTATACGTTCCAATACGAACTATACTCAAACCAACCTCCAAACATTGGTACAACCTAAACAACGGTGAATCATCCAAGAATAGGCATAAACCCACCTAAAAAAGGTGATGCAACTTCAAATATGTATATTTACTCTAGAACATGCAAAACCCCACCTGAAATGGTGGTACAATCCAAGCAAGAGTGGGTTAACTTAAAAGAGGCATAAACCCACCTAAGAACGGGTGGTAGGACTTTAAATAAGTATATTTAACCTAAAAGAGGCGAAAACCAACTTCAAAATGGTGGTACAACCTAAGGAAGGGTTGGTCGGCCTAGAACTGGCATAAACTCACCTAAGAATCGGTGGTATGAGTTAAAATAAGTTTCTTTTTCCTAAAACGGGAAAAAACTCACTTGCCAACAGTGGTATAACCCAAGTAAGGGTTGATCGCCCTAAAAGAAGCATAAACCCGACTAAGAATGGATGGTATGATTTAAACCAAGTCAGTTTTTTTGAAAACATGCATAAACCCACCTGAAAACGGTAGTATAACTCAAGCAAGGGTTGGTAATGTAATACCCATATTTTACGGAATTTAGACAAACTAGCTAAAGTGTCTCATTTTCTTCCAATATGAACACATTTTACAACCGATCAGTATGCTCGACTCTTCGTCTTAGATATTGTGCATCTATATAGAGTACCGCTCGATATTGTGTTCAATAAGGACCACACATTTGTTTCTCAATCATGGGGTAGTTTTTAGGAGGCTATGGGTTTACAACTGCATATGAGTACAACATTTCACCCTGAAATTGCCGACCAGACTAAATGGGCGAACCATGTTCTGGAATATATGCTGCAAGCATGTACAATAAACTTCATGGGAAGTTGGGATCAACATTTTACACTCGTGGAGTTTTCATGTAACAATAGTTACCAACAAAATATTGGTATGGTACCTTATGAGGTTTTGTATGGGCGACCTTGTCGTTCCTTGAGTTGCTGGTTAGAGGTGGAAGACAACAAGATATTAGGTACTAATTGTGGACGGGACACCTCAGAGAAGTTGTCACTCATCCGAGAGCGTATGAGTGTTTCCTAGGGTGGGAATAAGAGTTATGCGAACAAAATGAGGCGCATATTGGAGTTTCAAGTGGGGGACTAGACACTTATGAAGGTCTCCTGGATGAAGGGGGTTATGAGTTTCGATGCTAAGAGGAAGTTGGCACCCCGATATATAGGTCCTTTCATGATCGTGAATTTGGTGGGGTTAGTGTCATATCAAGTGGTCTTACCCGATCACCTTGAGCGCATGAATGATATCTTCTGATGTTCATGCGAAGGAAGTTCTTGAGGGAAAAAGGGCATATTAAAAAATAGATCTCTACGGGATTGAGCTACAGCCGCATGCGAGATACAAGGAATAAGCACAACGTATCCTAGATCGGAAAGAGTAAATCTTGCTCTCAAAGGTCAATCCTTTAGTTCATCTCCAATGGGCACATCATAGCGAGGCAGATTTTACATAGGAGTGTGAAGACGACATGCGAGAAAGATATCTAGAGATCTTCGATTCAGGTGTATGAAAATCAAATTTTGAGGAAATTCCTCTTTTAAGGGGGAGGAATGTAATACCTTATATTTTTATGACATTTATTATCATTTTTAATTGAATAATTTTTGCATATTGGCTAACTCCTAATAATTTATTAAGATAAATATTGAAGTGACTTAGTATTATGGGCGGCTATGGAACGGTCACGGGGCTAAGTGCTAGAGGTTTCCTTGTTTGGATTATTCTCTCTACATTAAGCCCCATTGATCGTGAAGTATATTATTATAATATGGAGTTATATTTAATTAATTAATTAATAATTAAAATTTAATTAAAAGCGACACATATTGGATAATAAATAATTTTAATTCATTATGGGGGCGGATCGATCCGACTAGGTAGGCTTGGGATAATTTGGGTATTTTGGGGATTTTAAGTTTGGGTTATGAACTAGTATTATCTTAGGGACTTAATGAGAAATTAATATTATTATGTAAACGTATGTTTGGGGGACGATACCTATTTTAGGAATCTTGGGGTTCGGGTTAATATTTATATGTTCGATTAATGTTACACGCTGAGTAAAACATGAAATAAATGGGAACATCTTTAATAAACCATTGAGTTTGGTTTATTGCAGAGTTATTTGGATTATGTTAACAAACCTGGTATATGTGTGTGTATGTATGTATTTTCATAGGTAACCTACTAGTAGGGATTTAATGGGGCATGTATGACGTGATTACGCATGATATCCCAATGAGTATATGCATTTTACATGTCTTATTACCCCGATCCTGTGTATTAAGGAACATGTCTTCCAAATTGGGATAATGGGGCTTGATCCTCTCGTATACCCATGGATATGGAGTTATACGTTTGGTGTGATATTGTAATGATTTACTTTGTGTTTCTTTGAGGCTGTAGGGTTAGGACGTCCTATAGCTATAACTAGTAGCGACACGAGTGACCCCTAAAGTCAGTAGTGTAGGATTTCTCACTTTATATTTGGGAAAATGTGTGACCCTATATGATTGATATGGATTAGGTATACGCACGTGGATTATGGATTGTCTAAATTTATATTAGCTTACATATTATGTTGATTATACTATATGGATCTATAACTTGGGAATGTTAAAGTGAATAATACTTAATTAAAAGATGAAATATGAGAACATGGATACCTTTAGGGATTGGGATTAACATGGCATGTTTATAGGTTATTTGGTGTGGGATAATTTTAATCAACTTAATATCGAAGGAAGATAAGTTTTCATTATTATGTCCCAATTGTAATGATATTTTTATACACGGTGGATGTATTAGGTTTAATCCTCTATGTGGAACTCTTTTTATAGGCCCTAGACTGCAGCTGACACCACATACTTGAGTTACATTCATTAGAGGACTTTTTCTAGCATCGGTTCCCTTTTTAGCATTCCTAGGATGTAGGTGTCAAGCGTGTAGATCACTTATATTTTCGTATTTATTTATATTCATTTATCCAAACATCATGGTGAATTATTCAGTATTATTTCCCGAGTCAGAGAGTTATGTGGGATTGTTTATTTATGTTAGATTATTATTCAGAGTTGGATATTGGTTTATCATGGTTTATTATATATGAATGTTAACTTGTTATCCAATTTGATTGCAAGTCAGTGGAGTCAGTCACAAACCTACCCTCCACTGATTAAATGATAAGTTAAATATGAACGTTAACTTGTTATCCACTTTTATTACAAGTCAGTAAATTCGGTCACAGACCTATCCTTAACCGATTAAATGATAGGTTAAATATGAACGTTAACTTGTTATCCAATTTTATTACATGTCAGTGGAGTCAGACATATACATATCCTCCACCGATTAAATGATATGTTAAATATGTACGTTAATTTGTTATATAATTTTATTACATGTTAGTGGAGTTGGTCACAATCCTACCCTCCATCGATTAAATGATAAGTTAAATATCAATGGTAACTTGTTATCTGATTCTATTTCAAGTCAGTAGAGTCGGTTACAAACCTACCCTCCAATGATTAAATGATAAGTTATATATGAATGTTAATTTGTAATCCAATTTATTACAAGTCAGTGGAGTCGATCAGAGACCTACCTTACACCGAACATATGCATAAAGACCTTAAATATTCATGCAAAAATGAATAAATTAAGGCAACAAACATAAAATAATTTTTCATTAATATTTGAATGGCCCAAGGCCTACATAAAATGGACAGATGACCTACATATAAATAAGAGCAAAAACCCTACCGATTAGGGTTCTAGGGGGTGATCCCCTAACTTTTGGTGCCTTCACTGTCTTGTTCAACCTGTCTTTCAGGAGGAATCGACTCGATCATCATTTGATTTACCTCCTGGTTAGATGCTAAGGAACCTTCCATATCACTGATGATAATATTCTCAAGAGGGGGATGCTTTGGCTAAGAGTTATCGCCATCAAGGATATTTCTCCTCTTAATGTTGGTGATCCAACCTTTGTTAAATATAACCAACTCGTGATAGTTGAGTTGCGTGTTGACCTCTTGGACACCAACTTTAAAGCCTTTATTGGAGGCCTTTTCCTTCTCCTACTCTAGGTCGATATTGAGGGAAATACTTTTCCTTTGGATAACTAAATTTTCCAAGATCTTCAAGGCGGATGCCTTCTTCAGCTAGATTAGTTGGGAATTTACGTTGTTATATTCAAGTTGTACTGTTTCACCTTCCTTAGCTAACTAGTACTTGATGTAGGACTCATCCTTGAGCATGTCGATCAACTTAGCGATCTAGTTATCCTCGTTTGTGAGTTATTTTATCACGACATTAGCCTAGTCATGAAGAATATAGTTTCGAGTCATCAAACGACTAGCTCAGGTAGTCGCCTCATGCATAGTGTGCATGCCCTGTAAAAATAATAGTGAAAAGTTCGATCAGTATATGTATGACCTGATAAACTTAAAAAGAGAATTTAAAGAAGCTTTACCAACACCATGTGGTGGATCCTTTCCTTGTGAAGTCACTTCATATTGAAGCCTCTTAAGGCCGATATGTCCTTAGGCAACATAGTGACCTAAGCAATAAAGTAACTGACCTTGATGTTTTAAAATACTGAGTTATCGATGGTAACGGGATCTTTGTCCTTATTAAATTTGACCGTCCAAGGATGATTCCTGGACGATGATTGGGAAATTAGGATAGCTTCCCCTCTTGGTGAAATAACCACTAGTTAGTTATCCCCATGGTTGGTGTGCTAGGGGGAGTCTATATAGTGTGTTACTTTTTGGCCCTTTGGTCACTCTCTCATTCTCTCCCTCTTTTTCTTTCTCAATGTTTTATTCTCTTGAGTGAAGATGATTATATCTTTGGAGGTGTTGGTTGCACCTTGTGCACCCTGGTTAAGCTGGTCGCCTTTATTCTTGAAATTTACCATATTGAGATCGATCATGCGCTTATGGAGACTAGTCATTTCTTTTGAGTTTTGAAGGAGTGGGCAAAAGCTGAAGTCTTCTTCTTAATATTTATCCTCTTCCTCTACCTCCTCCCAAAGACGACCGTAGGGACCTGCTTCCTCATATGATAATAGAGAGGTAAAGTTGTCTTCTAAGAGGTCTTCTTGGTATTGAACTGATTCAGATTCCTCTAAATCAGTGGAGATCGTCGCTAAGGATGCTTCACTAACGTAAACTCCCCTTGCCTCAACATTGAGAATATGGGTGGTTTTGGGGATGAAAGAATCATCGAAAACCGTGTAATCGGTTGTGGTTGTGGATGGAACAACTGTGAAGTTCTTAGTCGATGCAATAGTCAGTTCATAGGTAAAAAGTACGTGAGTTGCTATCTAGTGGTATCCCACTCCGCAGGGATTTTATTGGTCCCAAAATTTCTTCAAATCAACTAACTTGACCTCAAATTCTTTGGCTTTCCTCTTGCAATGAGTATTTGCATCAAAATAATAAAGATATATTAGTAACTAATGAAGTTCTAATTAGCAAAAAATCAAAAAAAGTGGCAAAAAATCTACCAAGAGATTTGACTTCTAAGGCATAGGAAGACCTGCATAGTTCTCACCATATGTTTGTGCAGAGAACACCAATATTTCCCTATTAGTAACATTTTGGGACCTAGGCAACCAAGTAACCAAATTGCAAGATGTGTCCCTAACTTGGAAATGGTTAGTGATATACCCAAGATAAGTCCTCGGGTCATAACAATACCTGATGTCCTTCAGGCCCACGTTAGTGCCACAAAATTGATTAATGATAACTGTACCCATTACAATTTGGAAGAATATTGCATTTGCCTGGATAGGTAGGATTGCATAAAAACTAAGTACCTCCACCAGTAATGGGTGGATAGGAAATAATTCCCCTTTATTATGGATACTTTCATGAAAGCGACCTCACCATGTAGGTAGTAAACGACCTCCTCATCATGTGAGGTCTTTATCTTAACAATTTATCTTGATAAATCTTGGTATATTTTACTTGGTATGAAATTCTTCAAAGTCAATCTCAGTGATCACTTCATACTTGCTCAAACGCCTAGACATGGCTTGTGAGAGAAATAAAGAAGAAGTCGAAAGTTATAAAGTTTTTTGTAAAAATATATTCCCTATAACTCAAATCTAAAAGAGATAGAGAGAGGGGTGGAACTTCGTACCTTTGGCTTAAAGTAAGGATACGATTTTTTTTTGAAACCCCTTATACCCCATACCGTCAAAACGCAGGTGAAGTGATGACTCTCTTGGAAATAGAGCCTCATTGTCACACCCCTGGATCACACGCTTCACATGCAATGATTACCTGTGGGAACACAAACTACAACACACAAAACCATAAACACAAGGGTTACGTGCATGTAGGCCCATAATCATGTTTCCACAAAGAATAAGTAGGGAGCGTGGCAATTAATAAACCGTTAATAGAAAAATCCACATCACATGTGGATAACATACTAGAGTATAATTGGGCCGACCAGTCTTAAAGACCAATAACCTCAATCCTCTCAAGAATTCTACATTAATATAAATCTTAATTGTCTGAAGATCACGGATCAAATGTGGATAATCTTCCCAAAGGACCGTGATAGTATGATGAGCTACAATCCTTAAATAATTCAACTACACTAAGAGATAATGCTAATTAAAGATTTTGATTACATCAAGAAGACTTAAGTTGCCAATTAACATAAGTTAGGACTATTGCATCTATAAATTGAACAACCCTAATGTAAAAAAAAAAAGAGCCCACGACTTGGACTCTCAACTAATATTCTCTATCACTCTAAGTAGTCCTCTTCCATGTCTAATAAAATCCATTAGCCCTCTTTCCCAATGGACGTAGGCGGGTCGAATTACCAAATCATGTACATCTTTATGTTCTCTGTGTCTGGTACTGTTATTGCACTCATATTTGTAGGCTAATTTGGTATTTAGCATTATTGTAGGATTTAATCCTCTACATCATCATATACCCTAAATATTCAGAATAATATAATTTCATTTTTTTTTCAAAAAATTATTGGAAATTATTCAAAAAAATCGGATCGATATAAATTTAGAAAAATTGGAACGAATATTAGAAAATCATAATTAAGTTTGATTTCGATTTGATTTTCCTTCTAAAATATCAAAATTTGTAACATCGAAATCGAAAAATGAAATTATCATTCTGATATGGGTTAAATAATGTTTTCTCCCTCATTATAATGCACATTAAATATTTAAATCATTTATATTATCACTCAAAAGAACTTAATACGTAAACATATGTCCTTCATGAACTATTGTACGTGCTAGCGGCATTAGCTCTACGCCCACGATAGGCGACATGTGTAACACCCCGTAAATTCAAGGACCTTTAATTAAATAAAATATTTGGAGAAAAAGAATTTATTTTATTTGGAGTAATTAAATTCATGATTTGTGAATTTTTAAATTTGAGGAATTTATAAATTTGACGAATTGAGGAGTAAATATTTTGGACTATTTTATGTCGCCTTTTGAGCTCTTAAATTTGGAAGATGTTATAATTTAATTCCGATGACAATTTGGAGTGTATGGTTGAGTCGGATGGGTCAAAATAGTCCGAAGTGAGAGGCCATATGTATATGTTGGGTTTCAGGACTTAATTAGACATAATTGAGCTCCAAATAAAGAGTTTGGGCCCTTATTAGGAGGCCCATAGGCCCAAAACGGGATTAG
Organism: Sambucus nigra; assembly: GCA_949130495.1. Lineage (NCBI taxonomy): Eukaryota > Viridiplantae > Streptophyta > Magnoliopsida > Dipsacales > Adoxaceae > Sambucus > Sambucus nigra. Next base: position 168,861,288 of record OX422211.1, read on the forward strand.
AGTTTTTAACCCTAGTTGTAAAAGGGTAAGGCAACTTAAAGTCATTTGAGAAGACTAAAATTGGGGAGAGCTTAAGAGAAGAGACATTAGAAGAGAATTTGGGGATTTTGGGAGATTGCTTCAAGAACAAGAGAAAATTCTTGAATTCAATCCAACATCTTCATCCAAGGCTTTGATCTACAAATTGAGGCAAGCGATTTAATTTGCAATTGTTAATTTGCATTTACCTATTCATATTAAAGGAGGTGGGAATCAATAAATATGTTAGGGTTTGTGTTCATGAGAAATTTGAGATTTCTTTGATTGGGAATTAAAAATTTGTAGAGGTGTTAAGATTTGATTAATTTGATGCCCTAATTGATTAAATTGTTGGGGTTAGATTGAATATGATATAAGTAGGGATTTAGGATGAATCTGGGGAATTTTGTATGAAGAAATCTGTACAGAATGAAGGTTTTGAACATATTAATGGTGGACTGGGTTTTCTAGGCAGATTAGGGAAGAAGATGATACCAGGGTCATTTGAACGACCTCGTATCTCATTCAAACTAGAGCCACAGTCGTTCGAACGACAGGGCTTATCGTTCGAAGGACCTATTAAGACTGTCAGATTTCCTTCTTCCCTTGATTCAAACCCGTTATGTGTTTTGAGATATATACAGTTTTTGCATTGGGTGATTCGACAATTTTGGATATAATCTAGGGTTTAAATTGGTGAATGTTTATCCTTAAATTAATTTGAAGATTTGTTAATTTGAAGATTTAATGTTCATGATTTAGTGAATTGTAACCTTGTTAATTAAGTGGGTAGACTTAATTGAATGAAATTGAATGATGGATTAGAAATATTGAATTTCAGGCCGAGAAAGAGAGTCCGGGTATAATTGGTAGGGTGACACCAAAAAAATAAAAAATAATTAGTGTATAATTAATTGAAATGAAGTCAGACCATGGACTTGCTTGTTTTAGGCTTGTGTATGGACATAGTACACCGGTAGCCTATATATATATATATATATATATATATATATATATATATATATATACGGTGATGTGTAGTATATATATGATATATAAATATTTGTGTGAATAATATTTATAGTAAAGCATACCAATATTAATGCTATCTTAGGAGGTTGCACGATGTGGGTGAGTCCCCTGACTAGCGAATACAGGGCGAGTATATTCGCCAGGCCATAGTGTCTGTTTTTAGGGGTGGGCCATTATGATATGGAACGGGCACTTACGGAGGGAACTATGACCGCCTCCTAAGCGTTTGGTGATAGCATTTATATCCGACATGCGTGTGAATGTTGAGATATAGTTATACATATATATAGTGTAGAATTATATACGGATGTATATACATGGTGTAAATGTATAATTAATATAACTTGTGAAACCGTTATATAGTATTTAATGGGAATTAATTTAAATAAGTTAGTGTGAATAATAACTTATAACTCATATACGTGATGTGAATCATATAAGTGGTATAACTCGTAAGAATGTTATATGGCATTAAATGAGAAATGACATAAATAAGTTAATGAAAGTAATAACTTATAGAGTATACTAAACCCACTAGGGATAAAGTAGTGGGAAATCATGGGATATATCTGACAAGACTAGTTATGGGGTAGTTAGTTAGGTGGGTCATGTATAGAACGTTAGGCGTGCATATTAATGGAGGGATGAGGTGTCTTCAAGAGAGTGTACGACACTAATTTAAATATGAAGAGCATAATTTCATTTTAATTTACTGCATTTAAATTCACTTGATAAATATTTTAAAAATATTTTGGGTTTTAACCCTTGCTATAAAATATTTTCAAAACCTTCTAGGTGTCCAGCCACAGGGGCGCCGGAATTGTTCTATTCTAGATTTTTGCAGCTGCAACACATGCGGATGTTGCTAGACTTTGACTTAGCCATTTCAGTCATTTCATTCCTAGAGTAGGATGCAGGTAATATCCCATTTGGGCATGTCGCCCTAGTTATTTCATTTTATTTCAGTTAGATGATGTATTTAGTTATTCCTCTTGTGTTTTATATTTGGTACTTTATTTGTAGCTGGTGGTTGACTTGGCAAGGATTATATTTATCCCATTTTTAGTATTTTCATTTCAGTGATTGTATGATAGTTAATTATATATTCTTTGCATGTTGTTGTTGGGATGTTAAATAAAAAGATAAAATTTGGCACAATGTCTTTTGAATACTCGGTGGTTAGTAAGTTTTAAAAAGTTTTCGACAGTGATGCTAAGAATGAACCAGATGAGATTCCTGTTTAATTTGGTATAGGACTGATCACCTAGTATTTTATTAGGCGGAGTGTCATAGATGGTATTAGAGCATTAGGTTCTAGTGCCGTTAGGATCTTTGCGGCTTTTCATGTTTCAACGTAGTGTTCTTTGATACAGAGCCTTATTATAGGATTGTTGTATTCCTTCACGTATGCGACTTACGTTCTCCTGTTATAATGTTTAGTTGATGTGATTCATATACGGTTTCGATCGAGCGTGGTAGATCGAACATTATACAATGACAAAAGTGGGACGTTAGAAGTATTGGGGGAGGGAGGACTCATCAAAATCCATAGAGCATGCTGGAAATAGTGACGCGGTAGAAGTCACCACATTGTTCGAACAATTAAAGTTGGAGAAACCGCTGAGGTGCAGTAGTTTCCCCAAGATCCGTCGGGAAGGACGATAGTGCAAAGTTAAAACCCCAAGTGTAGACGACAAGGGATAAGGGTCGAAGAAGATTTTGTTTTTGAAGAAAAATCCGTTAGTATGCGAAGGAAGTGCGAAAGAGTGATTTACCAATGGGTAGAGAACACCCAATTTGGATCACATGTGGGGGAGTGTAGTGACACTCAAGTCTAAATTTCGGGCAAAGAACTTTTCTTGTAAAAGTAGTATGGGGTGATAAGAGCCACTCACCACATTCGTGGAGAGATACCATGAATAACAATGAATTTGGAGTGCGTATTTTTATGAATTCTCTCACTAAATGTTAATTGAGAGACAAGGAAAATTTCGGTAATCTTTCCAAAAGGTGGCCGGATGGTAAGGAAAGTTGACAGAATTCGTAAACTTCATAAACGACGAGAGGGATACGGATAATCAAGTAAGGTTGCAAGTTGATATTAGACCCATGGGTAGAATGTACGAACGTGATAGTAGATTTGGCTAGGATGACTGGTGTAGTTATCGTCAAGGTTGTGCATTTACATTTGCATCAATGCTCTCGATAGGGGGGGAGCTAAGGGAGTCAGAGAATCTATTAGAGGATTAGGATTAAATTTTTAGTGCTAGTAAGGTTCCAAGGGAAGGAACACCCAGTAGGGGACCCAGATTAATGATCGAGATCAATGAAATCTCTACCAAGTGACGGTGGGTTTACTTAGAGCCATAAAGGCCAATAACTAGTTTATTGGATCATCGGATCCAAAAGGACAATTGGGTAACATCAGGGTCAAGACTACCAGGTTCGCAAAAAGGATAACCTGACCTGGTCGGTGGGGCCAGAGAAAAGGGAAGGACACATAAAGGTGTCTTATGTATAAAAGAGTAGAAATACATGGGTGGATCTTATCCGCAGCAAGTCAGGGGACAAGAGCTATATGCCTAATAGGGGCATCTATTGGATAAGTTTTTGGTTTGGTTAGGACGCGAGTGTTATGTCTAATAATCGTTAAGCCGGAAGTGTTATGAGTAATTGAAACTACAAGTTTTATTCCGAGATGATTAGGGTATGTTTTGTGTGATGTAGGTAGGTCACAATAATGTATTAAAACTAGATTCACGTGAGAAATGGATCTACTGGAAGTATCATTAATATCACTAGTATGTGTATTCTTACCATGGAGTAGCGAGGTACTCTTCGGCTCCACCTGAAAGGAATGGGTGGGTACTTTGAGACGATGTATTTCTTGAGGATTAGATCCTCTAATAGGTGATATTCAAGGTATGATTTATCTTGGGAACGAACGGGTTCGTAATGGTGGGAGATCATTGCAAGGCTATCGTGTTCGTTGTTTCATTGTCGGATGTATATTCTTTTTTAGATGTCTCACCTAGAAGAGGGTTGAGCCGCAAAAATATCTTATGAAGTAGACCTTAGAGGATACTATTGTTTAATTATATTGGATCCCGGTGCATGGAGACTCTTACTAATGAGATTCAAGGTATGTTGGGTTACCGTGGAGCGGAGAAATTTAACTCGTCATTAATATTTAGCACTGAGGGCTTAGTGATAGTACGAGCGCAGTAGTATATGACTCCTTTAGAGACGCGAGAGTCCATGATAGACTTGTGAGTATAGGGGCAAGGTTTGAGAGTCCCAGGGGTATGCTTTGGGTTCTGTGGAAATCAAAGACCGATGATGCTGAGGAATAATGCATTAGGAAAAGTTATTTTGGGCTTTGCTGGGAAGTGTTATACGCATAAGCCTTAATAAAATGTCGAAAGTGTGAAGACGTCATGGGATTTAAGGTCATCGGATTTAATGATAACTAATGAACATGTGGAGAAAATACGTTGAGTATACAGCCACTAAAAGATAGGGCCAGTGGAGCCGGGAAGTGTTGCGAAGAAACACTGCGAAGTTTTGGCACCACAAGTTGCTATGTTGTGCATATTGATATATGTTTTGTGTGATTTATTTTAGCCACTTTTGCCATCGCAGGGACCCTTAGGTATGGGATTAAGGGGGTATTTTGAGACTTTCACATCAATAATAAAGGTGGGTTAATATCAGGGAGAATTGAATAGTAATAAGTAAGGTCATCGAAACATTTGGAGGATATAACCACATCAAAAATGCGGGAGTGGAACAAAAGATAAATATGGTTACAAATGTGATGATAGGAGGTTTGTGCAAATAAGCACGAGATATACGGTGTATGGGATCCCTAGGAGAAACCAGAGTCTCTACTATGAAAATACTTAGCAGATTTAGGGAGAAGACGCAAAGGCGTCTGGGTATATTCCGGAGGAATGAGAATAAGATGTTCCTCGGGTTATGAAACGTGGCAGTGTGGGAGTTTGTTTGGAAGTGACATTGAGTGCGTCATAACCTATGGTTTCTTACCACTAGAATTCGTGAGTGGGATGGATATTAGTGGATGTGTTGGCCAAAATAACTATAATGTATATATTTAAGTACCGTGGGATAACGGAGTTATTTAGTGTTAACCACAAGAGAGTGGAAGGTACACTAAGAGGAAGGTTGCATTATACGAGACATTTCTACTTTCAAGAATTATGGGAGTAGTGTGAATGTTTTTTAAGTTCAACTGTGTAGCTATAGTTTGGGACTACATTGGATAGCTATAGTAAGCCTGGATGTTCGCGGTACCGGGGTATGAATTATCGCTGCTAGGTTTCACCTGAGATAAGGTCTAGCACATATATACGGTTATGTATGTTAAATGTGTTGCATATTAATGTATTGAAGTTGTTAATTGAAATCTCGAAGAGTATATTGGGTGGAGTTATTGTCGAGCGAGGAGATATAGCTCGGGATTTATTTTTGCGCAAGGAAACTAGTGATAGTAAGGGCGCGGTAGTGTATGTTGTCTTTTGTAGCATAAAATGTGAAGGTGAATGCTTTTATGTCGAGAGACGGGTATTTGGGGGTAGGTTCTATAGACTGAAGGCCTAACAGATCTCAATGATTGTCAATGTTAGATAGTAGTGTATAGGGGGGTTCCTTATTTGGATTTCGCCTTGCGAGATGTCCCACGCATGAAACTTAGAGCAACATTGGAAGCGGGGATATGTTTGGTCATTAGTACATGAGTTGGGTACCTCGGTTATCGTTCATGCATGTCGTTATAAATGTGAGATGAAAGTTACATTACGATTTTAGGCTGGAAGAAATCGGGTATTATTTGTGCGGTTGAGCACGGGTACAGGGTGTATGGGCACCCTGGTTAATTAATCTGATTGTTACAAATAATTTGCGGTTAGAATTGGGAGAGATGAGTGTAGGATCTCAAAGGTAGGCGACTTGGGAGCTAGTCGAGACTGGGAGTACTAGGCTTATCCGAATTTTGAGGACAAATTCCATTATAAGAGGGAAGTATGTAACACCCTGTCAATTCAAGGACCTTTAATTAAATAAAATATTTGGAGAAAAAGAATTTATTTTATTTGGAGGAATTAAATTCATGATTTGTGAATTTTTAAATTTGAGGAATTTATTAATTTGGCAAATTGAGGAGTAAATATTTTGGACTATTTTATGTCGCCTTTTGAGGTCTTAAATTTGGAAGAGGTTATAAATTAATTTGGATGGCAATTTGGAGTGCATGGTTGAGTCTTGATGGGTCAAAATAGTCCGAAGTGAGAGGTCATATGTATATGTTGGGTTTCAGGATTTAATTAGACATAGTTGAGCTTCAAATAAAGAGTTTGGGCCATTTTTAGGAGGCCCATAGGCCCAAAAACAGGATTAGAGTTTTTAACCCTAGTTGTAAAAGGGTAAGGCAACTTAAAGTCATTTGAGAAGACTAAAAGTGGGGAGAGCATAAGAGGAGAGCCATTAGAAGAGAATTTGGGGATTTGGGGAGATTGTTTCAAGAACAAGAGAAGATCCTTAAATTCAATCCAACATCTTCATCCAAGGCTTTGATCAACAAATTGAGGCAAGCGGTTTAATTTGCATTTACCTATTCCTATTAAAGGAGGTGGGAATCAATTAATATGTTAGGGTTTGTGTTCATGAGGAATTGGAAATTTCTTTGATCGGGAATTAAAAATCTGTAGAGGTGTTAAGATTTGATTAATTTGATGCCCTAATTGATTAAATTCTTGGGGTTAGATTGAATATGATATAAGTGGGAATTTAGGATGAATTTGGGGAATTTTTTATGAAGAAATCTGTATAGAATAAAGGTTTTGAACATGTTAATGGCGGACTGAATTTTCTGGTCAGATTAGGGAAGAAGATGATACCAGGGTCGTTTGAACAACCCGGTATCTCGTTCAAACTAGAGCCACTATCATTCGAATGACAAGGCTTGTCATTTGAACGACCTGTTAAGCTTGTCAGATTTCCTTCTTTCCATGATTCAGACCTGTTATGTGTTTTGAGATATATAGTTTCAGCATTAAGTGATTCGAAAATTTCGGATATAATCTAGGGTTTAAATTGGTGAATGTTTACCCTTGAATTAATTAGGAGATTTGTTAATTTGAAGATTTAAGGTTCATGATTTAGCGAATTGTAACCTTGTTAATTAAGTGGGCAGACTTAATTGAATGGTGGATTGAAAATATTGAATTTAGAGTTGAGAGAGAGAGAGAGTTCGGGTATAATTGGTAGGGTGACACCAAAATAATGAAAATTAATTAGTGTATAATTACTTGAAATGAAGTCGGACCATAGACTTACTTATTTTAGGCTTGTGTATGGACATATTACATCGGTAGCCTAGATTTCTCTATATATATACGGTGATGTGTTGTATGTATATGATATATAAATATTTGTGTGAATAATATTTATAGTAAAGCATACCAATATTAATGCTATCTTAGGAGGTTGCGCGATGTGGGTGAGTCCCCTGATTAGCGAATGCAGAGCGAGTATATTCCCCAAGTCATAGCGTCTGTTTTTAGGGGTGGGCCGTTGTGGTATGGAACGGGCACTTACGGGGGGAACTATGACCGCCTCCTACGCGTTCGGTGATAACATTTATATTCGGCATGCGTGTGAATGTTGAGATATAGTTATACGTATTTATAGTGTAGAATTATATACGGATGTATATACATGGTGTAAATGTATAATTAATATAACTTGTGAAACAGTTATATAGTATTGAATGGGAATTTATTTAAATAAGTTAGTGTGAATAATAACTTATAACTCATATACGTGATGTGAATCGTATAAGTGATATAACTCGTGAGAATGTTACATGGCATTAAAGGAGAAATGACTTAAATAAGTTAATGAAAGTAATAACTTATAGAGTATACTAAACCCACTAGGGATAAAGTAGTGGGAAATCATGGGATATATGTGACAAGACTAGTTACGGGGTAGTTAGTTAGGTGGGTCATGTATAGAACGTTAGGTGTCCACATTAATAGAGGGATGAGGTGACTTCAAGAGAGTGTACGACATTAATTTAAATATGAAGAGCATAATTTCATTTTAATTTACTGCATTTAAATTCACTTGATAAATATTTTAAAAATATTTTGGGTTTTAACCCTTGCTATAAAATATTTTCAAAACCTTCTAGGTGTCCAGCCACAGGGGCGACGAAATTGTTATATTCTAGATTTTCGCAGCTGCAGCACATGTGGATGTTGCTGGACTTTGACTTAGCCATTTCAGTCATTTCATTCCTAGAGTAGGATGCAGTTAGTATCCCATTTGGGCATGTCGCCCTAGTTGTTTCATTTTATTTCAGTAAGATGATGTATTCAGTTATTCCTCTTGTATTTTATATTTGGTACTTTATTTGTAGCCGATGGTTATCTCAGCAAGGATTACATTTATCCCATTTTTAGTATTGTTCATTTCAGTGATTGTATGGTGGTTAGTTATATATACTTTCGCATGTTGTTGTTGGGATGTTAAATAAAAAGATAAAACTTGGCACCATGTCTTTTGAATATTAGGAGGTTGGTAAGTGTTAAAAAGTTTTCGACAGTGATGCTAAGAATGAACCGAATGAGATTCCTGTTTAATTTGCTAAAGGACTGATCACCTGGTATTTATTAGGCGGGGTGTTATAACATGCCCGTGATCGGCAACTGACTCCACCGAAAAGGATAGGTGATGAGCTTTTTATTTAATGGATAATGTGATAGGTTTAATTTTTTTAAAAATAATATCTTATGAGTGTTTTGTTAATTATTCATTCTAAAATTGAAAAAAATCGAATCGGAGTTTTAAAAAAAAAATCTTCTCAATGTTTGAGGTAATGCATCCTATCTCATTACCTTATTTTATCCATCAAAGAGACCCTAATGGCTCCTTTTTATCAAAAGATTGTGCTTAAGGCACTCCTATTTTTCTATCCGGCACCAAGACGCAATCTTTTAAAACACAATTTATAATCACTTTTAAGCACTCTGTGGTGCCGGAGAAAAAATGCGATGCCTCACTTTTATCAAACAATATACTTGATTTTAAATATGGGTTATTTTGACTTAACCCCAAATTTTAATGCGTAATTTGACTTATAATCTTATTTTCAAAGAAAATAAAGTCTAATTTAATATTATAAATATGAACCAAAATCAAATAAAATCTTATATTTAATCTTCTATTTTTCTACGAGATAGAGAGGTTATATAAAGGGGCATTCACAATTAGATCCTATTAGACTTTCTTTTAGACATTCTAGTCCCACCATGTTTTTCCCTTACATATAAGTCCTACTCCTAATTTTTTGGAACTTTTTTTTCACAATTTTACACTTTTAAAACCAACCATCTGTAATTTCCTTGAGGAAGTTACATAAGTGGTTGAACTTTTTTTTAATCTTCAAATGATCATAACTTTTGATTCACAAATCCGTTTTTCGCAAAATTACTATTTTTGAAATCTGCTCGACGAGATCTATCAAACAAGATCCATGAAGGCTATAAAATTCCAAAGAAAAAAATTTACACAAACAGTAAACTTTACTGTATGCACTAGAATATGAAATAGTTTTATATATGTGACATTTTCACAAACAGACAGTAACATTTACTGTGGTAATATTACACAGTGTGTATATATATATATATATATCCGGTGGATCCAAACCCTCTTTTTTCAAAATTACCTTATATTTAAAGGTTTGTGCTAGCGGTATCCAATCCTTACCACCATTGTTTGAGCTTCAACGACCTTCGTCAGAGCTCCGATTTGGGGTGGGTAAGGGTGGCATGGGGTGCCGCTGGCGCGGACCTTTGAAAATAAGAGACTTTTGAATAAATGGGTTTTGGATCCACCGGAGTATTATAGGGTGCCGCTGGCGCGGACCTTTGAAAATAAGATTGGATAAATGGGATCGGGATCCTCTGGAGCGCCGATTTGGGGTGAGTAGGGGTGGCATTAGGTGCTGGTGGCACAAAACTTTAAAAATAAGAGCATATTGGATATATATATATAATGTGATAACGCATTAAATGCTATTGTTTGTAAAAATGTCAGAGATATTAAACTTTATTGTATACACCAGAAAATGAAATAGTTTTATATCTGTGACATTTTCACAAACAATAACATTTACTGTGTTAATATATTTATGAAATAGTTATATATATATAACTGTGGGTACCCGAAATTAGAATAATGGGCCTAGACGAGCAGCCCAATTGTAGCGGCCCAAAGTCCAGACAACCCATCTCTTAATCGGTTATGATTTAGTCTTCTTCCATGTTCCCATTAAGAGGGGTTCTAGGAGAAGATGGAAAACGTGGGGGAATCCAACACCCCCACTCCCTGAAAATGGACATCTATATAATAAACCCTAAGTCCGGGGCATATGGACACACGGTATTCTCTGTAATCACTCTCCGGAGTATATAGAAATAATATTGACTGCACCACCGTGGACGTAGGCACCTTTGCTGAACCACGTACATCTTTTGTTGTGTGATTGGCATTTTGCATTCATTATTTTGCTTGGTGATTGTGCTTCTCTTATTTCTTTGTGTTGAATAATAATTGTCACCACAATTGGCGCCGTCTGTGGGAACGTTCATCTTCCCTGAGAAAGCCCACACCAAGAAAAGAGTTCGAAATGTACGGTCACAGTAGTAATGCTCCCCAGGCAGGAGATATCCAAGAACCACCTGATCCTCGCAGGGTTAGATCTGAAGTTCGGCGTTCAGATCAGGGGGCTCGCTTAGAAAGGCCAGCCTCAGAAGAAAGGCAAGGACCAGCGAGGTCCACACAGATATCCAGGCTTATTGATGCATATGAGGCGCGGCTCCACGAGGAGAGGGAGTCTTCTCGCAAGCACGAAACTGAGAATGCTCGCCTCAAAAGAAGATTAGAAAGGATGGAGAGAAAACTCTATTGTGGTAGCAAGAGACGTCCATACCGCACTCCTAGCCCTCAGGCGAGCAAGTCTCGCAACCGAGGAAGGAGCCCCAGGCGCGAATCCCAGAAAGCTGAGGGAAACGAGTCAGAGGATGACCTGCTCGAGCAACTGCGACTAGCTCGCAATCATAGGAGCCCAGATCGCAGCAACGAAAACATACGAAGTCTGGTCCGAAGGGAGATGGACCAACACCCTGCACATCACGGTACCAGATCGACCCGAGAACTCGCTAGGCGAGCTCTCAAAACTCAGATGAAGTCACCTTTCTAAAGGGAAATAGAAGAAGAGGAAGCCCTTAAAAAGTTTGCTATTTCAAGGTTCAAAATTTATAACGGTAAGATTGATCCCATTGATCACGTGAGGCAGTACCGACAGACCATGACCCTCTGGAACTATCGAGACGCACTAATGTGCCGGATTTTTCCCTCGAGCCTGCATGATGTGGCGCAGAAATGATTCAAAAGGCTCCCCCACAGGTCCATCAGGAGTTTCAAATCCCTGGCTGAACTCTTTACGGCTCGATTCATTACTAGTATCTCCTATCCCAAAAGGATGGACGCTTTGCTAACAATGAAAAAGATGCCTCAAGAGACCCTCCGAGACTACGCGAAGAGGTACTGGGAGTTATTCAATAAGGTCGAGGACTGCTAGGAGCAAGTGGCAGTGGCCTCTTTTAAAATTGGGCTACCCAGCTCTTCCCTTCTATACCGGTCCCTGACAAAGAAAGAAGCCATGACCATCGACGACCTAATGGCCCACATCGAGAAATATGCTAAGGTGGAAGATATGACCCGCCTCAGCACGGGGGAAAACGATCGAGCTAAGCTCGCTGTCAAGGGCAGTGACAAAACTAAGAACCAGAAGAAAGGAGGAAAGAATGGGGGCAAGAATGGCTCCAAGAACGGAGGCAACAATGATGTGCCGAAAGCATTTCAGGCGGTCGACACAGTCTTCAGTGAACTAATTTACAAAATTCGCAAAAATTAAAGACGAGCCATTCATCAAGTGGCCCAGGAAAATAGGAAGAGATCCCTCGACGAGAAACAACGCGCTGAGATGCGCTTTTCACAAAGAAGGAGGACATAAGACTGAGCATTGCAAGGCTCTTAAGTACCACCTTGAAGAGCTGGCCCAGTCCAGACATCTGAACGAATTCGTGGAAAAAAGGCAGAGAAAGTTGCTGCCCATAGAGAAGCAAGGCCTGATAACGTGCTTGAAGACGATGCGGACATGAATTCGCAGTAATTCATGGGGTATCGGACGTAAAACAGATTCAGGGAAATTCAGCTCGAATGGAGGTAAAAAAGCTTACAACAGTGATGCAAGCTTTTCAGATCGATCCAGCGAAAACACGGTCAGGAAAGCGTCGTCAAGCAGATGACGTCGACTATAGTAAGCATATCGTATTTACAGATGAGGATCTGGTGGGAGTAAGAACCCCACATCATGATGCTTTAATCATTACCCTTAAGATAGCAAACTATGACGTCGACAAGTTGCTTGTCGACCAAGGAAGCTCGTCCGAGGTAATGCATCTCGACATGTTCAGAAAATTGAAATTAAGCATTGCCGACCTGAAGGAAGCTACTGTCCCTTTGGTTGGCTTTGTTGGAAAGATGACTATGCCCTTGGGAAAAATTGTGCTGCCAGTAAGGGCAGGAAATGTTTCTAAAATGATCGAATTTCTGGTGGTCGATATTGACTCACCATATCAGGCTATCCTCGGCAGAGGGTGGATACACGCAATGAAGGCAGTCTCCTCGACCTACCATTAGAAACTTAAGTATGTGACCGAGCGAGGAGTAATGGAGATCCATGACAATCAAGCGATGGCGAGAAGATGCTTCATAGCAGCCATCCGCCCAAAACCAGAGAAGAAGGCCGACAAGTCCAGAGAGAAGGTTGAAGAACAAGGAGGTCTGATACCTTTGAAATAGCAATTAAAATATGGAAGGCCCGGAGTAGAGGAGACCAGACTCCTCCCCTCTGAACGTGTCATCAAGGACCTGGAGGAAATCACAGCTGAAGATTGCGATGACAACAAGGTCTTCTTGATTAGAGATTCTCTCACAGATCAGGAGAAGAAGGAATTGACGACCCTGCTAAGGAACAATATAGACGTCTTTACGTGGGAACCATACGAGCTGCCTGGAATTGATCCTAGTATGGTTTGTCATCAGCTGCACGTCGATCCCACCTTCAAACCAATCGCGCAGAAGGCATGACGAACTGCACCCGAGAAGGCAAAAGCCGTGGAAAAAAAGTGGAAAAACTGTTGGATGCAGGATCCATACGGGAGGTACAATTCCCCAAATGGTTATCCAACCCGGTAGGAGTTCCAAAAAGCAACGAGAAGTGGAGAGTTTGCATCGACTTCACTGACCTCAATAGAGCATACCCTAAGGACAGTTTCCCCCTCCCAAAAATTAATCAACTGGTAGACGCCACAGCAGCTCACAAGAGAATGAGTTTTCTGGACACATACTCAGGGTATCATTAGATCCCTCTGTATACTCCAGACCAGGACAAAACAACATTCATCACCACAGTTGGGTTATACTGCTACAAGGTTATGCCCTTAGGGCTAAAAAATGTAGGGGCAACCTACTAGCGGCTGGTCACCAAGATGTTCAAGGACCAAATAAGAGACACGATGGAGGTCTACATCGATGATATGCTCGTTAAAAGCAAGAAGAAAGAAGACCACCTCACAGACCTATCAAGCACCTTCAAAATCCTCAGGAAGTACCGAATGAAACTTAACGCGAGCAAGTGTTCTTTCGGTGTCCAGTCAAGAAAATTCCTTGGGTACTTGGTCAGTAAAAGAGGCATCGAGGCTAACCCAGACCAGATCGATGCAATAAACAGGGTACAACCTCCTCAAATAATCCGGGACGTACAGAAGCTCACCAGTACGCTCGTTGCCTTAAACCGCTTTATCTCTAAGTCCTCTGAGAAGTGCAAGCCTTTCTTCCAGCTTCTAAAAGGAAACAAAACGGTAGAATGGAACCCAGATTGCTCGCAGGCATTGGATGAGCTCAAGGCTTACCTTAGCTCCCCACCACTGCTCGTCATACCACAGCAAACGGATTCTTTGTACTTATACCTCTCCGTTTCCAACCACACTATCAGTTCCGCATCAATGTGTGAAATCTCAGGGATCCAGCACCCCGTTTACTACGCGAGCAAGACTTTACTAGACGCCGAGCAGAGGTACCTACCACTGGAGAAGCTCGCTTTTGCACTAGTAGTGGCTTCAAGAAAGCTGAAGCACTACTTTGAAACCCACACTATCATCGTCCTTACATCACACCCCCTTAAAGCAATCCTAAGGAAGGCGAATTTGTCGGGCAGACTGTCTAAATGGTCAGTCGAGCTCGGACGATTTGATATCCAATTTCAACCAAGGAACACAATCAAAGGGTAGGTCCTTGCTAATTTCATAGCCGAATTCACAGGCGAGCAGCCTTGAAACTAACCACAACCAACAGAGCAAAGAGGGAACCACGCGACGGAAGGAATCTGGAAATTATTCATTGATGGAGCCTCCAACTCAAAGGGGGTAGGAATAGGCATTGTCCTCATTACTCCAGAGGATACAATCCTTGAACAAGGAATCAGACTTGGATTTACAGCCTCCAACAACGAAGCAGAATACGAAGCTTTAATAGCCGGACTCCAGAAGGCGCACACTCTGGGAGCAAAGCATTTACAAGTGTTCGAAGATTCTCAATTAGTCTCCAATCAGATAAGTGGAGACTACAATGCAAAAGATGAAAGAATGGCAGCTTACCTCACCTTAGCAAAAAGACTAATGGCTAGCTTCGAAGAAATCAATGTCCAGCAGTTTCCCAGAGGACAGAACAGCCATGCTGACGCCCTAGTAGCCCTGAGTTCAGCAGTCGATTCAGACTTAAAAAGAATAATCCCCATCGATTTCCTCGCTCATTCGAGCATTAACCGTAATAGCAAGCCGCCAGGCGTGGAGCAGGTGCTCCAAGTGAAGTCAGCACCCAGCTGGATGGACCCTTTAAGGGAATATTTGAAGGATGGCACGCTCCCAGATGATAAGAAGACCGCTCACCAAATAAGAGTCAAAGTTGCTCGCTTTCACTTATCTCCAGAGGGCAAGCTATATAAGAGATCCTTCCCCGGTCCCTACCTTCAATGCGTTCACCCAAGGAATGTCGAGCAGGTTCTACATGAGCTTCATGAGGGAATCTGTGGAAGCCATATTAGAGGAAGGTCTCTGGCTTTCCGAGCAATGAAGGAAGGCTATTGGTGGCCATATATGCAAAGGGACTCTGCGATGTACGTTCGCAAGTACCTGAAATGTCAACTTCACTCTCCTATGGTCAACCAACCTGTTAGCGACCTAAAATCACTGTCTAGCCCATGGCCACTTGCCCAATGGGGAATGGACATCGTAGGACCACTTCCTACCACTGTCGGTAATTGCAAGTATCTATTGGTCGCAACTGACTACTTCACCAAGTGAATCGAGGCAGAACCCCTAGCGAACATCCGAGATGCAGATATGATAAGATTCATATGGAAAAATATAATCACCCATTTTGGCATCCCCAGAACCATCATCACTGACAATGGAACGCAGTTCGAGAGAGGCTCCTTCAAGAGTTTTTATGACGAGCATGGAATCAGACACCATTACAGCTCAGTTGCCTATCCTCAGAGCAATGGCCAAGCCGAGGCTTCCAACAAAACAGTGATCGACGGGTTAAAGAAGTGATTAGAGCAAGCCAAGGGCGCATGGGTAAATGAACTACCACATATTCTATGGGCCTATCGTACCACTCCACGACAAGCAACGGGGGAAACCCCATTCTTGTTGACGTATGGAATGGAGGCAATCATCCCATTAGAAGCAGGCTTGCCAATAATGAGGTCCAGCCTTGTCGACCAGGGCCATAATGATGCAGCATTGCTCACTGAGCTCGACCTAGCAGATGAGCGCCGAGAGCTAGCCCTAGTGAAACTAGCGAGCTATCAGCAACAGCTCGCAAGGCACTACAATAAGAAGGTCAACCCAAGGGCATTCTGAATTGGGGACTATGTCCTAAGAAAAGTCCTGGACAGTGCAGTAAAACCATTAGACGGCAAGCTAGGGCCAAACTGGGAAGGACCATTCAAGATAACAAGAGATAATCTACAAGGTGCCTATCACTTAGAAACGCTGGAAGGAAGAGAGATGCCCCGAGCATGGAACACAGCCAACCTCAAGAAATTCTATTTTTAGATTCTTCTTTTGTTCTTTAGTTATGGAACTGGAAGTTCATTTTCCTTGTCATTAATAAAAAGTTATTTGGCAGTTGCATTCTACGAAGTATCAGTTAAGCTAATTTACAAGGTGTCAATGTATAAACTTTATAACCCACACACCTTTTCTAAGTAACAGGCACACCGATCATTACATTATAGCAGGGAAATGACCCTCCTCAGATTTTCGTTATGAAATATGAAAAACCTCTTAGCATTGCCCCTGGCAATATATGAAGCCCTACAGGAGATCCTTAGGCAATATGGCCAAGTCAAAATTGGTCACCAAACAATGTTTGGTTGAATAAAATCCTGATCGGATAGAGCATCCAACACCAGGTGTGTCCTCGCCAATTGCCACACTTAGGCCTAAGGAAGTGTGACGACACAACCTAAAAGGTAAAGTGAGGTAGAATGGTATCTCGTTGGAATACTGGACTGGAAGGACACTTACTTGATAATGCGAACATACAAATCTAGTCAGCCAAGATAGGCTCAAGATTTTTTTAGCAAAGATGTGAAAAATATAAGACACTTGTTTAGTCGACAAATTTGCCCAAAACATAAATTTTATATTAATTCATCACATTTACAGCAAGTACAATACATGTTTAGTCGGCGATCTCGCCCAAAACATCGATTTTACATCACTTCAATATAAAATACACAGAGTTACTACTAAGAGAATCTTAGTGAGGGTGAGGCCTCCGAGCAAGATAATCAGCCACTTGAGCTCTTCGACCATCATCAGGAGGGGGAATTAACTCTTCCTCGACTTCGTTCGCATCCGACTCCAATAGCTGTCGAGGGATGGCATCAATGGGTATCCACTGGTCATCTCTCCGGAAGGGGTTAGGCATTCGAGTGGAAGGAGATATTTCATGCCGATACCAGAGCATTGAGTTCCTTAGAACTTGCAGCTCCCTCAAGGCACTCAACCACCCCCTGACGAAGGTGATCTCTTCAAACTCTATCAGCCTCGTTGGAGCATCTAGCCAACCCTGATTGTAACCATCGGCCCACACTCGTTGAGGTCCTTTCTTAAACAAGTGCCTCAATCGGGTGACGTCCCTCTAGATCCCAGCAGCAATCACATACGCTCGTTGGACATCACCACGAAGCTCTTCCATTTCCCTAGCTGAACTCCTGGTATTCCTGCCAGCTCATGGAACCGTTGGAGGAGTAGAGCCTCATAGCACAGGAGGAGTGCCGCTCGGTCCAGTTTCGGCTCGCGACGAGGAAGAACCTCGCAATACTGCGAGAACGGTGCTCGGTGCATGCTCCCTAAGTCGCGAGACCTCTCTCCTCAAAGATTCATTCTCCTGCTGAAGAATCTCCCCAACCTGGTTGATCTCAGAAGCATCTAGAAGCTTCGCTCTTAATGTATTCACCTCCTCTTGGGCTGAGGCACCAACTTCCTCCATCTCTTGGAGCCCATCCTTCAGTTTGACAACAAGATCAATCTGCTCTATGAAGCACTTGTTCCTTAATCGCAGTGATTTGCAAATCCTCACAAAGGTATGACGAACTTTAGAGCTCGCATCAGGACCAAGCATTCTTCCTAATTGAGAAGTGGCTGGTATATAATCATCAACATCAATCGACTACAAGCAATAAAATGGGCAACGAAAAGAAAAATAAATCAGTGCACTGGGGAGAAGAAACCTTTTCATTTCATTAATAAGGGTCAAAGTACATCGAGCAGCAAAAAGGAAAAATACAAGCGAAGATACAAAAGTAACCCTAGAGGCAAATTAACTAGCAACCTCAGGCTGCCCATAAGTAGCTGGTTACTTCCCCTTATCAGCGACAGTAGAAGCACCCCCCTCAGCAGGGATAACCTCTGTCGCCTGAGAAGAGAGAACCTCGTCAGGAATTGTCTGGGAGGCAGGAGCAACGCCTTCGATAGCCGGGGCAGGGACTTCTTCATCTACAGTTGGCTTCGGGCCAATGTCGAGCTCGTCGAACAGAGGAGAGTCAACATCGACACCAGCAGCTAAGAGGGCCTTGTTCTAGCCTTTCTTGAAGTTCAGACGGCTGATGTAGCCTATCTTAACCTCGACGTCTTCATATGCAGCTGCCCACCCGGAGTTGTATGAGTCCTCCTTGATGGTGGATGCCTGGGATTCTTTCTCCTTCAGCTGCTCAGTCAGCACCCTATTCTCCTCTATGATGGCCAACTTGCTCGAGCAGACCAGGTCATAGGCCTGCCTCAACTGGTTCAGGTCTTTAACCATCGCATCCCTCTCTCGGTTGGAATTAACGAGGGTCGGGTCAGAAGAAGCTCAGGCAGCGTCAGCAGTCTTCAGATCATCCTCCAGTTGAGTGCCCCTCACTTTCAAAGCAGCATTCTGCTGCTCCAGCTCGCTATTCCTGCTCACTAGCTCATCGTGAGAGCGATAGAGCACAGCGAAGTCAGTCACAAACTGTAAAAACAAAGAGGACATCAGGAAAAGGAAACAACTAAAACTTATTAAAGCATTAGAGAAAAGAAAAAGTCTTACCAGGGCTAGCCTCTAACTAGCTTGTAGGGCCAATTGATCAGACCCCAGCGCCCTTCGGTGATCTACAGGAAGAACTGCCCTCTCGAGCAGCGTAGGGGCCTATTGAGGAGAAATGGCAACTGAGGCCCCCTCGAGCAATGCGAACACCGGGACTAAGGCCTGCCCAGCTTTCATCCTCGATTCCATTTTTCACCTCTCCTCCTCTTTCTCTTTCTCCATTCTCCTTTTCTCCTCCACCTTCTTTATTTCCTCTTCATTCTCTCTCTCTCTCTCTCTCTCATTTGTTCTTCTTCTTTCCTCTTCCTCTCCTCCTCCTAAGCAGAAGACCGAGAGCCAGTAGGTACAACCCCAGAGCAGGACTTCTGCTTTTTCTACCTCTGAGCGAGGAGCACATGATCATCATCATCATCATCCCGAATCAAATTTTTCCTTGGAGGAGCCATCTCCTCGCTTGAACTGCTGGACGTGATCGAAGAGTCCCGAGCTTCAGAAACCTCCTTCGAGTTAGAAGAACTATCACCACTTGAACTCCCCTCGCTAAATTACCTTCAGCACCTCCTACGATATCGCTCTCTGAACTGCTCTCCTCCTCGTCCAACTGAATGAGATTAGCAACAGTCTCTTCAGAGGTATCAAATTCAGGAATACTATCCACCGGCCTCGCTATAAAGCTAGAACCAACATTTTTGTACTCGAGCAAGAAAGCAGCAGATCGGGATGCTCGCCGTCGACTAAGGGCTCCCTGATATTCCAGGCCTTGACCAATTCAGAAAGACAAACCTCGCTGAGAGCAGGTTCCAAGTTCTTTGACCTCGCTAAAAGAAAAACAGGAAAAGTCAGAAAGATCACAAATCAGTAAAGAGATTGAAAGAACAGGGCAAAGACTACCTATGTATTCTTCCCCATAAAAGGGAACAGAGAACCTATCAGACCTCGGCCCCTCAGTCTGGGGAGAGAACTGCCAATTTCTAGCAAGGAAGCCGTCTTGCCAATAGTCCTTATGGGAATCAGGTAGGTTTACTATCAATACCTGGTCAGGACTCCTGGCTTTGAGATAGAGAACACCAGAACTGGTTCGAGAAAAAGAATAACAAAAGCAGACCTCAGCGAGCCCTAATTTGGTGTCATATAGCTGATTTATTCTATGCACGCCGTTGATTATCTTCCACACATTGGGCGAACACTGTGCAGGAACAATATTGAAATAACCAAAGAAGTGCAAGAATAGATTGTTAGGAGGAAAAGTAAGTCCCCCTTGGGAAAGCAACAAGACATGGATCCAATGGGCACCCTCTATCTCTCTAACGTTTATAGGGGGATAGGCGCACTCAATCTCTACCCACTCAGGAATATTGTAAAACTTTCTAAACTCAGAGACCGATCTATTACCAATCTTTGCCATTGGAAAACCCTAATAAACTACCAATTCAAATAAAAAAAATATACAAAGAGAAGGCACGGACTTACAAGGCAAAAGTTCAACTTGAACGATGAAGAATCACAAGCCCAAATGACGAGGAAGGTCAAAAGCAATAAGAATGAAGACCGGGAGAAGAGAACGTGAATCGCTAGAACTCGCAGAAAATGGGAGAGTACTGAGAAGCTTGAAACGACGATTGAGAAACGACTGCTCTGGATAACTTTTGAGTGCTACTAATCATAATGCACAGACCCCGAAGCAAGTGCCGCCTAACACAGTCCTCAAACTTTGGGAGGAGTTGCACGGTGCACAAAGGAGCTATTATGACAAATCATTTAAATTTATTGAGCCCAAAGTATGGCCCAACAAACTTAGGGGCAATTGTGGGTACCCGAAATTAGAATAATGGTCCTAGACGAGTAGCCCAAATGTAGCGGCCCAAAGTCCAGACCACCCATCTCTTAATCGGTTATGATTTAGTCTTCTCCCATGTTCCCATTAAGAGGGGTTCTAGGAGAAGATGGAAAACGTGGGGGAATCCAACACCCACACTCCCTGAAAATGGACATCTATATAATAAACCCTAAGTTCGGGGCATATGGACACACGGTATTCTCTGTAATCACTCTCCGGAGTATATAGAAATAATATTGACTGCACCACCGTGGACGTAGGCACCTTTGCTGAACCACGTACATCTTTTATTGTGTGATTGACATTTTGCATTCCTTATTTTGCTTGGTGATTGTGCTTCTCTTATTTCCTTGTGTTGAATAATAATTGTCACCACAATAACATTTTCACAAACAGTAACATTTACTGAGTTAATATTACACAATATATATAACATTTTCACAAACAGTAACATTTACTGAGTTAATATTACATAATATATATATATATATATATATATATACACACACACGGTAGATCCAAATCTCTTTTTTTTTTTCAAAATTACCATATTTTAAAAGGTTTACGCTAGCGACATTCAATCCCCACCACTACCCACCCCCATTGTCGGCGCTTCAACGACTTTCATCAGAGCTATGATTTGGGTGGGTAGTAGTGGCATAGGGTGCCGTTGGCTCGGACCTCTAAAATTAAAAGAATATTAGATAAATGGAGTTTGGATCCACCGGAGCTCCGATTTGGGGTGAGTAGGGGTGACATTGGGTTAGGTTTATATCTATAACATTTTTACAAACGATAACCTTTACTGTGTTATAACACAATATATATATATATCCAAACCTCTTTTTTCTGATATTGTCTTATTTTTTACGGCCCGCGCTAGCGGTATCTAATCCCGACCACCACCAACCCCAATTGTCAGAGCTCCAACAACCTTCATCAGAGTTCTGATTTGGGGTGACATGGAGTGCCGCTGGCGCGGACCTTAGAAAATAAGAGAATATTGGATAAATGGGGTTTGGATCCACCGGAGCTCCAGTTTGAGGTGAGTAGGGGTAGCATTGGATTAGGTTTATATCTGTAATATTTTCACAAATAATAAATGTTACTGTTTGTGAAAATATTACATCGGCATCCCATGCCACCTCAAATCAGAGCTCTGATGAAGGTTGTTGGAGCTCGTACAAAGGGGGTGGGTGGTGTTGGGGATTGGATGCCGCTGGCGCGGACCGTTAAAAACAAGATAATATTAGAAAAAGAGGTTTTGATATATATATATATATATATATATATATACATACTGTGTTATATGAACACAGTAAATTTTAATGTTTGTGAAAATATTATAGATATAAACCTAACCCAATGCCACCCCTACTCACCCCAAATCAGAGCTCTGGTGAATCCAAACCCCATTTATCTAATATTCTCTTAATTTTAGAGGTCTGCCACTACACCAAAATGGGCAAATTGTCACCTTTCAGCCGGCCAGCCTTGTCAAGGTCATTGACCGTGACAAAAAAACACGCGTTTTATGTCACGGTCATTGACCTTGACACGACCGTGACACGACCGTGACAATTAAATTTGTCACGGTCGTGTCACGGTCATTGACCGTGACAATTATTTAAATTCTTGTCACGGTCAAAGACCTTGACACGACCGTGACAATCTTCGCAGCAAAAACTCTTAACCCCTTCTTTTTTCCCTCTCGCGCCGTTCCCTCCATTTCTCTCTCTCTCTCTCTCTCTCTCTCGACGCTGCTCTCTCTCTCTCTCTCTCTCTCTCTCTCTACTTTCAGGTCCATTTTTTCTCTCTCTCTCTCTTTCATTTATATATATATTTGTGTGTATGTGTATATATATATGTGTGTATGTGTGTGCGTGGAGGGGGGCAGGGGGTGGGGGTGGGGCGGGGTGGGGCAGGGTAGGGGAGGGGGTGGGGCAGGTTGGGGCGGGGTGGGGCGGCGTGGGGCAGGGTGGGGGAGGGGGTGGTGGAGGGTGGGGTGGTGTGTGTGTGTGTGTGTGTGTGTGTGTGTGTGGTGGTGTGTGGTGGGGGAGGGGGTGGGGTGGGGTGTGTGTGTGTGTGTGTGGTGGGGTGTGGTGGGGGAGGGGGTGGTGGAGGGGTGGGGCAGGGGGTGGTTAGGGGTGGGGTGTGTGTGTGTGTGTGGTGGTGTGTGGTGGGGGAGTGTGTGGTGGTGGAGGGGGGCAGGGGTGGGGTGGGGTGGGGTGTGTGTGTGTGTGGTGGTGTGTGGTGGGGGAGGGGGTGGTGGAGGGGTGGGGTGGGGTGGGAATTAGGGGTGGCAATTTTTGACACGACACGATAACCCGACACGAACTCGACACGAAGTTAGCGGGCTAGGGTTGACGATTTCTTGACACGAACCCGACTATGACACGACCCGTCAACACGAATAATAAACGGGTTGGGTTAGTGTCAAACACGTATAACTCGAAAATGAGAGTATATTACATAATTTATATATCTTGATAGGTATTCTATAAAATTCATGGAGAATCGGATGATAAATTATTTATGTGTTGCAAGAATTTGAAATTAATTAAATTAAGTTATTGTAGGCCTATGAGTGCTATGATTGGTTAAGAGAGAAGAAAAAAATTATTTTATATTTTACTTAATGGGTTATGCGGGTCAACCCGAACACGACACGATAATAAATAGGTCGGGTTAGTGTTTGCTCATCTGACACGATTAGTTAAATGGGTCGGGTTGACTAATACTTAACACGAACCCGACATGACACGACCCGAACACGACACGACGCACACGAATTGCCACCCCTAGTGGGAATTGATATCCAAGACATGTATTTGAATTGATATCTATTTATTTGAATTGATAGAATTGTTTCTAGGATAATAATCCTACTATAAGATAATTGCTCAAAATAAATATTAAATAATAATTACTAAGATATCAATTCAAATAAAGTCTTAATAACCTAACCAAAAGAAATAAAATAAAATATCAAATAAATTATCATCCACCTCATAGACATTCCCTACCAATCATTTTAAGATAATTTTATCCTTATAAAGATAATAGATTATGTAATTTTAGGACTTAAAATAATATTGATTATGGATATAGGACAACAAACATTTTGTTTCCATTTTTAGTCCCTATTTTCAAATTAAAGGGACACGTGGCATGTTATGATTGGTTAACGTTTTATGAATATGGGTCCGCGCCAGCGGTTTTATTCAAAAATAGGGACTAAAATCATAAATAAAATGTTTGTTGTCCTATTTTCAAGATACATATTACAATAAATCCTAAATTTACAAACCCCTAAAGATAGATACCTTTGATTGCAAAGCATGCACTTGTATTATTATTATACAACATGTATTATTTCGACGTGTAATTCTAAAATCTCACCTAGTTTTGTATACTATTTTTAAATACAAGTGTGTGTGTGTGTGTGTGCGTGTGTGTGCGTGTGGCGGGGGTGGGGGTGGGGTGGGGTGGGTAGGGGTGGTGTGTGTGTGTGTGCGTGTGGCGGGGGTGGTATTGACGGAACTTACACATACGTTATAATATAGACGAAACATTTTTTTATCTGTACTAATAACATTTTTTTTATCTGTACTAATAACATTTTTTTTACAGCAAAAATGTCTCCTTCAGATGTTCGGGCGAAGATGATGATGCTGTTTATGATGATGTCGTCGTCTGGGTTCGGTGGTAGCGGAGGCGACGAGGGCTCCTCCGCCCCTAGGCTCCCCAAATATGGAAAATTTGGGATTACCGTCGAAAACAAGTCGGAGCTTTTAGCGAGATCCCTCGAGCTGCTAAAGACGGTCATCGGCCCGGGGTTTATGAGTTGGAAGGAGGTGCCGTATGAGCTCAAGTTAGCTGTTTGGGCGGCACTACAGGTAATATTTATATGAATATTTCAATTTCAATTTCAATTTATATTTATATTTATATTTATATTTATATTTATTCGCAACTAACATTGTATTTGTTGGACAGGAACAATTCAACTTGGATCCAAAGCTACGCGATTCCGTCTTGGAGCAGTTGAGGGAGCAACACAAGACGTGGAAAAAAAATATGCGGACACGGTACTTTGGAAAAACACGAGAGACCATTTTACAATGGCGCGGATCCGTCCCGCCCAAGGAGCCGATCTCATTGGCACAATGGCAAAAGTTCATTGACAATGAGATCGAGGATCGACAATTGGCATCTCGCCAATCGGGGAGGGAAAATCGGGCTAAAAAGACGGACGTGCACTACTCCGGCCGGACCTCTTACGCTGAGGTGGAGCATAGGATGAAGGTAATATTTAATTTATCTATAACTACAAAAATATATTATTGGATATTATTTTACTTTGCGGGGCCGATACTAATTTTACTTTACTTTATTTTATTTCAGGGGGTAGGGAGTGGGCCAGGGGGTAAGCCACATAGGCTCGATACTTATGTGGCTCTTCGGACGAAGAAGGGGAAGGACAAGGAGGTGTCCCCGAGCGTCGCGGCCACGATTGTAAGTAATCCGACAGTTTAATTATTGTTAATTACGTTATAATTTTTTAGTTTACTTATTTTACTAATCATGTGCTTTTTGTCGTTTCAGGCAAAGCTTAAGGAAGTGCATGAGTCGCAGTCTGATGCCGACAAGGCATCTTTGTCCACAGACGCACTCAGCCAAGTGCTTGGCTCTGATCGCAAGGGGAGGACAAGGGGAGTGAGCTCGCGGGTGGCCAAATCTAGGATCATCGGATTGGAGACGAGCGACACCGGGTTGGCTCGAACGGTGGATTCACACGACGCGAAGCTGTCCCGTTTGGAGGCGACGGTCCAAGATATGTACGCATTCATGAAGCGTACGTTGGGTGGAGACCGTAAAGAGAAAGGTAAAGGGAAAGGGAAGGAGAAGGCGGTGGAGGAGGAGGTGCGGGAGGACGAGGCGCAGGATGACGAGGATGTGGACCTCGCTGCTTCATCACCGACACGTTCGTACTTCGACGATCCACTTCCCTATTTGACGCCCTCCAACAGACCATTATCGACGATTGGTTGGCCGAGCGTGTTCATATTGGACATATTTGATGGCCAGCGGATAGGGCGGGGGTTGAGGGACCCGGATATCATCGAGGGTGGAATAGTCCATGGACGTGTGCTTCAAGGGATGGAGTCCAGGGTGCTCGTCACGCATGTCATACCCGGGAAGGAGAACTCCCTACTGTGGTTGCGTGAACAATGCGGCACGACATATATTAGTGGGTGCGTCAATTCGTATGTCGTGTGGCCTACTCACCTCCTCACATTTACCCAAGACATGTAGTAACATTATTTTTAAGTTTGTCCATTTTAATTATATTTGGATTATATCGTCATGTATATTATTTTTACTTTGAAAATTTGGATTATACTGTCATGAATATATATTTGCATTATCTTTAGTTTGTGTTGGATATATGATGTTTGGAACAGGTACAACGTTGTTATAACAGGTACAAATATACTGCTGGGCAGTGGCGGTGGCCATACTGCCCAGCAGATTTTTTTTAAATTCTGCCCAGAATTGTCACGGTCAATGACCGTGACAACTTTTTTAAGAATTTTCACGGCTTTGTCACGGTTATAAACCGTGACAAACGTGTCACGGTCATTGACCTTGACACGACCGTGACACAAAACGCGAGTTTTGTGTCAAGGTCAATGACCGTGACACGACCGTGACAAAAAAAGTTGTCTCGCCTCGAAATGTCACGGTCATTGACCTTGACAAGGTGAATTTGTCAAGGTCAATGACCTTGACAAATGGGCAGATTTGGTGTAGTGTGCGCCAGCGGCACCCTATGCCACTACTACCCACCCAAATCATAGCTCTGATGAAAGTCATTAAAGCTCCGACAATGGGGGTGGGTAGTGGTGGGGATTGAATGTCGCTAGCATAAACCTTTAAAAATATGGTAATTTTGAAAAAAAGAGGTTTGGATCTACAGTGTATATATATATATATTGTGTAATATTAACTCAGTAAATGTTACTGTTTGTGAAAATGCTATATATATATATATATTGTGTAATATTAACTCAGTAAATGTTACTATTTGTGAAAATGTTATATATATAAAACTATTTCATAAATATATTAACACAGTAAGTGTTATTGTTTGTGAAAATATCACAGATCTAAAACTATTTCATTTTCTGTTGTATACAATAAAGTTTAATATCTATGGCATTTTTACAAACAATAGCATTTACTGTGTTATCACATTATATATATATATATATATATATATATATAATGTGATAACACAGTAAATGCTATTATTTTATTCAAATATATATATATATATATATAAATGCTATTATTTTCAACGGTCCGCGCCAGCGGCACCCCATGACACTCCGGTCGATCCAAAATCCATTTATTCAAAAGTCTCTTATTTTCAAAGGTCCGCGCTAGAGGCACCACATGCCACCCTTACCCACCCCAAATCGGAGCTCTGACGAAGGTCGTTGAAGCTCCAACAATGGTGATAAGGATTGGATGCCGCTAGCGCGAACCTTTAAATATAAGGTAATTTTGAAAAAAGAGGGTTTGAATCCACCGGATATATATACTGTGTAATATTACCACAGTAAATGTTACTGTCTGTTTGTGAAATGTCACATATATAAAACTATTTCATATTCTAGTGCATACAGTAAAGTTTACTGTTTGTGTAAATTTTTTTCTTTGGAATTTTATAGCCTTCATGAATCTTGTTTGATAGATCTCGTTGAGCAGGTTTCAAAAATAGTAATTTTGTAAAAAACGGATTTGTTAATCAAAAGTTATGATCATTTAAAGATTAAAAAAAAAGTCCAACCACTTATGTAACTTCATAAAGAAAGTTACAGATAATTAGTTATAAAAGGGTAAAATTGTGAAAAAATTCACTAAAAAGTTGGAATAGGACCTATAGGATTGATGAAAAGTCAATAGGACTTATATGAATGTTGACCCGACAAATGAAACTTAAATATAATTATCTCTTATATAAAAGAGACTAGGGTTGCGTTTATTTTTTTGTCTGAATCTGAAGTCTGAATCTGAAATCTGAAGTCTGAATCTGAAAAAATTGTTTGTTTACTGTCTGAATGTATACTGTTTGTTTGCAGATTATTTGGACCATTTTACCCTTATATTTATTTTATATACAAAATGTATATTTAAAACATTATGAAAATAACTTTTTTTTATTTAGTAGAAAAAACAACTTCCTTTTTTATGAAAACAACTTTTTTTTATTTAGTAGAAAAAACATTTTTTTTTCATTTAGTAGAAAAAACAACTTTTTTTTTATTTAGTAGAAAAAACAGTTTTTTTCTTTGTGAAAACAATTATTTTTTATTTAGTAGAAAAAAGATTTTTTTTATTTATGAAAACAGTTTTTTTTTTTATTTAGTAGAAACAACAGCTTTTTTTTAATGAAAACAACCTTTTTTTATTTAGTAGAAAAAATGTTTTTTTTTTAATGAAAACAACTTTTTTTTTTATTAAGTAGAAAAAATAGCTTTTTTTATTCAGTAGAAAAAACAGCTTTTTTTTTATTAAGTAGAAAAAATAGCTTTTTTTATTCAGTAGAAAAAATAGCTTTTTTTTTATTTAGTAGAAAAACAACTTTATTTTATTTCGTAGAAAAAACAGTTTTTTTTATTATCTATGGATTATCTACATTACTGTCATTTCAAGGGCATTATTAGAAATAAACTTTCGTTCAGATTTAAGTGTTTAGATTCAGAGGGTTTAGAACCTCTGAATCATTAACTCAAAAATATTACCGTTGCTATCTGAATTCTATAAAAAACAAATATATTTTTGCTCCCTCTGAAATCTGAATGGCTTAAGTTCAGACTTAGAGGTGCAAACAAACAGGACGAGGTCGAGTGGAGTTAAAATAAAAAATACCTAGATTTTGCAAGAAAATATCGGTAGAATCAAATCCCTAGCCCTAGCGTTGGACAGCAAAAGCAATGGTGCTAACAAACTTTAACGGAGTTGGTGTTGGATTTGGTATCCGTTACTTTGATCAATCCCTTACCTCACTTAATACTTCATTTTCTGTGTACGCATCATATATTAACATTCTAATTTCTAAATTTTTCTTAGGTTTCGGAGCCGGCTGTGGTTTCGGCGTCGGATGGGGTTTCGGAGGTCCGTTTTCCATCTCTCTCCTCTATCATTAACTCTATATACACTCACAATAATGCTAAAATCTTTGTAAGTTGTTCTCCACAACTTTATTGAAACTTCAAATAAAATTGAGATAAAAAAAAGTTGGTATTAATGTTGGTTTGTATTTGTGGATTCATATGTATTCACTAGGTATAACCCATGCCGACAGCACAGTTATATATTTCTTTGAGTGCATTTAGTTATGCACCACTCCCATTCGTGCGTATTTAGTTATGCGCTACCCGCACATCTAGGTGTATTTAGTTAAGCACTACCCGTGCATTGGGGCTCCAAATTAATGAAGAAAGCATAATGTACCCCAACCACCACCACCACAACTTCAACCCAATCAAAAGCACAAACTTAAACACCCTTAAAATACCAAAATCACAACCCAAAACATAATGTACAGTTTTTTGTATGCATTATTACATGGTGTAAGAGAGAAAATTTTGGGGTGCCTTTAGCACCACCCTATTATATTTTAAAGTGAAAACATCCGAATAAAATTCAACACTATAGGACATAATATGGCCTTGGAAAGAAGTCCGATGCACATTAAAGTCCAATACAATATATAATGAAAGGAGTTTAATCATTAAAGTCCATGTTGAGACATAAAGTCCCACGTGGAAAAATTAGAGCCTTGCACCATAATTAGCCTCCAAGCATGTTTGAGACTAATTAAGCATTCTTTTATTTTTAGTTGGTCCTTTTAGTCATTTTAGCTAATTACTTGATTCGTAAGTAATTCAACCCATATAAATACTCCCTGTATTTTCATTTGTACTTACTTTTCCATTCTTGAATATAAGACATCTTTTGAGTCTCTCTCTAAAAGTTATGGTTGGTTTGTTTCTTTTAGCCATTGACGTGTAGTTTACGTCAAATTGTTATCAGAGCAGGTGTCGCTCAAATCCAAACCAGTGTTTTAAATCGCGTTCGCGCAAGGTATCGCGTTTTGGTCTCGGGTGCGCGTTGCGTAAATCGTGCCGTGCATCCCCCAAGCAATTCGAGCATTTTAATTTTATAATTAAAAATACAAATAAATAACTTCAAAAAAGTATTCCAAATCAAATACATCACTTGAAAGTCATAGGTTCATAAATTACTACATAATTCTAAACCACTCCATCACATTGTCTCAAATAAAGTAAATAAATCCATACGACCAAAACATGAAATCCTAAAAAAGAATTAAGACAACCTAAAAAAACCGGACTGAGCAAAAAATAAGGACCAAAGATCAATCGGATCTGAAAAAGAAAAAAAATACGATGAGAGCTAAAAAAAATTCATGTGAATGCTGACGGGGCTTTTTTCCAGTCGAATAGTTTTTTTTTCTAGTCAGCGGGGGTTATTTCCGGTCAGATTGTGTTTTTTTTCCCAGTCGGCGGGGTTTTTGTTTCTCTGATGTTGCAAGGGTAAAACATAAGAGAATAAAAAAGATAGATAGCGTATAGCAGGTTTTAAGTGGGGAGGGCTTCTAAAGTTAAATTTTTTTTTTAAAGAAATATCAAAACTACGTAGTTTTGATAATTTTCTATAAAATTAACTTATAACACAAATAGCGTTCAAATCGCCCAAATAGCGCCCAAATAGCGTGCCACGTCATCAATAGCACATGCTATTAGCGACTTGCGCAAATTTGGAAGGGCAACGTCGCGTTTTCCCCCAAAATCACGCTATCGCGCGCATTTTAAAATACTGCTCCAAACATTGGTGTTCGCGTGTGTGTTTGTATCGTTGTGTGTAGTGTATAAAAAAAATTGTATGCTACCTCCTCAATGGCTCCAAGAAAATCCATGACTCAATTGGAAGATATTTAATAATTAAAAGATCACATGGATCGCAAAATAGAAGAGATGGTTCGAAAGCAACAAAAGCAATTCGGGGTCTTTTTAGAACAATTTTCCAACATTTAGGCCACCATCACCAAAAATTCGCCGGAAAACACCACACAAAGGCCCGAAAGGAGATTCTACGCAAAGATTTGGCCTGCTTGAACAAACCAGCAGGTGTTGTCGGCCCTTCCGTCCAATCTCCGGCAGCCCAAGATTTATCTCCTACCTCTGGGGACTGCCTAGGCTTGTGGCCAATAACCTGCCAATGACCTCCGGCCTTATGGGCCTTCCTGCAACCTCTAGTAACTTGCCTGCCACCTCTGTTCTTTGCGGACTGTCGGGAAACCCTCAAAACACCACCATTCCAAGCCGAAATTGCCTCGTGGTGGTCGGCAACAACCAAGAAAGTCCAGGGCTTATCGGAAACCACATGGGATGTCTTAACAAGGGTCAAATTTCTCCTATGCTAACTGGGGTTTGGCAACCCAAATTTGGTTTTTGACCTCAGTGGAAGTTATTTTAGATGGTTGACATGAGTGGCAAGAGGAAGATGATGAATCTTGAAGCAAAAGTTGAAGGATGACCTCTTCCTCAAATTTTCAGAAAATATTTTTGGCCTCACAAGTCTTTTTTCTCTTTTCAAGCATATTTTTGGAACTTCTCACACGATTCTCCAATTTGTCAAGCTCGAGGACGAGCTTTTTTCGAAGACGGGAAGAATGATTGGAATTGGGATGGCAATTTTCCCCGAAAATCCGAAAACCCGCGGATACCCGAAAAATCGGGGATCAGGTCGGTTTCGGGGAATAAAAAAAATCCCCGAAAAATTTCGGGTCGGTTTCGGGTATACCCTCGGGTCTCCACGGGGATACTCGATTTATTAATATATAATATAATATATATATTTATATTATAATAAATATATAACTATATAAACTTCTTACCCTTTCAGCTATCTCTTCTCTCTTTACTCACGCTGCCCCTGCCCCCTCTCTTCTATCTCACGCTCGCTCGTAGCCAGCCTTCCCCCTCTTCTCTCACATGCATGCAGCCAGCCTTCCCCCTCTCTTCTCTCTCACGCACGCAGGGAGCTGCTCTCCTCCCTCATCCATAAGGTAACTTTTCATTGTCTCTCCGTTGTTTGTGTGATTGTATATCACTTGTGTAAGGTATTCGATGTGTGTATATATATATATATATATATATATATATATAGAGAGAGAGAGAGAGAGAGAGATTCTGAGCCAACAAAAAAAACATAATCAGTCTATTTCTCTTCCATTGCAATCTCATTTGCAGTGGCCGAGGAATTCAACGGATCAAATGGGTCATCGTTATAATAGTTTGTACAATAGTGAACTTTGTAAACTCATTCGTTAACAAAATCATAAACCCTAAAAATTCAGTCAACATCAATTCCAAACTTCAACCCCATAATAGTTTGTACAATAGTGAACTTGTTTCCTAAACTTTTCTTTGCATATATAGGTAAATTATATATATTCCCTTCTGGGGAGATGATGAATAGTGACGGTATCACTCTTTCTATTTTTTGGTTGGAGATGATTTGGTTTTCCTGTTGAAGTCAATGATATATGTAGACATTGGCATTTTGGTTTTCCTAAACTTGCTTAGTTTTTTTTTCATCCCCTTAATTTTTCTTACTCATCCCTTTACTTTAGTCGTGTTTAATCATTTCTAATTGAGATGTAATTTGAAAGTAATTTTTACCTAGGTGCTTAAAAAAAAAAAAAAATCAAAACGGGTTCCCCGCGGGGAACCCGATACCCGTTTTAAACGGGGACGGGGATCCTCGAACCCGTTATAACGGGGAACGGGGCGGGGACGGGGAACGTTTTTTCTAACGGGGACGGAGATGGGGAGTTAAAACCCGACCCCGAACCGACCCGTTGCCATCCCTAGATTGGAATGCGTTGTTATTTGCCTTTTAGTTTTCCATCTCTCTTTTCTATCATTAATTCAATATACACTCACAATAATGCTAAAGTCTTTGTAAGTTGTTCTCCACAACCTCATTGAAACTTCAAACAAAATTGAGATAAAAAAAGTTCGTTTGAATGTTGGTTTGTATTTGTGGATGTATATGTATTCACTAGGTATAACCCATGCTGACAGCGCAATTATATATTTCTTCGAGTGGTGCATAACTTATGCACCACTCGCCCATTCGGGTGTATTTAGTTGTGCGCTACCCGCACATCTAGGTGTATTTAGTTACGAACCACTTGTGCATTGGGGCTCCAAATTAATGAAGAAAGCATAATAAACCCCAAACAACAAAACTACCACTACTTCAACCCAATCAAAATCACAAACAAACACCCTTAAAATACCAAAATCACAACCCAAAACATAATGTACAGTCCTTTGTATGCATTACATGGTGTAAGAGAGAAAATTTTGGGGTGCCTTTAGCACCACCCTATTACATTTTAAAGTGAAAACATCCGAATAAAATTCAACACAATAGGACATAATATGGCCTTGGAAAAAAGTCCGATGCACATTAAAGTCCAATACAATATATACTGAAAGTAGTTTAATCAT
Source organism: Sambucus nigra (assembly GCA_949130495.1). Taxonomy (NCBI): domain Eukaryota; kingdom Viridiplantae; phylum Streptophyta; class Magnoliopsida; order Dipsacales; family Adoxaceae; genus Sambucus; species Sambucus nigra. The sequence goes on from OX422211.1 coordinate 168,894,591, forward strand.
TAAAGTCCATGTTGAGACATAAAGTCCTACATGGAAAAATTAGAGCCTTGCACCATAATATATAAGAGCAAGCTATATGGCCCAAAGGGCCAAATACTCCACGTTACCTAATAAAAAAATATGTCCACGTGTTAAGCTCAAGTAAAGCCACACGTGCGGGAGCGTGTTGAAACATAAAGTCCCACAAGGGAAAATTAGAGCCTTGCACCACAATATATAAGATCCTGGGCCCCTCCACCCGTTGCTAATTGGTTTTGGGTTGAAAATAGACTTTTTGAGGAAGGAGTTTTGTTGGACTAGATTTCGATACCCCTCCCCACCTTCGGGACTTCAACGTCGTCATCGATACTGGCTCTAGTTCTAATACCATATTAATTGTTGGTGCATCCAACCCAAAATCAATTGGCAATGGGTGTGATGGGAATCCGTTGTTATTTTCCTTTTAGTTTTCATTTTATTTTCTATTTTTAGTTCTTTTTAGGCATTTTCTCTCCTTAATTAGCTTTCAAGCATGTTTGGGACTAATTAAGCATACTTTTATTTTTAGTTGGTCCTTTTAGTCATTTTAGCTAATTACTTAATTAGCAAGTAATTCAACCCATATAAATACTCCCCGTATTCTCATTTGTACTTACCTTTTCATCCTTGAATATAAGACATCTTTTGAGTCTCTCTCTAAAAGTTAGGGTTGGTTTGTTTCTTTTAGCCATTGACGTGTAGTTTACGTCAAATTGATATCAGAGCGGGTGTCGCTCCAAACATTGGTATTCGTGTGTTAGTTTGTATCGTTATGTGTAGTGTATAAAAAAAATCGTACGCTACCTCCTCAATGGTTCCAAGAAAATCCATGATTTAATTGGAAGATATTTAATAATTAAAAGATCACATGGATCGCAAAATAGAAGAGATGGTTCGAAAGCAACAAAAGAAATTTGGGGTCTTTTTACAACAATTTTCCAAAATTCAGGCCACCACCACCAAAAATTCGTCGGAAAACACCACACAAAGGCCCGAAAGGAGATTCTACGCGAAGATTTGGCCTAAATGGCCTGTGGCACTCGCCACCTGCTTGAACAAACCAGCAGCTGCTGTCAGCTCTTCCGTCCAATCTCCGTCAGCCCAAGATTTATCTCCTACCTCTGGGGGACTGCCTAGGCTCGTGGCCAATAACCTGCCAATGACCTCTGCCCTTCTGGTCTTCCCGCAACCTGTAGTAACATGCCTGCCACCTCTGCTCTTTGCGGACTGTCGGGAAACCCTCAAAACACCACCATTCCAAGCCGAAATTGCCTCGTGGTGGATAGCAATAACCAAGAAAGTCCAAGGCTTATCGGAAACCACACGGAAGGTCTTAAGAAGGGTCAAATTTCTCATATGCTAACCGGTCGACCCTCTGCCCTAGGTGGAACCCTCCAACAAATTCAAGATTTAGGGTTTGGCAACCCAAATTTGGCTTTTGACCCTGGTGGAAGTTATTTTTGATGGCTGACATGAGAGGCAAGAGGAAGATGATGAATCTTGAAGCAAAAGTTGAAGGATGACCTCTTCCTCAAATTTTCAGAAAATATTTTTGGCCTCACAAGTCTTTTTTCTCTTTTCAAGCATATTTTTGGAACTTATCACACGATTCTCCAATTTGTCAAGCTCGAGGACGAGCTTTTTTCGAAGACGGGGAGAATGATTTGAATCCGTTGTTAATTGCCTTTTAGTTTTCATTTTATAATCGATTTTCAATTTTTAGTTCTTTTTGGGCATTTTCTCTCCTTAATTAGCCTCCAAGCATGTTTGGGACTAATTAGACATTCTTTTATTTTTAGTTTTAGTTGGTCGTTTTGGTCATTTTAACTAATTACTTGATTAGCAAGTAATTCAGCCCATATAAATACTCCTAGTATTCTCATTTGTACTTACTTTTCCATTCTTGAATATAAGACATCTTTTGAGTCTCTCTCTAAAAGTTAGGGTTGGTTTGTCTCTTTTAGCCATTGACGTGTAGTTTACGTTAGAATGGAGGGCCTACAAGATCTTATATACTGAGGTGCAAGCCTTTAATTTTTCCACAAGATCCAATGACTACGAAAGAATTGAACGAGGAGCCATATGAGGTGAAAATCTCATGTACGGTTTTGTAGAGCGGCAATAAGGGGGTCTTAGGCAACTTTTCCACCATCAGCCCCCCAAAAACTAAAACTGAACTCTGCCTTATGTAAATTTGCGAGAGTATGATTAACCTATGGATTACTATGACCAAGGCGAATCTCGCCTCTCGTCGTCCCTTGGTGGCTTCGGTGGAGTCCAATGACTATGACTCCCTTATGATGACAGGCTCAAACAAGGTGATGCCAATCGTGTTCGAAACAGAAGCATGTCATAACTACTTGAAGGAAAGCCCAATCAAGCCTATCATAGGCTCTATCCGCATTAGGCCACATATTTTTGCTAATGTCAGCTGTTAACTCTAAAGCTATAGCTATGCATACTTCTTTCCTCGGCAGTATTCTCTGTTGCAGCAGTGAGAGGCCTATGGCTGGAACACACTCCATTTGTATGTCGAATTTTAGTTTCCAATTGAATCTAACCCTAGGTCTCTTAAATTGGTAAAGAGGGATACTAACAGCAGAACTGCTTGCTGTTTCCAGGCATCTTTTATGAGCTAGGCTGTGTGATTCACTGATTGTATTATGGTGAAGCAACTGACCGATATCACACTTTTCATTGATGATAATAGGGTTGGCATCTTTGGAGCACATATACTTAAAAAATGGCAGAAATGGAGTATTGGATAGGTATACGGTTAGGATACGGCCCTGTACGTATCTTATACTTCAATTTCGTATCCATTAGCCAAATTGACTTTGACTTTTGGATATGGCCCCGATACCTCGGGGATACTTCAAGGATATGGCGCGGCCATTTTATAATATTTTTTAAAAGGGGGCAGTTTGTAATTATAAAACATTGTAGTGTTAAACCATATAAATAACTACACAAAAGAGTAACTCTCCTATATATACCTTCAAACATCATTCATTATAGCCTATGGGGTTTCGTTTTTTTTTTAGAGTTTTTTCGCTATACATTTGTTATGATATAGTTGAGTCATATAAATAACTACACAAAAGTTACCTTTTTGTGGCTGTTATAAATATATAACGTGCTAGAACTAGTATAATTTTTTGGTTGCTTTTTTGTTCTTATCGTTCTTATCATTTGTAGAGAGTGATTGCAATGCTAGTGCTCCATGAGTTGTAAATTTGTAATTAATAACTAACATGAATGAAATGTAAATAGTAGTCTGCAATTATTGTACTGAAATAAATGTGTGTTAGTGAACTATCAGTGTGAACAAATTATATTTGTGTATGCTAATGCTAAAATTGTAAATATCTCCAAACAAATATATATATATGGGGAGAGGATCACAAGTGGACCTAAAAACCAGACTTTTTAATGGACCTTAACAAAAAACACGTAACAACCCATTAATTTTAATTCCTATGGTATAATTGGTCCGCGCCAGCGGCAACAAACACGCGTGTTGATCGAAATTTTTTTTTACACCCCCCACCCCCACCCCCACCCTGACAGCCCTTAACCTTGACTTAATTTTTTTTTAACTAGTGATCTGCCATGGTGGGGGTGGGGGTAGGGGAGGTGTGTGTGTGTGGGTGGGTGGGTGGGGGGGGGGGGGGGGGGAGGTAAGGGTATCTCGGGGCACACAAGTGTTTATTGCAGCTAGCACGGACCAATTACATCATAGAAATTAAAATTAATGGGTTGTTAGGTGTTTTTTTGTTAAAGTCCATTAAAAAATCAGATCTTTAGGTCCACTTGTGATCCTCTCCCTATATATATATAGCTGCTCTTGTGCGGACTGGACATGTGTCACCTAGCGGTGAATCCAGAAAAGAGAGAGAGTGTGCCTATAATTTAGACGATAATTTCTGGCTCACCGTCGGGTGACACATGTCCGGCCCGCACTGTTAAAATGCGGGACAGTCCGCAGAAGAGCAGTACTATATATATACAAGGTTCTAAAAAACGCGGGGCGTGACCGAGGCATGGAGGCCAAGCCTTAAGCCTTAGAAGCCTAGGCGGGCCTTGGCGTAAAAAGGCGTGAAAAGGCGTTTAGGCATTTTTTAATATATTTTAATATTTTTGGACTATGACAAGGCTATTTAAAATACTAAATTGTTACATACCTTAAAAATGTGTCTAAATATTTGTAAATTAAAATACAATTTTTTTAAAATAAAAAAAAAACAAAAAAATTGTGTCTTTTCACGCCTTACTTCTAAAAAACTCGCGTTTTTTCACGCCTTGCCCCAAAAAACGTTGACCATCGTTGACCACGCCTTGGTCCACGCCTAGGGCCAAAACTTGGCGTATCTAAAATGCCTCGCGCCTAGGCCCGCCTTGGCGCCGCCTAGGCGCGTTTTTTAGAACACTGTATATATATATATATATATATATATATATACTAGGATATACCCGTGCCTGAAGGCACGTTGATAATTGTAAAACGACAAAAAAATTAAAAGTACGTAATTGCAAAAGGCAAAAATTTCATTCCCCAACAAAACATAAATTAAATGTTAACAGCTCGACAAAATGGTATGCCCGTGCCCGAAAGCACGCTACGTAATTATAAAATGGATAAAATAGTTTATTTTTTAATGTCCATTTTGTGGTAATTGTAAAATGGATAAAATAGTTTATTTTTTAACGCCCATTTTGTTATTTTTCATAATATATATATATAATGGATAAAATAGTTTATTTTTTATTATATTATGAAAAATAACAAAATGGGCATTAAAAAATAAACTATTTTATCCATTTTAAATATATATATAATTTAAGGTTAGCTAAACTTAACCTCATCCTTCAAATATCACAAACCTCAATTCTCTAACGTCACAAACCTATACATTACCCTACAGCCAAATCCATTGACATACATGGTGGCAATTTTAGAAATGACACGAAAAAATGACACGGAACGACACGATATTTCGTGTTCGTGTCGTGTTTTTTTTACACGAAGTCGTGTCTGTCGTGTTCGTGTCTTAATTATGAGTCGTGTCGTGTCGTGTTATCGTGTTTTTTAAGCCTAAAATTTAAGAAATTATGGTTGTCGTGTCGTGTCATGCCGTGTTATTTTTTATTCGGGTCGTGTTCGTGTCAGCTAAAAAAAACACGAATTCGTGTCGTGTTCATGTCCGAAAAAACCTTGTCGTGTCGTGTCGGGTCAAAACACGACCCACTGACCCAAATTTCCGCCCCTATACATGTAAATAAAAATTATTAGCCTTTTTGTTAAGAGTGAAGAATAATATGTGCCTTGCATTCCCACAATTCCTCAACAGTTTTCAAATAAAAAAAACTCTAAACACCTTCTCAGACGTGGGCACCTTCTAACCTTTTCAAATAAACTTCTAACACCTTTTCATATAATAATAATGGATGGTTATATTTACGAAAATCGGAAGGGTCAAGGATGATGAACACTTAAACCCAAAAGTAGCAGCTCATATCCAAGGAGATATATTAGAGTAAATCCTCTCACACGTGGGTACCCACCCATAGACCTAGTCCCCTCCTCACACGTGTCCAAACATGGAGTGTCTCTTCACATCTCCTCAACTCCACCAAACTCAACAACCATGGCACCTTATCAACACCCAACCCCCCCGTCCGCCACTTCACATGCGTCAGATCCAAATTAACAACCATCTATTGATTTTGTATCAGAAAACGGATCATCAGGCTTCAACCTCCTCTACACCATCTCACCATCCAAACTCTCTTCCTCCCTAGATACACGCCGCCTCACGTGGCACCACGTGATTGGCCCCGACGTCGTCGGATCTCAGAAGGCATCAACCGCAGCTACAGCTTATCTGCAGTCAGAAACGTTTCAACATATGAACATAAAAAATAAGACAGATTGGGAAATAAAAGTCAAAATAATGTAAAAAATAAATCTCTTTGCAACCCAGCTAGCTACACGCTACCTCCTGTGAAAGAGTTCCCTTTGAAATATGGAAAAAAGAAGGTTCATTTAAGGTCCAACCAACCGATATTGAAAAAGGGAAAAAACATAAAAGAAAATCGTACACCTCCATGTAAAAATTTAAAATAGAAATATAGAACTTAAAATAGATTCAGGAAAAAGAAAAGGAACTTAAATGAGGAGATCTTACATGGTTTTGAAAATCCTCTGTTGTAATTGTTAAGAGGTTCCCCTATCGTCTCCCATAGAAATAGATGAACCAAAACCAAGCATAAAACCAAAAGTAATGGAGATAAAGCCAAAGGTACTGCAAAACCGACAATTAGAGCAAGTAAAATTAGTTACAGTTATATATAGAAACGTAAAACTATTGAAAACATATCTCAAAATCCTTTGTAATGTAAACCAAGAAAAGCGAGTGAGTTTTTTACAATCTCATGGTGGCGGTGGTGGAGATGAAATAAGACAACAACGGTGGGGAGATGACATTGTTCATGTTCTAGATCGTGGAGAGAGTGATGTGAGGAATGTAAATATTTGGTGTGTTGGTATTTTGTTCTGATTGAGTTTTGTCCTTGGTATACACTCCCACAGGTAGAAAGAGAAAGCTACAGATAGGTCCTCAGATGTCTCTTGGATGAGATATTTGAGAGGCTCGAGGTTACCATTAGATTCACACGCCACCCAAACAGATTTGTTTGGTTATTCAAATCTCACCCACGTGACTTTGTGTAAAACCATTAGCTTTGAACCCCTCACATTCAATTTCAACCACCCCTTTACAAAGACATAAAGTATTATATGATGACATCATCAAACAAACTTATGACATAGATAAGTTTGTTACTTTATTATATAGATATATATATATATATATATAAATATATATGTATGCATGTATATATTAGTTTATTGTCGTATCCTTGCCGTATCCGAACTCTATTTCTTTTCTGTTAGTCATACCCCGTATCCGTGTCCATACAACATAGGTTGCCATTTACCAAGAACAAAATATTTTGGATATCTGTTTTTCATTCTTGTCAATGCATAGTTAAAAATATGATCTCTAGATCTGGTATGTGGATTTGTTTTATTTATCTTACGTACATGATAATTGGAGCATGGATATTATCTGATTGAATTTATTAATTTTATGGACCAAGAGAAAATGCATGGAATTTCATTTGAGTGTAAACTGGGCAGGAGATGAACTACAGTATTTTAAATCTACATGTTGTATTTCAACATTTATATAGTTAAATATGTACTGCTAACTGTAATATAACTTTATTTTTAGCCTGAAAGCTGGTCAATGGATTTTTCTCATCAAAAGTACCCTTTTATATTATTCATTCAGAATCATAGTCATCATGCAATAGGTTTTCTTTTGAGTATCTTTTCATTTTTAGAAGAACCTGCTTATTTTTGTATCAAGCATATTTTATTATAAGATATCATAGCATAATTGTTTTCCTTCGATGCTCACCCACATATTTTATAATAAGATACTAAACTTAAACATTATCCTTTGGTTGTATCTAAATGCATTGGTAACATGTGCTAGTTATTAGTGACTTGTGTTAGTTATCTCTTTGGGTTTCCTTTTTTACTTAAGATATCAATGAGTCGAAAATTGATGGAAAAGAACAGTTTGTATTTGTGCCCATAATTTTAGATCAACAAAGCTAGCATAAACTACAGCTTCATCAAAATTCTGGAAATATATCAAAGTTGCAGAATATTTTTTCTAGTATTTTTGGAAGTGTAGAACTTGTTTGTACTTGGAGTTCCCTTTTTTTTTTTTTTTTTTTTCACTCGCACATTATATAGTTATTATACCTTATTGTTTCTCCATTAATTTACTCATTGCCATTATCAATCCATTCTATTTATTACTATTAGAGTGTTCTGATTGGTATTACATTTTGTCCCCATGGAAATGCTCTTTTTATTCATTTTTCATTTTTCATTTTTGTGGTGTTTGATTGCAAATATATTTTATGTGGGCAATAGTTTCAAATGTGATCCATCATTTTCTAATTTTTAAAAGAATTTTTTTTCACCCATCTCCCTAGAGAATTGGATTCCATGGAAAAGTGGAAAATCCTTTTTAAACTTTTTTTAAGAATGACTTGTTTTCAATCTATTTCCAACTTTATAATTAAACAGACCCTGAATGATTTTCAATTTAAATCAGTTAGATCATTTTCTAACTGATCTGGTTTATCTGATTCAGGCATGCCCTTAAACTTCTTGGGCCTTGGTGCAGGTATATACTAAAACATCCTTTACCTGAAGTCAATATTTACACACATGCGCGCACCTGACTGACACCTTTGTTTGAACTGCTGTAGTACTAGTACATAATTCATTTGGGTCTTTTTTGCTTTGAAGGTGGAGGCTGTGGAGTTGGGCTGGGCCTTGGATGGGGATTTGGCACAGCATTTGGCAGTCAATATCGGTCTTCTAGGGTCACATTCCAGGGCACGGATTTCAACAGTAAAAGGGACAATGAAGGTCGAGAGTCAGATCCATTTAAAGGCACTCCAAAAGTACACACATCTTGATAGTTTCTGTCCAGGCCTTCTTTGATCCAGTGAGTGAATAATAATTTTTACCATATTTGAAATATTGCTACTGGTCTCGTGCTTTGCATGATTGCATCTGGGCCGTGTTAGTAAGAGATAAGGTCCTAAGAAGGGTGCAGTTAAACAGCTTTTTGTACCTAATTTTGTGAAAGTTGGTGGCCATATCATTGTTGTTATTTTGGAGAAAGCCTTGAGCCCTTACAATATTAAAGATTAATTGTATAATAAACCCTAAGTTAGAGGTCAATTTCAATGTCTTCCTCCACATTTTGTTTGTTACCATTGAATACTTGTAGAGTAGTATAAGTTACTCGATGTCAGCCTTGACCCTAACTCCGTGTTAGTTATTTAACTGATCCATCGTGCTACAAGGAATGGAACCAAATGTGGTTGAACGTAATTTTTCTCATTCATTTTGTACTTAGGGGTGAAAATGAGGCTAGCCAAGTCGAGCTTAAGGTTGCTCAAGCTTGGTTTGTAAATGTAAACGAACGTAAATGTATGTTCAAACTTAGTTCAATTATCTCACGATTAGAGCTGAAACGAGCTTCTAAGCAAATGAATACAAGCAGAGCTCGGGTAACTTGGTTATTTTACACTAGTTTAGTATGGATATTGGTGATCGAGCCAAACTCAATAATAGGACGAGTTTAAAATTTTGTTCAAGCTTCGCTTATGTATTTTATGAGCCCGTCTCGAACGAGCTTTTTTTCGAACGAACACGAGCCGAACTCAAGGAGCTTCCAGAAACAAAAATCCATAACATGAGATTACCTTTATATGTGGTGAAACTGGAATGGGCACCAATTGGGTCAAAGAGGTACCAAACCCAAGTGAAGGAGGAATTCTTAGAAAATTTTAAAAAGTAGAGAGTCGTGTTTGATGCCAATTATGAAAACGCAACATAAAAACTCACCCCTTTACTTTGTATTAATTAGTATAACATTAAACCCCACTGCTAGTTGCCTTCATGTTTCATGTAGCATGTGATATTTTAGTCCAGAAAAAGTATAACAGCTGCCATGGTTGATGTCTTGGGCCTTCAAATGGTATCAAGCAAGCTTCTCATCTTTGTCTCGAACAAATTAACCTGAGTAATTATTTGTTGGGGTTTTAAACAAATTGACTCGAGTAGTTAAATTATAAAAAAATTCGCAGTATGTAATCATGTTTATTTTGCCCCCTTCAAACTCTGAGTAAATTTGAAATTGCACCTCTTCTCCAACATACTTAAAGAACATACCAATTGCCCATGTAAATTGTAGTGCAAAACTACATTTGTTGCGGAGCCTTAAAAGGCGGACTTGTGAAAATATTCAAGTTGCATTAGTTATGTATTTATGGTTGAGAAACTCCATGGGCTCTGACGCACCTTCCCTTTCATCAAGTTGTAATGACGGGTAGATCAGGTTCGTCCCGTTCATCTTTGACAATCATGTTGTAAAGAATGATACAAGTCATCATGATGCGACCTAGATCATCACGGTACCAAAGACGAGTTGGGTCTTTTGCCAACGGTGAAGCGATAGTATAAAACACCAAAGGGTCGTTCCACATCCTTCTGAGGTCCCTTCGTGCGAAATATCTTTGTTTTTTCGTTTGTGGTTGTGCAAATTGTTTGAACAAAAGTGGTCAATTTCGTGTTAAACACTTTCAACAAGGTAATTCCCCGTATTGTATAATCGTCCATTTATAACGCAATTTCATTTGAGGGTCTTGCTGTGTATGAGGTCCTCGAGAAGGTCTGGCTAGTCGAGAACGTTCAAATTGTTGTTCACACTTGACATACTGAAAAATGCACATCAAAACCAAAGGTCCTGGTCCGCTATGACCTCCAATATGATCGTAGCCTTCTTTTGATGGCATCAATGTGTCCCCTTCCAAGTGTCTGGATAATATTTTCACTCTTGGGTGCATGTCATTATTGCTACTTAGCATGTCTGTGAAACCATGTTGCTCCTGCTTGGTGAGCAATCACATGAGACAATGACTTCATCCTAGTTATTGGTCTAGTCAACATATCATCAATTAATATGGGGAAGGCAAAGACAATAAAAAATACGAGGAAGGCAGAGACGATCAAACATATGAATGATTATTGATTGGATATGTCGTTGCCTTCGCGTGAGACACGAATTTTTTAATCGCATATTGGTAAACAATTTTTCTCACCACTTATAAAAGTGGAATCTATGATGTCAACAAAAAATGATGGTAACTTTTTTGATGCTACCATACAGTTGCACAACCAATGCAATGAACGAGTATATTCGAATTACTGAGATCACTTGTGTTGAAAGTAGGGGTGTGCACAAATCCGAATAGATCGAAAAAATCGAACCGAACCGAACACGTTTTTGCAATTTTTTTTAATTCGATTTAAAAATATATAGGACCGAATCATTCGGGTCAGTTTCGGTCTTGGATCGAAAAAAATGGTTTTGGACCGGATCGGACCGGACCGCTTTAATTATATATATATATATATATATATATATATATATATATATTTTTTTTTTTTAATTTCACACTCAACACGCACACACGCCACACTCAATTCAACACACACGCTGCCATGCTAACTACACACTCAACACACACGCTCCCACCAAAATCAAAACCCAAGTTCCCTAACAAATTGTTGTAGCAGCAATTTAAATAAATGCAGAATTAAGGAATGAAATTACCCAATTTTGGAGCGAATAAATCTGAGACAGAAAGTATAAGAAATCCCGGAAGCAGTAACAGTCTATAACACGGCTGAGTCGCGGACAATGTCGCTCTCTTTAAGGTGTTTTGCGGCTTTGCCCAATGTGTGCTGACAGTCACAATTTCCTCGTTACCCCCAGGATAAAACAACCTCCAATAAATAAATACGGATTCATAAAGCACAAGAATCAATCCGGTCCATGTACATCCATTCGTAATAATTGCTCGAGTTTAATAATAAATCTGGGGAGGATTGATTATCCCAGTGCAGGAAGAAAAAGTTTCGGAAGGAGTTTTGTGTTTGCAAAAGGCAGAACATGTCTGTCAAAAACGGAGGTGGAATACCTCTTTTATGGGGCAACAAAAAAAAGACGTTGGACAAAAATGTGGAGAGAAAAATCTGGAAAGTAGTGGACAACTGGGTTGAAAAATTCAACTCAGATATAATCACGTTTTAGTTTTCGGAATTAAAAAAACGTTAAAAAATAATTTTAAAGCGCAAAAAATAATTCTGTATTTGTCTAAAAAATTATTTCTTAATGAGCCCAGGACACGAGCACGGGCCGGCCGAACGGCGGCGGCGGCGCGGGCGCGTGTATGACTTGGCCTAATAAGTTCCCCACCCATACACACAAAACATCTAATGCTCAAAGGGCTTGCCCATTTGTTCCAAATAAATTGTAGATATACTCAACTCATTTCATACAACCCACCGATGTGGGGCAATGCCTAAAGACATTTTCAGAGTTTGCACTAACTAACAACAACTGTTATGTCGTGCCCCGACTTAATTAAGTTAAACTCATCCTTGTTAATTAGCGATAAATTGCCTTAAACAATAAACAATGCTTTAATTTAAATCTCTAAGGAAAAATAGCATGAGTTTTTTTTTTTTTCAAAGGTATGTGTAGATGAAAACATAACTATATTTACATGTAACCTATAAGTACTACACAATTTTACATAACCAAGATCTTTAGTTTAATATTTACACAACAAGATTCTTGATATTCAAACTATACTAGATATCCGTCACTCCCCCGTTTTAAGGTCCTAACTTGGCAGTGAACTCCAACTGATAGGCGTACCTGAAACATAACATTATAGGAGTGTAAGCAACACAAGCTTAGTGAATGACCATATTCCACACATATAACCAATTCAAATAACCATTTTTATTTTCTAATGTTATAACCCAATAGGAATTGTGTGACTCTCGCAAGCCTGGACCCGCCAGTCCAATTAACTCCCAGTTAATGGGGAACACCAAATCCCCTAATTAGGCCCGAGTACAACAAACCTTTAAATTGGATTAACGGGGCCGCTGCATCCCGTAGGACCCACCAGTCCTTAACATTAGATAAAGGACTCACTAGTCCATATCATTATATAACATCGCTTAACATTTTTAATCATATGCATATGTTTCCTAAATACGACATCACTCCCATAAGCATTTTAACACATGTGTTTAACTAAACATTTCCATATGAACATATAAGTGTCTATATTTCATAGGACAGGTCACTCACCTTGGATTTGGTGCTAAGATTAATACCAAACTACTTCCTTGGTATTGTAGTATTAGCTGCTTCCCCACCTAACAAGTCAATGTCATTAGTATTTGAATACACCGATTAACATTAAACCCCCTCACATCATTTGGTCAATCAGAAATAACTAAAGAGAAATTAAATATGGTACTTCACATTTCTATAACACCCAATTAATTAGGGTTCTAACACAATTTACGAAATTAATTTACGAATTCGCTAGACAAAGTTATGCCCATTTTATTACAACCATTTCCAAATCGTTTCTCAAGAAAAACAATAACACAACTTCAACTTCCTAGAATTTTCATAATTTTTATACAATATAACTTTGCATGATATTCCACCCAATATCAGTAAACATATTGAATAATACAAAATTAATGTTTCATAATTTTTAGGGCTCATTTTCTATGTCGAGCAAAACGTCAAACACCTGGTATGCATTCTTGCTACTTTAGGGCAGATTTTAAACCAAAACTTCAAACTATCACCAATGGTTCATTCCTTGGTATTTTTACACAATTTTCGGATATGTTATACATGTATGATTATATGTTAGTCTCCAACTTGAATCACTCAATTCCAATAAGTATTCCATGATTTATGCCATTTTTAGCATAACTAGGTCAAAATAGAACATTAAGGCATAACTTAACATTTTTAAGCATACATAACCTTGAACTTGAGTATAATTCATGGAAAAATATAATAAACATGTTTTAGCAGAAATATACATCAAAATCATGAATTTTCTAAATCAAAATGCTTTACGAAAAGATGATGTAAATTTAGGACTTTAAAGTATGCATTTACGATCCTAGCTCCAGTTCTAACTTATGTTCTTAACCGATCCTTGTTCCAACACAATTCAGCAATATGGGTATCATTAAAATATATATCCAAATCAAAAATAAAAACACGTCAAGTATAGAACTCATCCATGTGACCAACTTTAATAAATATGTAATTACCTTACGAGGATTCCTCGATTTATAGAAAATTTCCAAAGATTTCTTTGTTAACTTTCTTCTCTTTCTCTCTCTTTAGGCAAAACTTGTTATTTCTTATGAGGAAGAAGACATAACTCTCATTTATAATCAGAAATACGTTGTATAGTGGTCCAATAGCAATAGGGGTAGTGTTAACACATGATTGGTTGGATGAAAGGTTGAATTAGACAATTCCATTAATGACACATTTTCCCCACCTTGGTAAAATTACCGTTACTCACTATCACGGCCCCCGATTTACTCCCTCTTTGTGTCTATGAGTAGATAGCTTAAACATATACAGCTTTCATATTTTGTGTTTTCCCAAAATCATAAAATTAATACGCCTAATTTGGTCTCGAACAGGAAAGTAGCAGTTTATCGAAAATCTCAAAACTTTCACATTTGGCGACCAAACATTGCCAATTTCGTATCAACACCCTAATTTACTTTTATAAACATAATCATGCATTAAAAATATAATTTATGATGCATTTAACCACATAACTAATCATATGTTCTAAACATGGTATCTCCGATCATAAGCTCAATTATCACCTAATGTAAACAACACATATATCACATGAGCATGCATCCCCTAAATATGATAATTAACATGTTTAACACACATAACCAATTTATAACTTATAACTAATAACTTATACTTAATCATGTAATTAACCTTCCTAATCATGTTTTAGGGCCTTACAATTCTACCCCTCTTATAAAAATTTCGTCCTTGAAATTTAACGCATAAGAAACTTACCAAATAGATGAGGATATTGTTTCTTCATGTTATTCTCTCCTTCCCAGGTGGCATACTCCACATTCTGACTTCTCCACATCACTTTAACTAGTGAAATTGTTTTATTACGTAACACTTTCTCCTTTCGATCTACAATAGCAATGGTTCCTCCACGTAGGTCAAGTCATCTTGAAGCTCTATCGGTTGTGAAATAAACACATGTGAAGGATCGGGCACATACTTACGTAACATGGATATATGAAAAACGTTGTGTATCCGAGACAATTCTGGTGGTAATGCCAACTTATAAGCTACAGCTCCAACCCGTTTCACTATCTCATAAGGGCTAATGTACCTGGGACTTAACTTTCCCTTCTTCCCGAATCTCATAACCCCTCTCTAAGGAGAAACACATAGGAATACTCGATCACCTTCCTCAAATTTCAATTCTTTCCTTCGGTTGTCTGCATAACTTTTCTGTCTACTTTGCGCCACCTTTAAGTGATTATGGATAAGATAGATCTTTTCAGTAGTCTGCTGTACAATTTCTGGCCCAAGTAGTTTTCGTTCTCCTACTTCAGTCCAACACACTGGAGTTCTGCATTTTCTCCCATACAAAGCTTCATAAGGAGCCATCTCAATACTCGAATGATAGCTATTATTATAAGCAAACTCTATTAGTGGCAAGTGTTCATCCCAACAGCCCTTGAACTCTAATACACAAATTCGTAACATATCTTCGAGTGTCTGGATCGTTCTTTCTGACTGCCCATCAGTCTGAGGGTGAAATGCTGTACTAAATTTCAATGTAGTCCCCAAAGCTTGTTGTAAACTAGGCCAAAAGTGAGAAGTGAACTTAGGATCTCGATCAGAAATAATAGAAACTGGTGCACCATGCAATCTAATAATCTCATCCACGTATATTTTGGCATATCTATCCATGGAGTAAGTAGTTTTAACGGGAAGAAAATGTGCAGACTTAGTCAACCTATCAACGACAACCCAAATAGAATCAAATCCTCGAGATGATTTTGGTAAACCTACAACAAAATCTGTAGTAACATGCTCCCATTTCCACTCAGGAATAGGTAAGGACTGTAGTAGACCACTAGGCTTCTGATGCTCTGCCTTCACTTGTTGGCAAACTAGACATCTAGCAACAAAATTTGCAATGTCGTGTTTCATTCCCGGCCACCAATAACATTGTTTTAGATCTCTATACAGTTTCGTGCTCCCTGGATGCATAGCATATAAAGAACAGTGGGCTTCCTCTAAAATTGTTCTTCTTAAATCAGACACATTAGGTACACACAAACGGTTTCCGTACATAACAATGTCATCATCACGAATAGAAAATTCATTTGCTTTACCCTTTTTCATATTATCTCTAACTTTCTCCAATTCTGTTTCTCCTTCCTGTGCTTGTTTTATCCAGTCTATCAACGTGGGTCTAACATTTAAATGTGCTACTATTCCGTAAGACTCATTCAAAGTTAATTCCACCCCCATTAAAGCTAACTCTCTCAGCAGGTCAACTCGAATACAATAAATACAAGATACTATGCCTCGAGATTTTCTGCTCAAAGCATCGGCAACAACATTAGCTTTACCCGAATGGTGATGTATCGTGCAATCATAATCTTTTATAAGTTCCATCCACCTTCTTTGCCTCAAGTTCAAGTCTTTTTGAGTAAACAAGTATTTTAAGCTTTGATGGTCAGTAAAAATTTCACAACTAACACCATATAAGTAATGTCTCCAGATCTTTAATGCAAAAACTACTACAGCTAACTCGAGATCACGAGTAGGGTAGTTGCGTTCATGTATCTTTAACTGTCGAGAAGCAAAAGAAATTACCTTTCCATGCTGCATTAACACACAACCGAGTCCTTGATACGAAGCATCACTATAAATAAGTAAACCTTTTGTACCTGTTGGGAAAGCCAATACTGGAGCTGATGTCAACTTACCCTTTAAATTTTCAAAGCTTTTATCACAATCTCCACTCCACACAAACTTGTTCTCCTTTCTGGTAAGCTTAGTCAATGGCAATGCAATAGAAGAAAACCCCGGTATAAACCTTCTGTAATAGCCCGCCAATCCCAAAAAGCTACGTACCTCTGTCACACTAGTTGGCCTTTCCCAATTCATTATTGCTTCTACCTTCTTGGGATCAACACAAATACCATCAACAGAAATAACATGCCCCAAAAATGCTACCTTGTCTAGCCAAAATTCACATTTAGAAAATTTAGCATATAACTGCTTCTCTCGCAAGGTCTGTAAAATAACACGCATGTGGTGTTCATGCTCATCCTTACTATGAGAATATATCAAAATATCATCAATGAAGACAATAACAAAAGAATCCACGTATGGGTGAAATATACGGTTCATCAAATCCTTGAATACAGCTGGTGCATTTGTTAACCCAAATGGCATAACAAGGAATTCATAATGTCCATACCTGGAACGAAAAGCAGTTTTAGAAATATCACAGTCTTTTACTTTTAATTGATGATATCCGGATCTGAGATTGATCTTGGAAAACACTTTTGCTCCTTGCAACTGATCGAACAAGTCATCAATTCGGGGTAGTGGGTATTTGTTACGGATAGTCACCTTATTCAATTGACGATAATCGATGCAAAGTCTCATGGTTCCATCTTTCTTTTTCACAAACAATACTGGGGCTCCCCACGGTGATACACTAGGCCTTATAAAACCACGATCTAACAAATCTTGTAACTGTATCTTTAGCTCTTTTAATTCTGCAGGTGCCATACGATATGGTGCAATAGATATCGGTGCGGTGCCTGGTACCAACTCAATTGCAAATTCTACCTCACGATCTGGTGCTAACCCTGGGAGTTCTTCTGGGAAGACATCTGGAAACTCATTAACCACTAGTATATCTGATTGTTTTCCAGCCTCTTGTCTTATGTCCACCACATGGGCTAGATAACCCTCACATCCTTTTCTTAGCAGTTCATAACATTTTGTAGCAGAAATCAAACATGTTGGAGTGACATTTCGTTCCCCAATAAATTTAAATTCAGGTTCACCCGGTAACTGAAACACTACCTCCTTTTTAAAGCAATCCAAACATACATGATATGAGGCAAACCAATCCATACCCAGTATTACATCAAAGTCGCGCATATCGAGAGGTAATAAGTCAACTAGTAATTCTTTTTCACCCACTCGCACCACACACCCACTATATACCCTCTCAATAAAAACCAACCCCCCCACTAGAGTAACAATAGCTAAACCAGAATCTAATGATGATAATGGTTTATTAAGATGCAACAGATAAAGCAAAGACACAAAAGAATGTGTAGAACCATGATCTATCAACACATAAGCATCTTTATCACCAATAGGAAGTGTAGCTGTGACTACGTTAGGCATAGCTTGTGCATCTTGTTGCGTCAGTGCAAACACTCTGCCTTGGCCTTGGTTTTGAGACACGCCTCCTCTACCTCCCCTGTGTACTTTCGATGTAGAAATCCTATCTCCTACTATCACACTACCAACTGAAGTTGTAGCTCCCATCGCTGGATAATTCTTTCGTAAGTACCCCGGTTGATGACAATGGAAACACAAATGTGTCGTCTCAGCTATTGTACACTCTCGAGACATGTGCCCTTGGCCACCACTTCTAAAACAAAACACGTCCCTTGGTCCCCTTATAGATACATCTTCTGATCGACTCATCCCAGTCTTTCCACCTCGAGCCTGAAATCTTCCACGTGCACTTCTATTATTTTTAAATTCTTGTCCCTTAGATACTCCTCGTGCTACGCCTTGAGATGAGGTTCCCATCTCACATCCATATGACTTCATACTATCATATCTAGCTTTCTTCGATTGTTCGGCTTGCATCTCTTTCATTGACTTTTCAGATACCATAGCTCTGTCCACCAGATCCACATAATCTGTGATCTTCATATTAGCAAGCATATTTTTTATATCTACATTCAACCCAGATTGAAACCGATCACATTTACTTTCTTCTGTCCTCACCAAATCAAGTGCAAATCTGGATAAGGATATAAACAAATTTTCATACTCTGCCACCGTTCGGTTCCCTTGTTTCGGCATGATAAATTCTTCCTCTTTCTCCTTCCTGTAAAGCCTTGGGAAGTATTTTTCAAAGAACACATTCACAAACCTTTCCCATGTAATTGGTGGAGGATTTGCTGGCACTACTCCCCCAATTGTAGTAAGTAACATCTCTGTAGCATCTCACCATAACTTTGCATCATCCTCCAATCTAAAGGTTGCTAACAAAACCTTTTGTTCATCTCGCACTTCCATCACCTTGAATATTGTTTCCATTTTTCGAATCCACCCCTCTGCCACTAACGGATCTGTAGTCCCCGTAAATGCTGGAGGACTTAACTTCATGAACCTCGCATGCACTTTATCCCTATCACCGCCATGTACTCCACCTCTTGCTTCTTCCACCAGTTGTGCCACAGCACGTAATATTCTTCCCACATCATCAATAGGTTGTTGTTGCACCTCCGGTTCATCCACTTCAATATGTCTATGTCCTTGCTGACTATTAGGTACATAAGATGCCTCACCTTTCGCTGTATCATGCGGCTCATGTGGATTCATCACTCACTGCAATATAAATAACTTAAACAAAATATAATAGCAGCAGTTTAATATTAACATTTCGTCAAAATCCAAACACATAGCAAACTCACGTTCTAGTGTCCACTGCCAATCTAGACCCTCACACCCTGTCCAGAACCTAATAACCACGCTCTGATACCAAGTTGTCGCGCCCCGACTTAATTAAGTTAAACTCATCCTTGTTAATTAGCGATAAATTGCCTTAAACAATAAGCAATGCTTTAATAAATCTCTAAGGAAAAATAGCATGAGTTTTTTTTTCCAAAGGTATGTGTAGATGAAAACATAACTATATTTACATGTAACCTATAAGTACTACACAATTTTACATAACCAAGATCTTTAGTTTAATATTTACACAACAAGATTCTAGATATTCAAACTATACTAGATATCCGTCACTCCCCCGTTTTAAGGTCCTAACTTGGCAGTGAACTCCAACTGATAGGCGTACCTGAAACATAACATTATAGGAGTGTAAGCAACACAAGCTAAGTGAATGACCATATTCCACACATATAACCAATTCAAATAACCATTTTTATTTTCTAATGTTATACCCCAATAGGAATTGTGTGACTCTCGCAAGCCTGGACCCGCCAGTCCAATTAACTCCCAGTTAATGGGGAACACCAAATCCCCTAATTAGGCCCGAGTACAACAAACCTTTAAATTGGATTAACGGGGCCGCTGCGTCCCGTAGGACCCACCAGTCCTTAACATTAGATAAAGGACTCACTAGTCCATATCATTATATAACATCGCTTAACATTTTTAATCATATGCATATGTTTCCTAAATACGACATCACTCCCATAAGTATTTTAACACACGCGTTTAACTAAACATTTTCATATGAACATATAAGTATCTATATTTCATAGGACAAGTCACTCACCTTGGATTTGGTGCTAAGATTAATACCAAACTACTTCCTTGGTATTGTAGTATTAGCTGCTTCCCCACCTAACAAGTCAATGCCATTAGTATTTGAATACACCGATTAACATCAAACCCAGTAATACCTCACATCATTTGGTCAATCAGAAATAACTAAAGAGAAATTAAATATGGTACTTCACATTTCTATAACACCCAATTAATTAGGGTTCTAACACAATTTACGGAATTAATTTACGAATTCGCTAGACAAAGTTATGCCCATTTTATTACAACCTGTTCCAAATCGTTTCTCAAGAAAAACAACAACACAACTTCAACTTCCTAGAATTTTCATAATTTTTATACAATATAACTTTGCATGATATTCCACCCAATATCAGTAAACATATTGAATAATACAAAATTAATGTTTCATAATTTTTAGGGCTCATTTTCTATGTCGAGCAAAACGTTAAACGCCTGGTATGCTTTCTTGTTACTTTAGGGCAGATTTTAAACCAAAACTTCAAACTATCACCAATGGTTCATTCCTTGGTATTTTTACACAATTTTCGGATATGTTATACATGTATGAGTATATGTTAGTCTCCAACTTGAATCACTCAATTCCAATAAGTATTCCATGACTTATGCCATTTTTAGCATAACTAGGTCAAAATGGAACATTAAGGCATAACTTAACATTTTTAAGCATACATAACCTTGAACTTGAGTATAATTCATGGAAACATATAATAAACATGTTTTAGCATAAATATACATCAAAATCATGAATTTTCTAAATCAAAATGCTTTACGAAAAAATGATGTAAATTTAGGACTTTAAAGTATGCATTTACGATCCTAGCTCCAGTTCTAACTTATGTTCTTAACCCATCCTTGTTCCAACACAATTCAGCAATATGGGTATCATTAAAATATATATCCAAGCCAAAAATAAAAACACGTCAAGTATAAAACTCATCCATGTGATCAACTTTAATAAATATGTAATTACCTTACGAGGATTCCTCGATTTATAGAAAATTTCCAAAGATTTCTTTGTTAACTTTCTTCTCTTTCTCTCTCTTTAGGCAAAACTTGTTATTTCTTATGAGGAAGAAGACATACTTCTCAGTTATAATCAAAAATACGTTATATAGTGGTCCAATAGAAATTGGTGTAGTGTTAACACATGATTGGTTGGATGAAAGGTCGAATTAGACAATTCCATTAATGACACATTTGTCTCATCTTGGTAAAATTACCGTTAATCACTATCACGGCCCCCGATTTACTCCCTCTTTGTGTCTATGAGTAGATAACTTAAACATCTACAACTTTCATATTTTGTGTTTTCCCAAAATCATAGCCTAATTTGGTCTCGAACAGGAAAGTAGCAATTTATCGAAAATCTCAAAACTTTCACATTTGGCGACCAAACATTGCCAATTTCGTATCAACACCCTAATTTACTTTTATAAACATAATCATGCATTAAAAATATAATTTATGATGCATTTAACCACATATCTAATCATATGTTCTAAACATGGTATCCTCGATCATAAGCTCAATTAGCACCTAATGTAAACAACACATATATCACATGAGCATGCATCCCCTAAACATGATAATTAACATGTTTAGCACACATAATCAATTTATAACTTATAACTAATAACTTATACTTAATCATGTAATTAGCCTTCCTAATCATGTTTTAGGGCCTTACATGTTACACAACTGTGTTCTAACAATCCCCCACTTGCAAATTTTGAAATTATTTTTATCGAGCAATAATCTATAGAATTGTGCATAAGCAAATGTGTCTTTCGACTTTAACCTTTACATAGTAAAGATGATTCAGAATATACTAGAGTAACCGTAGTTTTGAACTTTATCTTTGATAACATCCCACACACAACCCTACTTGGATGTAATTCTAATAGCTAGCACGTTATGGCCATGTGCTTTTATCCCAGTATAGTGAACGCTTTAGGAGTTTGCCCAAAATATCCATAGGAAGCGGCCCCACTTTCACATTCACATAGGTGAGTCTATCAAGAGTACTCCTGTAGCTAGGTACCCCACTCAAAATAGAGCTATAGATCTCATTAAGAGTTTTAGTAACTCACCCTTTACTCTCTTCAGGATATCATGCTCCATAGGGATGGACTCGGAGTAAAATCCCGTTCTATATTAATTAATAATCGCATGATTCAACTCATATCACTTGTGACTTGTTATTACCCTTTGAATATATTTTTGGGATCTCCAGTCTATATGTTGGGTTACCATAAAAAATGACTGATTTATCCAAGGGCTTTAGTCCCATCCCTTTCAAGGTGTTCCACACCTTCTCCTTAGCTAGTCCTTTCATCAAATGATCATCTAAGTTTTGTTCAGATCGTATATGATCCACCCTCACACCACCCGTAGAGATAAATTATCTAACAGTACTATGCTTACGATGTATTTGTCGTTTCTTACCGTTATAATAACGGTTCTCAACTTTTGCAATAGCCGCGGTACTATCACAATGAATCAAGACATCTGGTATTGGTCTTTCCCACAATGGGATATCTGACAGGAGGTTTCTTAACCAACCCGCCTCTTCACTAGCAGTAGCTAGCGCTATCATCCCAGACTCCATAGTGGATTGAGCCAAAATAGTTTGTTTCTTAGATTTTCAAGAAACTGCACCACTAGCGATGCTAAATATGTATCCACTAGTAGCCTTAGAATCATCAGATAGGATGTTCCAATCAGCATCACTAAATCCTTCAAGGACAGCGAGATGCTTATTATAGTGTAATCCGAGGTTCATCGTCCTTTTAAGATACCGCATGACCCTCTCAATAGCATGCCAATGATCCATACTAGGTCTACTGGTAAATCTACATAGTACTCCCACAGCATAAGCTATGTCAGGTCTAGTGCAAGCTTTAGCATAACGTAAGCTACCAATAATGCTTGAGTAAGCATTTTGGTTTACACTGTCGCCAGTGTTCTTAAATAACTTTACACTAAGATCAAATGGAGTACTAGCAGGTTTACAGTCAAAGTAATTATATTTCTTTAGAACTTTCTCAATGTAATGAAATTGATCCAAAGAAAGTCCCTTTTCTGACCTAGTAATATTAATTCCTAATATTACACTAGCCTCACCCAAATCCTTCATATCAAAATTAGCACACAATAATGATTTAACATTTTCTACCGCATGAATATTAGAACGAAATATAAGCAAATCATCAACATAAAGACATATGATAGTGCAAATGTTCTCTACATATTTATAATAAATGCATTTGTCACTTTCATTTATTTTAAACCCATTGGAGATGACTAGGCTATCAAATTTAACATGCCATTGTTTAGGTGCCTGTTTGAGTCCATAAAGAGATTTATCTAATTTACGTACTTTATTTTCTTGACCATGTACAATAAAACCTTCAGGTTGATCCATATAAATTTCTTCTTCTAATTCTCCATTTGAAAATGTAGTTTTAACATCCATTTGGTTTACAATTAAATCATTTAAGGAAGATATAGCAAACAGTACACGTATAGATGTTATTCTAGTCACGGGTGAAATGTATAAAAAAGTCTACGTTTTCTCTTTGTCTAAAACCTTTTGCAACAAGACGTGCCTATATTTTTCAACAGTACCATCAGGTTTTAATTTCTTTTTAAGAATTCATTTACACCCAATTGTTTTACACCCAGGAGGAAGGTCCACTAAGTGCCAAGTTTTATTTGTTTCCAAAGAATTCATTTCATCATTAATAGCCTCTTGCCATAAATCGGCATCTAAAGAAGATAAGGCTTCTTGAATAGTGTTAGGATCCTCCTCTAAAGTGTAAGCATAAAAGTCGGGACCAAAATCTTTTTCCACACGATCCCTTTTACGTTTTCGAATTTCTAAAATGGATTCATTATTTTCTTTATTTTTATTTAAAGAAATATTACTGGATGACACGCCCCCACTATTTCTCAATTTAAAAGGAAATTTATCTTCATAAAAATCGGCTTCATTAGATTCGATAATTACTTGATTTTGCAAGTCATAAACTCGGTATGCTTTGCTATTAATAGCATAGCCTATAAAAACGCACTCATATGCTCTACTTGTCAATTTAGATATTTTAGGGTCGGGTATACGTACATAGGCTAAGCACCTCCACGTGTCACGTTGGGCTTAATATTTTTCTAAATTTCATAAGGAGATATTTTCATTTTAGTCTTAGGAATTCTATTAAGTACGTGACACACAGTCAAAATAATTTCACCCCACCAATGTGAGGCAGCGCCTGAATTTAATAAAATAACAACTAATTCAGTTAATGTCCTATTTTTTCTTTCGGCTTTACCGTTCATTTCGGGCGAATAAGGGGTAGTTTTTTTGTGAATAATACCGTGGGATTTATAAAATTCAATAAATGGTGTAGAATCATATTCGGTGCTTCTATCACTACGTAACCTTTTAATTTTTCGATTAAATTGATTTTCAATTTCATTTAGGAAAATTTTAAACATGTCAAACGCTTCACTTTTATTTTTCATTAAATACACAAATGTATAATCAGAACAATCGTCAATAAAAGTTATAAAATAACGTTTGTCATTTATAGTTGTGACACCATCCAATTCACAAATATCCGAATGAATTAAATCAAGTGGTTCAGATTCTCTAAAAACAGATTTATGTGGTGTCTTAGTGATTTGTGCTTGACTACACCATTCACATTTTTCAAAATTATTTAATGATAATTCTGGAATTAATCTTAAAGTGCTCATATTTTTAACAAGTCGTTTATTAACATGACAAAGCCTAGCATGCCAAACATTAAATGAACAAGCAATATAAGCAGAAGGAGAAATTTTATTCATTGCATCAATATTCAATTTAAACATCCCATCAGTGGCATAACCCTTACCTACAAAAACTCCATTTTTGGTCAAAGTAAATACATCAGCACCAATAATTTGAGTAAAGCTAGCTTGATTGAGAAGATAACCCGAAACCAAATTTTTTCTTATCTCGAGAGTGTGAAGAACATCTTTGAGGATAACAGTTTTTTCCGAAGTAAACTTTAATTCCAAATTTTCAGTACCAACAACCTCAGTGGAGTGAGAATCATCCAACAACACCTTCTTATCTGCAGTCTCAGAATAAGTCTTAAACAGAGTACGATCATAACAGATATGGCGGGAAGCGCCAGTATCCAACCACCACCCTTCGACACCGCTAACCATGTTGATTTCTGAAATCATAGCACATAGGTCCTTTTCGGTCAAATTCGCTTGTGCTTGTCGCACATTGCGACATTTGCGAGCCATATGGCCAGGCTTGTCACACTTGAAACAGAAAAACTGTCCCGAGTTGCTAGACTGTCCATTTCCAGGGTTCTTATTCTTATTTTGAGTCTGAGCCTGATTTTTAAAATTTTGGTTGTGGCTTTTTTTCTGATTTTTCATATTTTTTTTGTTTGCCTTTAAAAAAATTGGAGTGTGGTTCTTTTTCTTATTTTTGTTGTTAGATACAACAAGAATTTCATCTTTGTAGTCCTGTTTTCGGGATTCCTCCTCAATTCTCAATTTAGTAATGAGTGACTCTAGTGAAAATTCTTTAGACTTATGCCTCAAAATATTTTTAAACTCTTTGAATAGTGGAGGCAATTTATCAATAATTACAGCCACCTGAAATTGCTCATCTAAAGCCATGCCCTCGGAAATAATTTCATGGGCAATCATTTGCAAATCATCGATTTGAGCAACAACAGATTTGTCATCCGTCATTTGAAATTTCAAATAACGGCTGACGGTATATTTTTTAGCACCCGCCTCCTTCGTGTCATATTTTTTAAACAATGCATCCCAAACATCTTTTGCAGTTTTATAATTGGCATAATAGTCATAAAGTTCGTCACTTAGAGCATTCAAAATATAGTTCTTGCACAGAAAATCATTTTCCTCCCAAGTTCTAATTGTTTTGCTTTCCTCAACAGTAGGTGGATTATTTACTACGGGTTTGTCAAATTGAACACACGCTGCGACTTTTTTCGTAGTTAAATAAAATAGCAATTTTTTGCTCCAACGTTTAAAATGGGTGCCTTCATATTTGAAATGCTTGTTAGGTTGATAGAGTTAATTTCGTCCATGGCAGAATAGGGAACACCTTAAAATTGTTGTAGTAGCAATTTAAATAAATGCAGAATTAAGGAACGAAATTGCCCAATTTTGGAGCGAATAAATCTGAGGCAGAAAGTATAAGAAATCCCGAAAGCAGTAACAGTCTATAACACAGCTGAGTCGCGGACTATGTGGCTCTCTTTAAGGTGTTTCGCGGCTCTACCCAATGTGTGTTGACAGTCACAATTGCCTCGTCACCCCCAGGATAAAACAACCTCCAATAAATAAAATATGGATTGATAAAGCACAAGAATCAATCCGGTTCATGTACATCCATTCGTAATAATTGCTCGAGTTTAATAATAAATGTGGGGAGGATTTATTATCCCAGTGTAGGAAGAAAAAAATTCGGAAGGAGTTTTGTGTTTGCAAAAGGCAGAACAGGTATGTCAAAAACGGAGGTGGAATACCTCTTTTATGGTGCAACAAAAAAAAGACGTTGGACAAAAACGTGGAGAGAAAAATCTGGAAAGTAGTGGGCAACTGGGTTGAAAAATTCAACTCAGATATAATCACGTTTTAATTTTCGAAATTAAAAAAACGTTAAAAAATAATTTTTAAATCCCCCAAAAAAATTCTGTATTTGTCCAAAAAATTATTTCTTAATGAGCCCAAGCCCAGGACCCAAGACCCGGACCCGGGCTGGACGGACGGCAGCGATGGCTCGCGTGCGTGTGTGACTTGGCCCAATGAGTCCCCCACCCATACACACAAAACATCTAATGCCCAAAGGGCTTGCCCATTTGTTCCAAATAAATTGTAGATATACTCAACTCATTTCATACAACCCACCAATGTGGGACAATGCCTAAAGGCATTTTCAAAGTTTGCACTAACTAACAATAGCTGTTAGACAGCTGTGTTCCAACACATATCAACCCTAGCCTTATTTTATTTCCCCTCTTTCTACGAACAGAGGAGCCGTCCTCTACGAACAGTAGCCCTCCTCTTTCCTTACAAACATCAAAGGTAAGATCTGTGATTAAGATCTGTTATTTTTTCATTCCTTAAAAATAGCAAACCCTCCATACAAACAACCCCTCTCCTTTTAAGATATGTTATTTAAGATGTATTATTTGTACATACCTGTTCAAATTTGTTTTTTCATCCATCCCTTATATGTGTTATTTTTTAGGGTGTTTTTATGTGAATCATTATTTTTTTATTGGAGCCCCCTATTTTTTTTAACCCGTGATTTGGGATGAGATCCTTTCAACTCCCCCCAACAGAATCGGGTTTTGACAAAAAAAAACAGTGTTGATTATTAACAATAGCAAATGTTGAAGACTTAATTTTATTCCCACTGATGTGTCCACCAGAATCTCTTGCAATGTTGAAGACTTAATTTTATTCCCCTGTGTTGACATTTGGTATTGTTAAGAATAGTGTTCATTATTAACAATATCAAATGTATAATTTTTTCCCTCCGATGGAGGTGGCATTTGCTTCCTCTGTGTTGACATAAATTGTTTAAATGATATTGTTTGTAGTATGGATATTAAGAGATAATGAAAAATATCATTTGATTGTATTTAGCTAATACTAAACATATGAGAATATGTTTTTAGTTTAACAAAAGATGATATCTGATATCTGATATCTACATTACGCATGTTGTTTTCAGTTTAACAAAAGATGGGGGGCATTAACAGGGGTAAATACCTGTTAAGATGTGTACATACCTGTTATTTGTGATTGTTGAAATGTTAGGTGTACATCCATTATTTGTGATTTTTTTATACCTGTTGAAATGTTCAACGCCCTGTTATTTTTGTTAAGTCTGTTATTTTTTTTCAACACTTGAAATGGTATTTTTTTCCAACATTTGAAGTGTTATTTTTTTTCAACACTTGTTGTAATTATTGAAATATTGGGTAATATTGAAATGTTGAAAACATTTGTTTGTTTTAATAAAAAAACGTATGCTGTTTTTTAAAGAATATATATAGCTGTTTTTAATGCAGTTTTTAATTAAAAAAACATATGTTGTTTTTTAATGCAATTTTTTATTGTGTTGTTTTTAATAAAAAATGCAGTTTTACAAAATAAGTGGTGTTTATAATTGAAAAAGGTGTTTTTTTAATAATTGAAAAATTGTGCTGTTTTTAATGGGCGGATCGAATAGGACCGAGACCGAACACGGATCGCTTAAAAACCAAATAGGATCGAGACCGATTATTCACGTCCGGTCTCTGTCCATAATTTTCTAAGAATGATTAATATGATCCGGTTTCGAAAATACCTCAAAATCGGATCAGACCGGACCGGACCGCGAATACCCCTAATTGAAAGTCTTAAGCACTACTTCAATGTTTTTTACGCAGTGTATAAAGATGTGAAAATTTGTGACAAAGAGGTTTGCCACTTAATGACTAAGAGGGATTCACAAGGATTCTCAGGTATGTTTGGTAGCAGTGATTGCATGCGTACCGAGGATAAAATAATTATCTTATAGCATGGCAGATGACTTTATCATAAGAAGCCAACCATCATCTTAGAGGCAGTTGTTAATCATGGCCTTTGGATATGACATGCCTTTTCAAGGACAACTAATTTGCATAATGATTTGGATGTGATGGACAATTATGACGTTTTTTCATGAGTCGATTGATGGTGCTACCCTTGATTGTAAGTATGTTGTTAACAACTATGTATTTGATGGGATACTACATTATTGATGTATATAATCCAAGTGCATAACATTTATTCTATAATATATGGTCCTTTGAACACAAAGTAGAGGTATTTTGCTTCAAGTGCCATCAATCAACACATAATGATGTAAAACGAGCATTTGTATGTTGCAAACTCGTTTTGCAATTAGTAAGAGAATGCACAATGGTGAGACTAAAATACAAAAAAATTTGTAAGGGTGAGGTTTAAGCAACAGAATCTGTAAGGCAATTTGCATAGGTTCTGCAAGTATACAAATCATGGGGAGAATTTGTAAATGGTTCTTACGAACTTTAGAAGTTCGTAAGAATTGGTACGAACTTTTGTTGTTCGTAGCAACTCCTACGAACTTCAGAAGTTCGTAGGAACCATTTTTTACCACAAGAAATTATATATTTGGATTTTTACGAACAACATTTGTCCATAACATTTCCTACGAACAAATGTTGTTCGTAAGAAAAGTTGTTTTAATTCCTACGAACAACACAAGTTCGTAGGAACTGATTATCATTTTCTCCATACTCCCTCACTATGTACTGCCATCTTGAACGAAAGGTAAAGCTCCTTTTGCTTCTCTAACTTTGCAAATCAAGAGCATCCACCACTATGGATGCTCTAATGGGTGCTAGGATTTGGTATAAAGATTAGTTAAGAAAAATAATCATTATTGCATAGTTTTGCACAAACACAATTGTTAATGATGAATGCGATAAAGACAAGGGGTCCGCCACCATTTAAGCCACCAACAAATGCTGCCGAAGTTGAACTAACTACTCGATAATGACTGTGTTGATATTTTTATGTGATATATGGGACTACTCGCATCGGCGAGGGAGTTAACTATACTCTGCTACATTATCTAATTTGAGTATTCGTGTAGTTTTCACTACATCATTTAATGCGTATGTATCTCAATATTTGTAACAACTAGGTGTAAACCTGCGCGATGCGCGGGTGAGGCCATTGGTGGCAGCCGATTTAACGTTTGAGTTAAAAAAGTGTTTAACAACAATTGACTTGATATAGGGACATCAATATTTTATAAATTTCATACAAAAAATGGACTATCATAAGAAAAGATAAAACAACTTGCAAATTTTTTTAGATAAAATCTCACAATTAAAACTATATCAATATCAAATCTAACTTCCTATAAATGATAGAACTCGAATTCGAAAATTAGACAATCAAAATGGTCATTCCACATTAAATCAAACTACCAAAAAATAAATTGTCCATTAAAAGTTAAACTAAAAAAATGAAAATTCAAAAGATATTCTTCTGGCAAGTCAAATTTCAAATCCTCCGACGTAGTTTCCAAACTGATTTTCTTCTCCGCTTATAACTAAATGTACGAAGCTTGTAAAAAATATTCACTACTTAAATATATACCCATGCGATATAGACAAATATATATGCTTTTTACGTAAAATCCACATTAAACATTTTTATGTTCATTGATTATTATTCTTAAATCTAAGATAAGTGAAGTAAAATATTACATTTGAAAGAAAAATAAATATACATAAAAATAAAAATTAGATTTATGAAAAAGAGTGTTTTTTTTAACTTGTCATCCTACATTTTATAACGACATTTGTGTTTCTACCCCACTTTTTTTTATCATTTGCTATTGCCCCCCAACGTTAATAAAATATGTTAGTTGCATTCAAAAATTTCATAAAAGACCATCTTACCCCCCGTTTTTATTCAATACAATATAACAGTAAAATAAATGAAAATGAAAACATATTTTAAAATCCAAAAATTATAGAAAAATAATTAAAAAATTTGCAAATTAGAGAAAATATTTTTGAAATCTAAAATTAGTGAAAATAAATTTAAATTAAAAAATTTATAAAAAAATATAAAAAATAAGAAGTAAAACATTTATAAAGTATTAACTATATCGGAGAAAACCTCTGATAAATCTGAAAATAATATAAAAAATATTTAAAATTTTAGCAAAATATTTTAAATGAAAAAAATATCATTTAAAAATTCTTAAAATAGAAAAAAAAAACTATCCCATTTTTTTATGGAAAACGGTAATAAATTTTTTTTGGGACAGATATTATAAATCAAGTAAATAAAAATTATTTTTGTAAAAGAAGAAGTTAAATAAAATAAAAAATAAGTTACTAAAAAAAGTAAAAATAAGTTAACATTTTCTTCTAACCACAGTTTTTATTTACGTGATTTAAAATATTCGTCGAAAAACTTTGTTTACTGTCTTTTCCTTCAAAAAAACTTTAGAGTTATTTTAATAACTTTCGTTTCAAAATAATAATTGTTTTTCTAAAACTATAAATAAATAAAAAATTGGTAACTTATTTTTCTAAAACTCTAAATATAAATTGTTTATCTAAGACTATAAATAGAAACCATTTTCTAAAACTATAAGTAAAATTTATTTTTTTAGTTACTTATTTTTCTAAAACTGTAAATAAAAATTATTTTTCAAAAACTGTAAATATAGAATTTTTCTTAGTAACTTATTTAATAAAATTTGTAAATAACACCTATTTTTAGTGACTTTTTTGACTTGATTTAACTTTCCTCTTTTGAAATATGTCAATGAACAAAAAAAAAAGAAATCATACATTCAACATAAAATACGAATGCTTTCTGATTGGCGAGAAGATTAGAGACGGAGAGATCGTCATAGTTGAGAGAGATGGAATACCTATGGAAATTCGTTGTTAATAAACATAAAACAAAGTCAAAATTGGCCTCGATTACTTACACGCCTCCTCCTTCACAATGGCTAATCACAATGCATGCACAAGTTCCTTACAAAAAAACACAACATTAAAGTCTTTCATAAAGAAAAATTGAGAACCAAATAAAAAATAAAATAAGCAACGAAAAACGTATTCGAGTTGTGTGTGTGAGAGAGAGTAATGCCAATTTTAACATTATCTATACATAGTATGGTCCTGCACTAATTTTATGTATAACCTGAATATATGATGTAAATACACATTATTTGATACAATTACGCAAAGAAATAAAAAAGGGTCTTATCTATTTATGTCATATTCTCATTATCAATGCCCAACCAACAATTCTACATGTATAACCCAAATACATGATGTAGACACTCATAATTTGATACAGTTACACAAAGAAATAAAAAAAAGGTCTTCTCAATTTATCTCATATTCTCATTATCAATGCCAAAGGTTAAGTGATTACAGTGGGAGGAGAGGCTAGGCTCAATTGGAAGTGATAGTACATATACCCAATTCTTCTACGTGTGTTGTTCTTTGTTGAGACCCACAAATGTGTGGCTTTTGGATGGCTTGTCTGCTTATGGTGGCGATGCCGGAAGGGAAGGTAGTCGGCGTGGCCGATAAGAGGATCGGGGGAAGACGAAAAATCATCCAGATCAGCAGCAGCAAATAAGGATGCTCGGTCATCATTGTCTTCAAATAAATTGATTTTGGATCTTCAGTGGCCACCATAGTTTCCTTCTCCATCTTAATGAGTGAGATGGAATCATAGACCTTTCTTGTGTTGCAATTTTGTGTAGAGAGAGAGATGAATCCACGTGTAGAGGAAGTGGGGGACGGGTGAAACGAAGAGGGTTCTTCTTCGCTGGGGCTTTCTCGGCGACGATATTCTTAAAATGGAAGCTCCTTGTAGTCAAATGCCCAATGGAAGGCAAGAAAAGATTTTTCGAGCTTACCTTATGATGATAAAGGAGGAGAACATGATCGTGAAACTTTATTCCCAGAACTGCCCAACTTATGACGATGACGAAGGTAGTAAAGCAAGGGGACTGGAGGGGACTTGGAGGAAGAGAAAAGGACACAGAGAGAGAGAGAGACGACCCTGAGGGTATGAAGCTGTAAATATTTATTATTTATATATAAAGTTTGTGCATTCACAGTGGAAGAACAACGACTATTCATCTTCTCATCAAATCAAACCCTTTTTAGTTTATTTTCATTAAATATTTACAGCCAAATGACGTTTATTGAGAGGGACGTGGACACCTTAATTGAGAGGGAACGTTAATTCTTGTATAGCATTTTAGATTATTATATATATATAGATGTATGATCATTTATAAATACATATTTAACTTTGTCCATAACATTACTTGTAGCAATACATAAGATTATTTACATTTTAAAATATACAAATAACATTACAAACTACATCATAATTTTTAATACTTGTATTAATCATAAAATAGAGGTTTACTTGAGTGGTAGTTCACATTCACGGATCTAAGAACAAGGATGTTGGCGGTCTCTTAAATGTTGGTTGATGCCATAATATTAACGTCAGAATAGTTTGTTTCAGCATCAAGATCATGATTATTGGAAGATCATAATTGTTGAAGGGTTTAAGCTTAACCTTGAGACGCCTCTACTAATTTATGAAATCACATATGCTAAGATTCCATCGAATTTTGTGTTTTAATTTGAAAAACTGGTCAGAAAAATCCTTTCAAGTTCAATTCACATTCCTCTTAATTGTTGTACATATGTAATCGATGACCCTTAAACACAATATACAATTATGGATTCATTTTTTGTGGTTTATAATAAATGAGATTAAGGTTGGATGTATTGGGGTGAATTGTTTTCGAATGTAAGGAATATCGATCTAACAACGAACAATAAAAAGGAGAACAAATCAGCTATGGGGTGGGAATGGATTTAAGGCAAAGATGGATTGGGAGAAGGAATTGGAGAAATTTGAAACCTCTAAGTAAGCTTGAAGCCTACCAGAAGGGCTTGAGTAGGGGTGTGTATCAGCCGGATCGGATCGGAATATGGGTGTCCTTTCCAATTTGAAAAAAAAAATCGAAAAATCTATTTTTTTTCCAAATCGGCTGATTCAAAATATTAAAAAAAATTCATAAAATTATTATTCGGAAAAATATCGAAAAACTCAGAATTTGCAGTTTTATCTTTTTCAAAAAATATCGAAAATATCATTTTTCAAAATGATATATTAAAATCAGATAGTTAGAAACCATTAACCGAAATCGTTATAAGCTAATGTTAAAGGCACAGTAATCAAATGAGGAAGAAACCATCCATATGAATAAATAATAATATATATTTTTTGTTGCTACACTAAAAAGAAACAAGCAAATAATCCAATAAATGTCACCAAAAAACATTGTTATAATAAATCAATTACAAATAAAATGTCCTTCAATCATGTAATCTCAATAAAAAAATCTAATAATCCTGGCTGAACTTTGAAACTCAACAAATTTGTTCAAATAACCTGTGAAGAAAAGAAAAAATGGAAACATTATAAATTCTGGTACATCATAATAAATTTTGGTAATACAATATTATAAATTCTGACAGTATTTTAATTCCTTCCCACATATTAATTTCTTGCAGCATATTAAATTCTGGCAGCAACATTATAATCCAACATTATTAATTTCTGGCAGCATAATAATTCAACATTAATTTATATCAAAATATTAAACATGTATGCTAAACTTTTTTTCCCTCCTATTATATGCTAAACTGTTACACAACATTATAATCCCGTTGTATGCTAAACTCATGTATTGTATGTACATTAACATTTTCGGTACAACAATTTACAATATATAAAATTGTTAACTTTTAAGAAATCGCCTCAAGTAGAAGATTCGATGCAATAATTTTTGAAAATCTTACAATACAACTACAATGATTAAAAATGAAATTGTTTAACATTTCATACAATATAAATAAATTCGACTAACATATTTAAATAGAAATTAATTAAAATGAAACGAAGGTAACAGAATAATAAATTTCAAATTAAATACAAATAAGTATACCCCTCTCAAGTTAAAAAATAACCTCAAGTTTTTCTTCAACAAGAGACGGTGCAGGGTCTCTTAACTAATCTTATGTACAAGCCAAACACTTTTCAGTATTTGGGTTAATGAGTTTCGGAAAGGATAAAGAACTCAAGCAATTGTGCATATTCGTGCAGACATAAAAATTCCTTTAACATGTGCTTCTCTTCATAAAACCTTTTGTCATTGTGGTTATACAAATAATATGAAACTTTGGTTGTAAATCTTCACCAAAACCACCTAAAACCTTCTTTTTCAACATGACTAAAAGGGAGTTTATAAAGATTGAACATTATTGCTAGCGAATTACGACATTTTTCTTGGTCAAATTTCCAAGGGTAGCTTGACCTTTCGCAAAAGAAATAATTGTCCGTGTCGTATATACTTCAAACCCAAGAAACTCCTTACATTTTTTAATGTGGTTCCACAATTCGTTTATTCAACCAGAAGAAGGTGCATTAATAGCAGCATGACAAAAGATACAATCAACTTTACCATAATATATTTCAATTCCGTCTACAAGTTGTTTGGTAAAATAAGTCCATGCCCCCGAAGTTCCATGAATCTAGGAAGAACGAATTTGACACATATCTTTGACTTTTTCTGGCTACTTTTCATAGTAGGGGGTGCTATTTAATGCTGTGGAACTCTCCCCCATAATTGACATATATATGTGTGTCATTAAAACAAATCAGAACACATTGTTAAAAAAAATCATACCCAAGTATTACACATATTCTATATTGAAACACAAGTTTGTAAGGACATTATTTTACTGTCCGGTTTACATTTGTGTATGTCGTATACTACTACAAACATCGAAGACTGATTCAAGTTCAATCATGCATCAAGACGGATTCGAATATCAAAGTTCTTCAACATTCAAGCCTCCGCGAGATTAATTTTGGTAAGGTTGTGTTTAAGTACTTTAGCAGTTCACTTAGAGTGCTGAGATAATTTTCTAAAATATTTTCTAGGTTTAGAAGCGGAGTTTTTCATTAAAGAATTTTTTCTAAGTGTTGAGACGTAGTTTTTGACGAAATAAAAAATATATTTTTTTAAGCAGCTCATTCG
The DNA here is from genome assembly GCA_949130495.1 of Sambucus nigra. Lineage (NCBI taxonomy): Eukaryota > Viridiplantae > Streptophyta > Magnoliopsida > Dipsacales > Adoxaceae > Sambucus > Sambucus nigra. The sequence goes on from OX422211.1 coordinate 168,930,501, forward strand.
AGCGAGATAAACCAGTGGTTCGAGCGACAGAGCTATCTTGCGCGAAGTCTCGTTCGAGCGAAAACCTGCTTCGTTCAAACGACATACCGGTTTCATTCGAGCGACGCACCGCCTTAAGTTTTTTATATAAAGCGTGTTAAACTACTCTATTTTTGTTAAGAAGACCTGACATTTTAGTTTCTACAAACACTGCAAATCGACAGAATCCTTTGTCTTCTTCATTTAGGGTTCAAATCCTTTTGTTTTCAATTCACAAAACATCCCAATCTTTATGTGAATTGTTTTGGATCCCAAGAACATAATTGTGTGAAGTTTCTCTTGTAGAGAAGATCTCTACTGCTGATCTAGGTGCCACTTGAGGGAGGTGCTGGACTGACGTGACCGCGTGTCAAAGGGAGTACTCGTGGGTGTTCCTAGGCTGACTGAACTGCGGTTCTTGTGGAGTTGTTGTGGAATTCCATTGTTCATTTAGGTTGTGGCCTATGAGAGTTTGATGCGGTAAATTCTTTACAGATTTCACTTGTAATCATTGTAAGTATTATTAGTGAAATAAAAGGTTTTGCCCTTCGGGGATTTTTCCTGAATCTGTGAGTCAACAATTCATATTTATTTGTGTTGGCATGATCCACTACACCTAGATGCATGTTTTAGGACTGAATTAAATTGGATTAAAAATTGACACCGATTAAATAATGTTAACTAGAAATTTGAGAATTCGGTTTAATAAAGTATCACACATACATTTCTTAAAGTGGTATCAAAGAGGGTTTCTCTAATTTATCAAGTGATCCTTGTTTTTAGCAAAAATTTGTGTAATATTGATTTTTTTGAAAAATATATTTTTTGAAAAATTGCAATTTTTTCGATGGAGCACTTATGTAATCGGATGCCCCCCCTTGATGACACGAGTCAGAGTTTTGATGATTTAAATAGTTTGAATTTGACATTTGCGAAAAGAATTGATTTGTTGGAAAAAGAAAATTATCGTTTTAAATCTGCTATGGATCTTTTGCAAACGGTTCAAACTCAAAGAGATTTTTATCGTGAGAAATTTGTTTCTTGGTACCATGACTTTAAAGCTTTAGAATTTCCCAAGAAGGAGAGTGATGATAGAGTCCTGTTTTTAGAAAAAGAATTAGAGGACTTTAAAAATTCTAGGAATTGTGTTTATGCCAAAGATGATAAAAATATTTTAATCGATGAATTTGTGGCTTGTGAGGAGACTCTTAGGGATAAGTGTGCGTATTTTAAGGGAGAACGTGATAACCTTCTACGAATAATTGAAAATTTAGAGGAGTCCCTAAAATTGGAAGAGTCTAATTTATTGCTTGAGTCAAAATTTTTGGAGATGAAAAATAATTTGACAGACTCCGATAGTGTTGGTAGAAATGGTAATGGCTCATCATGTTCTCATATTTCGAGTGTTAAATCCAGGACCATTTTTTATTTTAGAGGGTCAATAAATCCCAAGGACGTTAGAAAAGATCAACCCATAGGTGTCGTTCCACCCGTTTTCACATGTTCATACTGTGGTAGGAAAGGTCACCTCAGGCATTTTTGTTTGATCTTGGAAGAGGTCCTAGGAAGTTGAAGTCTAGAGTTTTGTTGGTTATCGAAACCCCTATTTGATGCTTCACATCTATCTGGGATAGGAAATCACTTTTAGAGGCACTAGATGTTAGACTAGCTGATTCTCGATTGCTTGCACATGATTCTTCTCTTGCTATATCTTATAGATGATTGTGTTTGTATGGTTTGTTTGTCATATGCTAGTTGTGCTTCATGTTATATGTTTTCTAGTGTTAGGACACGCGTACTTTTTGTATTAGATTTTTATTTTTGATAAAACTTTTGACAAAGCCAAAAAGATTTTATTTTTTGATAAAATTTTTGGAAAAAGACAAAAAGAGTTTTGTATTTTGTTTACACCATATATGGATGGACATTTAGGATGAACGGGTCACAATTTCATTCCATATCCACGTGACTATTTGATAGTGTTTTGATATGCGTCATAATTTCTTTTTTGTGCTTTGTAATATTTGGAGTCATTAAGATGTGATTTGTTGTTACTACAATATGTTTTACTCATGAGTTCCTTTATTTCACACCTGCACGAATTTGTTTGACTGTTGTTCTTATCTATCATATGTTGGTCGATGTGTTTTCATCTCAATTCTGTCTTTAAAATGAACTAATTGTGATAAAACTTGATAATGAAAGTAGTGCATGTAAAAATCGTTGTCATGAGTTTGTGTGATTTATTTGAAAAATGAGGAAGGGCTACGAAAGGTACTCATTTATCCTTTGCGTTTAAACCACCGTTTAAATCGGACCTAGAAAATGCATGTCACAAAAACAGAAGCCAAGGTCCAATGAGGTTGAAAAGAGCTCGAAAAAATTTAAAGGCAATAAAAAGACTAATATGCCATAAAGTGTACCAATAGGATTTAGTTTCATCACCTCAAAATAAAAATAAAAAATCATTATTATTTACGAGGGAGTTTGTATGGAATATAAAACGAGCTTGCACGTCTTGATAAAGTCATGAAAAAGCGTTTCATAGTTTTAGACGTTATTGGTGTGAAAATCATGTTTGACTTTGATTTGTCAATTGATTAAGACGATGTCATCTAAATTAACATTTTCGACACCTAAGGATGATTTTGAGATTCATTCTCTAGGAGTACACATATTCATCGTGCACATATGTTATGTGTGATTACATTGATTTGCCTATCGAATATGTTCACACCCATTCATTCTGTTTCCATGATTTGGTTGTCTTAGTGTAAATTCATAGTGTGTGATTTTTGTAAAATTATTTTTGCATTTTTTGTATGAAAAATTGAAAAATCAAAAATAGTTTGGGAAAGCTTTTAGGTTATTCCTTTGCATGAGCATAGTTTGATCCATGTTTTTTTGATTTTCTTGTCGTGACAACTCCATTTTTTAATTCGTTTCCTTATCTATTTCGGACAATTAAAAAGGGGGATAACGAATTATGGGGGAGATTTGATTATTGATTGATTTATTCTTATATCATTTTGAATCTCGATGAGTCACGAAGGTATTTTCTTTGTCTCATGTGTGTAGGTACAAAAATTGAGGATCATTATTTTGCACACCCTGATGAGAAACGCTTAAACATATGAAGATTTGATGTTGAAGATTTTTTTAAGAAAAGTTTTAGACTTACATTTTTAGTACCTTTTCAGTTTTGGGTTCATGGGAGGGTATTAGATTTGTATAGGCATTCTGATTTGATAATTCAAATATTTTTATTTTGTACCGGCATAGACATAGGGGTAGATTTGTAAGGACATTATTTTATTGTCCAGTTTATATTTGTGTATGTCTTATACCGCTACAAACATCGAAAACTTATTCAAGTTCAATCATGCGTCAATACGGATCCAAATATCAAAGTTTTTCAACATTCAAGCCTCCACGAGATTAATTTTGGTAAGGTTGTGTTTAAGTACTTTAACAGTTCACTTAGAGTGCTGAAATAATGTTTCTAAAATATTTCTAAGTGTAGAAGTGGAGTTTTTCGTCAAAGAATTTTTTCATAGTGTTGAGGCAGAGTTTTTGATGAAATAAAAAATTATTTTTTAAGCGGCTCCTTCGAGCGATAAAGCTATTTTGTGCGAAGTCTCGTCCGAGAAACAACCTGCTTCGTTCAAACGACATACCAGTTTCATTCAAGCGACGCGCCGCCTTAAGTTTTTTATATAAAGCGTGTTAAACAACTCAATTTTTATTAAGAAGACCTGACGTTTTAGTTTCTACAAACATCGCAAATCAGTAGAATCCTTTGTCTTCCTCATTTACGGTTCAAATCTTTTTGTTTTCAATTCACAAACATCCTAATCTTTATGTGAATTGTTTTGGAACCTAAGAACACAATTTTGTGAAGCTTGTCCTGTAGTGAAGATCTCTACTGCTGATCTAGGTGCCACTTGAGGGAGATGTTGGGCTGACATGACTGCGTGTCAAAGGGAGTACTCGTGGGTGTTCCTGGGCTGACTGAACTGCAGTTCTTATGGATTTACTGCCAAATTCCATTACTAATTTAGGTTGCGGCCTATGAGAGTTTGATGTGGTAAATTTTCAAACACTAGAACTGCTAAAGATAATATTGAGATCCAAATATAGCGCTAACATAGTGCTAGAACTACTGATTATAAGAGGGGGAGTATAATTTCGACTGATCAAGGAGTGCTAATATAGTGTCTTTGTCGAACAAAATAGGGGTATACGTTGGGGACAAAAATATGATTTTCACACACAAGATAATGATAATAAAAGCAATTTATTTTAACGCAAGGAAAGAAAGATAATAAAAGGAGACAAAACACAAGATATACATGGTTTGACTGGTCTCGGCCTATTTCCATGGGGTAAAAGGAGGGGGAATTCTTATATTAATATGGAGAGTTGTAGAGAATGTTTTTGCATCCTAAGATTCTCTTTATTTTACGTTACATGAGACTTTATATACTCAGCCTTTATAATGTTACTCGTATTTTGTAGTGTACGCATGTTGGAGGAAGATGAATTGAGATTTACACATGTTCGTCCTAATGGCTCCGCATGTCTCCACGCCTCCTATTCACCAGGGTTCTGGATCTCTTTAATAGGGAGCGTGGTAGCCATTTGGGGGAACGAACGGTTGATAAAGTCTCATGAGTTAAAAATGTCTAACAGTTATTCAGATTAGGATGAGATCTCGACTGACGAAGGTAGGATGTTCGACGATTAGTTCTGTTAGTAAACTGCTAGTTCCCCATATGTAGATTACCTAACCATTCATTCGGCTTTCGGTTATGATTCCCCCCATTTGGTGCCGAACCGACTAAAAGTACTTTTCATCAGTTAGTTGCTAGACTCTTTGTGTTCACAGAGCTAAGCCAAAGAGTCTTGTACACAACCGAACGGGGTTCAGGTTATTTGCACCTGTCCAGCCTTTCACGACGCTTAGTGATGAATGTGACAGCTGGTTTAGTCTTGATTTGTGGTGATCCAATTGCCGACGTAAGGATAAGCTTTAGAAATCATGATTCGACGATAGTCAGTCCTAATTTGAGACGCCACTAGAATAAAGCGCCATAATGATCGCACCCTTGGCGATGCAAATATTCCCAAGATGCGCGTGGGCATCTGAATTCAACCCGTGTGCTTGGAAATCTCGTGTCACCCACTTAATGCCTACGTCTCTTGAATCTATCAAAATTTGGCCTTTCCTCCTTCAATATAAATACCAGGGAACTTTCATTTCCAAAAATTTTCATCTTCAAAAACCTATCTTGCTAAGGCATTTCCCACTCTCTTTTTTCTTGAATAACCCCTTTATCCTAATTCCTCATTTCTAGATTTCGTGAAGCCCTCCTTTCTTCTAATAAAGGTTTCATTCTTGTGGATTTTATAAGCGATCGTGTTTAGTCACTTTATTATTTTGTTGTTCTCACTAGGTTGTTTCTGTTTCAATTTTTATCCCTTTGAGCTTATTTAGTCCCGGCGTACTATAGTCTAGGCTTCACCGATCACTTTACTAGGATTAGTAACTTTATTTCCCAATTTCAAGGGGGTAACCCTCATATTTCAAACTTTGTCTCCCCTGACTCACCTTTGTTCCAATACCTCGACTGGCTTCAACTGCTTGGGCCATTTCTTAACCTGGCTCAGGATGAGAGGCTTTAGCATCAACGGGCCCTTGTGAACATGGTGGATATTGTTAATGACTTCAGGCCTGAACATAATGAAAGGGGGGAATCCACCCGAGGGGCTTCTTTGTCAAACACTAGTAGGCTTAACTGTATGCTCAGAGTCCAAAACACCGTTCAAGAAATGGTCCCTTCTAAACCCCCTTGCACTAGAAATACTAGGGGTACCCCCAAGCCTTTATGAGGCCATAAACCATACGCCCTGGCAGAACGCCAATGACTTGGGTTAACAACTTTCTCTTCTAAGGGCCTTGTCCATCCAGTTTGGTGATGAGATGTATTGTGCCCTAAATGATCATGAATAAGAGGTTTTTCTTCTACGAGCATTATTTTTGGGCTATCTTGGGAGTTCGTTGGCTAAAACCTGTTCGCGACATCCTCTTTTTCATGAACCTTGCACCATCCCAATTAACAGCTAACGCTTAATGGATCTAGATAGGATACATGATCCATTTCCCCGACCTGTTTGGCCCCGAGCATCCCATGACCGTAGGCGAACTGTTGATCGTCTATAAACCCAAGGCCTCATGAGGAAGGTGGTAGACCCTCACTTGTAGACACAAGGGTGAAATCTTTGTTACCTTCTTCCCCTATTCCAACCATGATTGGAGACACCAATTCCTCTTCATCAAATGTGAAAGGTGGGAACGTGATGTCGAGAATGAACTTATGGGTCATCTCTTTATGTTTCGCTAGTCTGGAATAAGCCCGATTTGAGTGAGTCTTGTATCTTTGAAAATTTTTACTTCATCTCTTTCATGAAACTTATTCATACTAATGATTATGTCCTTTGTGTTATGCATGAATTTTTAACGAGCTTCCCGACATCCCAACATAAATTACAAAGAGGGTTCGGGAAGCTATGGGGAAAGTCCTCCCATTTAAAGAACTCTGTAATCTTCCTCGACTGAGATAACTAGGCTTTATCTCAAGGGGCGATGAGGTGCATGATTGGGTGGTCTTCATATTTGGGATGATACCTAAGGGCATCTCCCACTTCTCAGATTCCAACGTTCGTACTTTCTATAATCCTCATGTATAACTGGTTTATGCTAAAAAAACTTTTGGCGTTGTTTTGTCGAATTGACTAACTTTACCTGAATATTTTTATAACTGCTGGAGAGATGTATTATCGAGCCTACAGACAGTCCCTTAAAAGGAACAACCAAACTTCGATCACCCCTTATCCCGTTATTATGATCGTTACTTAATCGATCACCCTCCTACTATTAATAACCCCCTATTTCAACTGACTGAGGTTGTTGAAGCCATTTGTCCCTTCAATAAAGTTGAAGAGACGTCCTCCATTCGGTTGGTGGATGAAGAACCTCTTTAGAGGAGGTGAGTTGAAAAAAGGCTTATGGAGATCGAAACCACTCTAACTTCTGTCCAGAGGAGGATTCTCATTGATGATGAAATGGTTCCTGAAGTTGAGGAGGGGAACAATAATCAACCCCAACTGTGATGGGACAGTCTTAAAGAGAACTATTTGGCTTTCCAAGAGGCTGAGGGGCCGGTGAGATAGAGCACCTAGAGGGACGATCGATCAAAAGCGGGAAGAAGATTATGCAGTTAGGGTTGCAGGTAGTACTTTCCCTCTTATTTTTCTTAACTTCTTTCAGCATCATGTAACTGACTTCTCTTTGTTCTACCTATGGGCATTCTTAGGATGTACATGTACCAAAAGTGGAAAGAGAGTAAGGATGAAGTCAGGGCTATTTCTAAACTGAGGAGTGAACGGGAGACTGAGAGAGGTCTTCAGACTAAGGCTGAGAAGGACCTCACCACTGCTAAGGCTGAGATTGAGAACGAGAAGTAGGCAAAGGATACTGCCTTGACTGAAGCGGCTGAACTGAAGCATCAACTACAGATTGAAGCGGCCAACCTGAGACATTTGATGGAAGAAAAGAATAAATAGAAGGACGAGGCTGTCAAATCATAGAGATCCCTTTCCCCTCTTATCAGATTCATTTATTTGAGGTCTTTTCAGGCCTTTTATCACTGTGTGGTGATGAAGTATTAGTCCTTCGTAAATGGGTATCACGAGTTGGTGAACCGGGTCAAGGCGTCTTATCCCGAGGTAGACTTATCTTCATTCGACCCTGAAGATTGAAAAAGTGATGAGGAGGAGCCGATGCCTTTTCCTTCGTGCATGGATCAAGAAGGATATGCTGAATACCAAAGGCTTCTCACTGAGCCTTGGCATCCGGTCGGATTTGAGAATGAATACCTTTATGTGTCCATGCATGAAGAGATAAGTCACATTTTTCATTCTTCTCCTGCTCATGATCCACCCCAATATCCATAGACTCTCCATATCTTATATTTATAAACATTTGAATTTTTAAGTGTGTAATATTATCTTCGGCCTTGTAAACTTGGATTTCAAACTGCCTCCTTACTTGTTATTTTGAACCTAATTTCTAACCGACTTGGTTTAATATTGTGGTCATTGTGACCTTTAACTTATTTTGATTCCACGTCTTGGTTGATTTTAGTTATTGGTTATCTTTGAATTTTTGTGAGTAAGTGATGAGGCATAAACTTTGCAAATGAATTTTTCGTTGGGTGTTTACCGCCTTCAAAAAAACCACAACTTAGTACACTATGGAGTGTAGTGACAAGTAGGGTTCGAATCCATAGGGAACGGTTCTAGAATCTAATTAATTTATTACTTCACAAATAAAAGTATAAAATATGATCTTTGGTTTTAAAACATTTTATACTACAATGAACACTAGGCAAATATGTAAACTAAATTATATAACAAGAATGAATTTGGATTGCATCCCTACTATGAATAAACAAAATGTATAACGGAATTTGGTACGAAAATACAATTACCCGAGCATATTTAATTGATTATAAACATACCACATGGAGACACCAAACCCAAAAACTAGAGATCAAACTTTCAATCGTATATGGTCACAAATGGATTAACGTTTCAATGTCTCTTTAAACACTACCGTTTTGTGATAAAGGAAGTTAAACACATAATATTCCAATATCGATACACAAGATTTCAATTAAAAGTCATTAAAACCAAAACTTAAGTTTCAAGCACAAATACCTTTTAATGGTGGAATCATGATCCTAACCTACAAACTAGCAACAAAGCATGATAAACCAATTAAAACAACTAATTAAAGAAATAAACCAAAATAGAAATGAAAACAAACTGATTATATTGAATCACAACTAAATTATAAAGCTATAAAATGAAATATAAAACAACAATTAAAGGAAGAAGATAATGAATAGTAAATGAAACTTACAAAACTATCAAACCCTAGGAGAGAGAAATGAGAGAAGCTCCCCAAAAGAGGCTAAAAACATCCTCAAGCAAACCTCAAACGAACTAAAAATAAAGTCCCTAACTTAAAAGAATGTTTATATATAAATACCAAAGAAAAAAAAACCCTAAAAATAGAGTTATGCTTCTGTGAATAGTAGTCGAATTGATTCCGTTTTTGGCATAATCGATTTAGTAATTGACACTTGGAAAATTGAAACAAGCATAATTTCTTCATTTGGAATTGGATTGATGCACGATCGGAAGACACGTAATTGGATCAATATACGATCGGAAGACATGCGAAAATAATTCAATTTTATACATTTTGGTTTTTTGAAACCCTCAAATTTGCGCAGTATGAAATTACTAAATTATCCTTGAAGTTGAAGCACATGTCGAAACATTCTCGAAATGATCATAACTTCTTCATTCGGGATCGAAATAATGCACAGTCGATGGCCAAGTGAAGATAATTTGATGATATACATGCTGGTACTTTTATAACATCCAAATATAGATTTTGAAATGACCAAATTTCCCTTAAATTTGCACATTTCTACGAAACTTTTTCGAAACGCAACCAATTGCATCACTAAGCATTATAATACCTACAAAATCTCAAATATACCTTGAAAAATATATAATCATCAAGAACATAGGTTATCTAATATAAGAGATTAAATGTAGGAGTTAACGAACACAATCATGCTAGAATGCGTGAGAATAAAAGGAACTAAATGCAATATTTAATACTAATCACCCCCTAAGTACTAATCCTTAGTAATGAAACAAAAAAGAAGAAACAACAAAACAAAGAGAGAAAAACAAAATCGATTTGTACAAAGGATATAATGACACTTTTGTGGGTGCACAGTTTCAATAAGCGAATACAACAAGACGTTAAATCCCTAGGTTACCTTATTGGATGAGTGTTGTCTCATGAGTATTTTCACACATGGAACCCAAAAAATTCAAGTTTCATCCAAGTATGCCCAAATAACCAATAAGACAAGGTTAACAATAAGGAAAAGGATTTCAAAAAGTTATTAACAAAGCAAATGCAAGTTACACCCGATAGACCGTAATCATTAACATTATTAGAAACTTTGTCACAATTGAAACCTTAAATGTGGGTGGAAGAGCAAGCACAATAAAATGTTATGATTTGACAAAACTTTTATAATCCGGATAATCATTAAAGCGCGCATGCCATCAAACCTATCCGGTGATTACACTCAACAAATAAAACATTATGAATGGGGTGTAACACACAGGGGACATGCAAGCATAGTGAGTAAATGTAAATGGAAGCAAAACCGCACACATGCCATCAATGAAGAATGCTATATATAAAATGAAAAATTGTAATCTCAGTGAAAGGATACTATTCATTAAATGAAATGAAACACACTTTAATAGACTATCGCAATCATTATGACTTTTGAATCACATTCACCATCAGATCAAATAGGACTTTCAAAGGTTATAACATAGATTAGGTTAGTGTGTATGAAAATAATGGGATATTCACCGATTCAAAGTGCTCGAGGAGGACACTTGGGAAAAATGGAACGTTTGCGCAATTTTAAAATATATAAACAAGCAACGCAAATAACCAAAGAGAGTGAAGAAAATTATTTCTAATTATTTACAACATGGAATACTTTCACTTTTATTTTATTTTTCATTTTTCCTTTCATTTTTTCCACCCTCACATGCTTAATTGCAACCACATAACAAGAACATAAGAAAGTCCCAAGTTGGTTCCCAAACCAATGGTGTGAAAGGTATATGTATGGTTTAAAACTCCAATGTGTAGTAGGTTAAGGGATTTTAGGTAATGAAACAAATGGCTATATTTAGGATCAAAGGGACTTGACTAGGGAAAACATATAAGGTAAGGTCAAGATCAATATGAGTGTAATAACAAAGAAGGCCTATGATCATTTCCTAAGATTTACACGATTCTCGAGTCAAAATAACGTTAAAAATCATGCTCAAGTAACACATTTCAAATGAACTCGATTAATAAATGTTTAAATAAAGAATAATGATATTACTGACGAATTTAACATTTTCAAGAAGGAAATAGTAATGTATAAACACCCACAAACGGAGAAAAGTGCAACGCTCACTTGGTGTAAGTATATACAATGCAACAAAACATCACAAAGTTATAAAAGCCTTAAACCGAATCACTTAAACAAGAAAAGTACACATGCTTATGGGTTCAAAGTTTAATTCATGAATTTTTTCATAATATCAATGGTTTTTTTAAGAGTACTCCAAAAGTCAAAACTCCATTACAACGAATCTCAAAATATCCATAAAACATTAAATCTTTGAAAAGTCAAATAGGATCAAAACAATAATAAAATCAAAACTAAACAGTGAACAAAACCACACCACTAGCCTCCTTGATTTTTTTCTCGATGGTCTTGGAGACGAGTTTCGCCTTCACAATGATTGGATGCGACAACGACCACATACCCTTGCCAAGAACCTTAAAGTACCTGAAAAGGGTGACATTGAGGGCACGTACCTTATCAACGATGGCCTTATCTTTATCGTCTTGGGGAAGCATGGATTAATGCTTGTCAACATTGAAAATGGGGTAGTAGAACTTATTGCGGAGCTTGTGGAAGTACCTCATACTAACCTTGCCAAAATTACTAGGATGGTAGTGTAACACCCCGCCTAATTAAATACCGGGTGGCTAGTCCCATACCAAATTAAAACAGAATATACAGTTGGCTCATTCTTAGCATCACTGTCAAAAACATTTACAACTCACCCAATACTCAATTAAGCTGGTGTTAAAAACTTTTCAAATTTTAATTTAACAAAATCCATTTCCAGTTTAAGAATAACACAACACATTTTATTTTACAACACTGATAACCAATTAGATAACACAAAATAATTTGAATGCAATTGGAATAAACATTCCCAAATAATATTAATCCATTACAGTAATCCCAACAATATCAAATGTATTAAAATGACACGAATTCCATAGTATTTGACCCCGATAGAAGAAGATAACTGAATCCTTTGGGCGACATGCCCTACTAAGAGAATACTGTGAATCAAATGATGATAGGCGTCTAAGCAAAACTCTATAAATCCATAGCATGTCATAATCCTCTAAGGTTGGCGTCCCTGTTGCTGGACACCTGATATAGAAGATACAATAGAAAAGAAAATATGCAAGGAAACGGGTCAGAGCCCGATTGTGAAAATGATTTTTAAAACAGCAAGTATTTAACAAGTGCAATAAATCTTTTATTATGTACATGTTAGACCCAACTCTCACTTGCCATTCTCACCTCTCAACTACAGTGCACACTTAACGTTTCCTATTAACCTCCTAGTTAATGGTTCCTCTTTTCTAGTCTCCATATTATAATTCCATCCCAATATCATAATCCCCGTATGTCCCATACCATACGTCACATTATTATTCATTTAAATTTCTCATCGTTTCTCATTAACATGAATCATTTCTCATTAATATGAATTAAGCTTTTCAATTCTATAAGAATAAACATTCATTAACTTAATTCCATTCTTTTCTCAATTCGCCTTTATCTACAATTATCACATAGTAGATGACTTAACCACAATATAACCATTCAATCATTTAATTCATTATATATATATTCATATATAATACGGCACCCCGAGTCACAGCTGCGGTGCAATGCATTACTCTGCTATCATGTCCCATCATCGCTGGTCGCCGAATAGTGGACAAAAGGTTCGATAAGGATTCCTCGAACCATAAACAACAACACAAACATTAGAGGCGAACATAGTTCTCGTATCCATGGGTCATGCACATAGCTACGTGCCCACAGTCAGCGGACTTATCAACTCCTCGATAAGTCTTTCATAGACCTATGTTCTCGAGCGACAAATCAAAGATCCCATGGATTCATCAGGATATGACTGCCCTCACTCGCAAACCTCCCACCGATAGCAAGTAATCTAGGTATGTCATACACATAAATCATCAATCAATCAAATAGGCATTATCATACCTATAATATAATATCAATAAGGTAATATCACTACCCTAAGATAATTCCCATACGTAGCATTATATCTCTTTTAAATTCCACGTATTAAAATATCATATCTTTACTTCATAATTTAATTATCCTCGCATCCTATAACATCTCTCCACTCCCGACGTCGTTAAGGTTCATGCGCGGAGCGTCTCGCAAAGAGAAATCCAAACAAGGAACCCCTCCAATACACTACTACTTAACTTTGCCGATCGAGGAGGTCCGTCAACTTTAAATACGTGATTGGGATAACCTCATACCCTCTTTCAACCAAATGTGTTCTAAACTCCCACCTCTATCCAGGAGTCATACTGCTAAGCGCTCGTATTACACTTAGTCCTTGCACAATCAATAATGAGCTTAAACTCAGTCCTTGATGTTCATATTGTAATCCTAAGGCTACCCAGGTGTTACATTCAATCACCACTACTGGACCTATCCTTAATCCTCAAGCAAACCAATTATAATCCAACAAATGAATCTAGCAACCGAAATTTCTTTAATTTAATTATCATCATTCTAATCAATTTAAATCCCAATCAAATTAATTCAAATATTATCAAGGGTCTACTGATATTTTCTAAGTCCCATAATATCCAATTAATAATCACCAAAGATCCACAAAAGTTTTGGGATAAGAACCAACATTAAAAAGAAACAACATCATGAATTCTCATATTTTAAATACTCAGAAAAATAAGATCCAAAAATTATTCGAATCATCAATCCGACTTCAGATTTGGATTCTACACGAAAAATTGAGTCAGGTATGTGTTTTGAGTTTTTCTTAAATCTCATCCAAATGCACTCGAAAAGGAGATCTAAACATTCCAAATTGGCTCTTCTCATTCCACTCGTTTTTGCCTCTTTTTCCAGAAAATTATCACATATTATCTTCAAGAACACAAAATGATTTTCAGAATTTCTTCCACAGATTGATCAATATTTCTTGGATTACTAACTACCTACAACATGAGTTTAATTCCTATATATTTCATACTTCCAGAAATCCATTACTACTCCATTTTTATCTTCCAAACATGAAAAATCATCTCTTTTCATAATTATTCTAACATGGACAATATACGAACTTAAGTTGCAAATATCAAACACTTGCCTTTAATGAAGATCTGATCCTTTGGGGTTGAATAACATAGGTGGTTCTCCCTTTTTCCGGCCACTTTCGGTGGTGGTTGGTGGTGGTGACCTTTGGTCTTTAGTTCTCCTCCTTTCCAAGCAAGCTTTTCTCTTCCCAAGCAACCTTTCACTCTCTCTAAGAAGATGACCTTTCAATTTTGTGTAGAAGAGATGAATGAAACCACATTCAACTAATCTCCAAATACTTATAATAAGACAAAACCCGAAATCACAATTCATCCCCCTTGTAAAAATAACCAAAATGCCCTTTTGGGTTGTCTTTTCATTTCCAAATGACCCGAGACCCAAATCCAACATCCAAATAGACTTTTCTGACTATTTCAACCCTTCCGGATGCAACGACGCAGACGAAATGACTATAAGGTCGATAGAAAATAAATTTCCTTTTTAATTTAATAAATTAGTCCCGACACGTCCCATACCGCGTCTGACTAAAAAATCCAAATTACCGAAATTATATCACACCGTCATAATAATGACATCATATTCATATATTACCTAAATATCTTTAAGTAATATTCAGAATCATCCATTTTAATATCCACAATTCGGATAAAACCCAAATGAATTAATTTATAATAAAATCCAATTAATCCATAATTTTAAAATATAATCCATTTTAAAAGTCATTAAAATCACGGGGTATTACATACTTTCCCCCTTATAATAGAATTTCGTCCCGAAATTCAGGAATATAAATCGTACCGGTAAGGTCAACTCCGAGTATACATATCACATCACAAGAAACCTAAAACGTACCGCCCATACAGTACATTAACGAAAATCCCTATCGATGTTATACGCCAAGCCTCACCATATAGTTTCAACTGAATCGAATTTAAACTTTACCCAATCTTTCTTATACCATTCACGTAACCAAGTTCAGAAAAATGATCCTCAATCATCAAGTAAATACATCCTGAAGTCACAACTACTCACTCTTTCACAATTATGAAAACTACTACCATTCAACCATCCAGGGCGCCCATACACCCTATCGTACCACTTTCATGATAATATTTGTCGCAAAGGTTACAAACTCATATACTAAGGACCTAACTTATTTCGACTCCCAACGGTTATTAGTTTCATGCGTGGGGTGTCTCGCAAGCGAAATCCAAACAAGGAACCCCCCCGATACATTACTACCTAAAGTAGTCGGTCATCGAAACTCCTCAGGTCTTTAGTCAATAGTTTATAACCTCTCAACAGGTTTTTGGGGTATTTTTAAAATAAAGAGGAAAAATAAAGTTTTTGATAAAATTATTTGTATTGCTCAAATATGTTGGTTATTATTTTTAAAGGCGAGAATTTCAAACGATTTCGAAAACAGAGTTAAAACGGATTTTAAAATGATTTTAAACTGTTTTTAACTCTTGGAATTCTAAGTCGGCGAACATTAAGTAATTTTCAAGAGTTGTTTTGACTTCCAACTCTTCATTTCTTTGCCTTATTTAAAGGAGTCTTTTGGATTCCAACTCTTCATTTCTTTGCATTATAAAAGGGAGTCGTGGGCAACCTTTCTAACCTACTTTTGGCACAAATTTTGGCAGCAAATATATTTTATATTCCTCTTCTTTTTATATACACATTGGCCCTTGAGATTTGTGAGTTCCAACCTTAGATTAGAGGTGTTCTTGGGGATATTTTGTTGGAGGTTCTTGGAGGAGCTTTTGTAGATCTTTTGTGTTGATCTTGAGGATGTGATCATTGGTTTCTCATCATGGTTTGAGGTATGGGGTTTTACACAATATGCTCCTTAAATCTCGCGAGTGTCATTCTCTTTGAATTCTTGTTTAATTGAACTCATATTTGAATTGATAAATTCATTGAAATCTGGAAAATAATTGTTGAAATTATTTTGATTCATGTGGTATCATTATATTGTTGATGAGCACGTTGTCATGAGATTTTAATATGGCATGGATGTTGGGCACCCGCTAAAATTCCTGTTTCCCGGGCTATGGCTTGATAAAGCATATACGGATGTGGTGAGGCCTGGTGATTAGGTTAAAGTGTTGTTGAGAAATTATATTGATAAATGCTTTGAGATTTGCATTTTGATTTGAATATTCGTACTCGTGTTGTTACGTTTTATTCATCGTTAATATATTTGTTGAGCATCTTTCTTGTCGTATTGTGTACTTCCCCATACTTTCTTTTAGTGGCAGGTTAGCGCGGATTTTGGGGGGCTATGGAGATTGATTTTAGCAAGGATTGTTTGGGAATGATTTGTATTATTTTGATGTATAGAGCTTTGGAGACTTGTATTTTTATTCGAGTTAGATAGTTGTAATTTTAATTCGAGAGACTTGTTGTATCTGAAGAGATTGAGATTTGTAGTTTCTCTTTTGTTGTTGTGGGACTTAGATGCTCTATACCTTGTCACTTGTGGATTTGGATTTATTTTATCGCATTAGCGCTCCGTTCGCTCTCCCCGAGCGGGCGGGGTGTTACAAGTAGTTGTCAAAAAGGATGCGGTGGTGGTTCATATCTCTGGCATTACCTCTATCTTCCGGATGCTTTTGATGCTTTTTGATACGACCGTGATCGGCACTCACGTGGCCTCTCTTCTTCCTGTTCTTCTTGAAGCATGTTGTCATTTTTTCTCTCTATTAGGGTTTGTGTGGCATGGCTCATAATATCAATTATTCAAGGACTAAAGTCTAATAACTTCTAAAACATGCATCATTGAATTATCTATTGATCGGGAAATTATTTGGATGATCTTCGAAAATAATGGCAAAATGTACAACAAAGGGGGAAAATAAAGAAAATATTTTTAAAAATTTTAAAATTTTTATAACAAAAGAATGTTTGGGAAGAACCTATATCCAAACGATGAAACTAACTTACATTGGGAAGCATATTCCACACCCCTAACTTAAATATTGTATTGTCCTCAATACGAATAAAAAACACCACATATAGAGAGGAAGAGAAAGATATTACCCAAAATGGAGCAATCTCCGATAGTTTAAGTCCAATGATCCTACAAAACACGTTGGAATCAAGCATTACAAAAAAATGAACCAATTACACTAAGTAAAAATAAAAAGAAGACGCTACTATGTACAACTACATTTTAACTACTAATTTAGCTATACACTAGAAGTTGAAATTTTTTAGGGTCCATCCAAAAAATGATTTGACTTTGAAGGATTAATGGAGTACCCTCATTTGATTTCATGCCTCCCGAAAAATAGAAATTTTGTTTGCAAAACGGAAGGAATGTTTTGTATGGGGGAAGGAACCATCACCAATTAAAAAGTTTTGGTGGATGATGGGTGGTTAGGATGAAAGTGCACTGTGTGCAATATTGAATCAAATATATTTGAAATTTCCAACTTAAACTTATTTAATTAGATGTCTAAATTTTCTCAAACCAAATACCAATTAACTCAGCCCCTAAGCATGCATCTACATGACAATTCAATCTCAAATTGAATCATGCGATGAACAAGCTGACAAAGACAAATTTTAGGAAAAAATCTCCGCAGGGTAAAAACCTTTTATTCCCACTATAATTTGAAGAGGAACGATTTACAATCGGATTACAGCAAAAATACAATTTGACTTACGAAATACCCGCAGGTGTCGGTTCGTAGTCGTCAGCCCAGGAACACCGCAACACTCCATATGACATGCAGTCGATCAGCCTAGTATCTCCTGTAAGTGGCACCTATGGTCAACCCAGTACCTTTCCAAGGAACCTAGATTCAGCAGCAAAAATCCTAACAAAACTATGCTTCAGGTTCCACAAACAACTCACATAAAAAGTGTGGGATTTGTGAATTGTAAAACAAAATTTTGAACCCTAAAAAAGATGAATGATAAACTAAAAACACTAAAAACGTATTCTGTTAAAACCAGTGTTTTCTCCACACGAAAATGAGTAGCCTGACACCCTTTAAATACTAAATTTCAAGGCGGTGGAGTGTCAAACTTAAACAGCTCGTTCAAACGAATTACGACGTCATTCGAGTGAGATCTGATCTCGTTTGAACTAGAAACGATGTCATTCGAATGACATCGTACACGTGTCCAAAACAGTTCAGTCTTTTAAAAAACTTGAAAACCTCAAACCTAAGACTGTTTACGAGATTAGCCAAGTTTATCCAAAATATTTATGAGAAAATATTTTTGAAAAATTAAAAACCGTTTAAAATTATTTCAAAAATCATTTTTTATAAATTAAAAAATATTTTATTTTTCATAAAAATAT
The DNA here is from genome assembly GCA_949130495.1 of Sambucus nigra. Classification (NCBI taxonomy): domain Eukaryota; kingdom Viridiplantae; phylum Streptophyta; class Magnoliopsida; order Dipsacales; family Adoxaceae; genus Sambucus; species Sambucus nigra. The sequence goes on from OX422211.1 coordinate 168,948,978, forward strand.
CTCAACACTTTTATGTAAAATGTAAATGAAACCTAAACACATTTACCAAATCCGTCCTTGTTGGGCATGATTGTTGAAGTTGACTTGAAATTCGGATTGACATTGTAGATGAATGCTTTCCAATTCTTCGACAAATTTGTAGTGGTATATCACATACTAAATGTGACGGACTATGTCCTTACAAATCTCCCCCCTATGTCTATGCCGGTACCTAATAAAAAAATACCAATTATCAATCAAAATATGACCTATACAAATCTACCCTCCAAAAACTCAAACACGGAAAGATAAACTGAACAAGTCTTCCAATCTTTTCAAATGATGCTTCAACAATCAACTTTTTAAAATCCAAGTTTTTCTCATCAGGTTGTGCAACATAATGATCCTCATTTGTACCTACACACATGAGATAAAGTAAAAACCACGTGATGTATCGAGTTTGAAATGATATAAACATAAATCATGTAAGCATAATCAAATCTCCCCCATACTTCAACTCCCCCATAAAATCATAATTCATTCTCCCCCTTTTTATTTGTTCGAAATAGACAAGTAAAAGAAGAAATCACATAAAGCAAATCGGGGTGTCACTGTAAACAAGGCAAATAAACTATTTTTGAGTTTTACAATTTTTCATACAAAAATGCAAGAAATGATGTTACAAAAATCACACCATGAGTTTATACTAAGATAACCAAATCGTGGATACGGAATGAATGGGTGTGAACAAATTCGATAGGAAAATCAACTCAATCATATCATATGTGCAAGATGCATAAGTGTACTCCTAACGAATGAACATAAAAAATAGTCCTTTGGTGTAAAATTATTGAATTTAGATGACAAAGTCTTAATTATATTAACAAATCAAAGTATAAATGATTTCCACACCAATAACGTCCAAAACTGTGTAATGCTTTTTCATGACTTTCAAGGACGTGCAAACCGTTTTAAATTCTCCAACCAAACTCCCTCATATATATTTTCTTTTTGAGGTGATCTAAATTCTCAAACATTGGAGAATTGGTGAATGAACCTAATGGCCACTTTTTGGCATAAATTTCTTTTTAATGCCTTTAAATTTTTTCGGGCTCTTTTAAATCTCTTTGGACCCCGGATAATTAAAATACCTTAATTTTTTAGGTCCTTTAAATGGTGGCTTAATCGCAAAGGATAAATGAGTACCTTTCGTAGCCCTTCACCATTTTTTTAAAAAAAACACACAAATCTCACAAACGATTTATAACATGCACTACTTTTTGTCACGTTTTATCACATTTGGTTCATTGTATAAACAAGATTGAAGCGAAAACACTCAACCAACATGTGATAGACAAGCACAAAAGTCAAACAAATCCGTGCATTTGTGCAATAAAGGACAAATAGATTCAATCATGTAGGTAGCAACACTATATCATCTCAAAGACTCCAAACTTTATAAAGCACATGAATGACACAACATATTGTCTCAAAACACTATCAAACCGTCACATGGATATGTCGTGAAGTTGTGACTTGGTCATCCTAAGTGTGAATTCATTTAAGGTGCAAACAAAATACAAAACCCTTTTTGGATTTTTCAAAAAATTTCTAAAAAGAGAAAATATTTTTGTATTTTTCAGACACTGTTCAGAAATAACCCAACAATACCATTAACATATAGCAGGAAAAAATAGGGACTGCAAACAAAATCCAGGGTCGTTCGAATGAGATTCCATGTCGTTCGAACGACAGGCAATCTCGTTAGAACGAGAAAAGTCAAATTTTCTTAGAATACACAGAATGACATGCAGTTTTGTCCAGTGAGAAAATTTTATAAAAAATAGTTCCTGTAATGGGCAAACAGATCTAAAGCAATGCTAAAATAGTACCAAAAATAAGAAAAGCAAAAGTTGCTAACTAAAATAGTACAAATGGTACACACTAGCAGTAGGCAAAGATAGTACACTCTCTTTTTCATTGTACTCATGGCCTTTTCTTTCTTTTTATTTTTCTCAAAAGACTTTTTGTTGAAAGAATTATTTTTGTTCATTTTGAGAATCTTTCTAAATTTTTTTGCAAATAAGGCCACTTCGTCATTGTTAAACTCTTCCTTAGAATCAGACTCATACAATCTCTCTTTCTTTTTCTTTCTAACTTGAGTCTTTAAAGCAGCGCTTCTATCCTTAGCCTTAATGGTTTGGGGAAACATGTCAATCTCATAAGTTTGTAGGTCTCCTATGAGCTCTTCTAACATAAGTGAATTTAGCTTTCCCAATGAATTCAAAACAGTGACTTTAGGAATGAAATGTTTTGGAAGAGATCTCAAAATCTTTTTAAAGACACGCGTGTTATCAATAGGCTCATCAAAATTAAAACTTGAGTTAATAATGTCCGACAAACGTGCATAAAACTCATCAAAATATTCAGACTCAGACATGGTAATGGTCTCAAATTGGGTGGCCAAATTTTGTAACTTTGATTCTTTAACCGCGTTCGTACCCTCATGTATCAATTAGAGGACATCCCATGCCTCTTTAGACATGGTGCACGTCTTAATTCGACGGAACTCGTCGGGGGTGACGGCTCCAGAAATAGCACTCAAACCACGGGAATTAAAATTAGACATCAATGGTTTTCATAATTTCTTCAACAGATTCATGACTATTTCGTGGATTATTATCAACCTAAAACATGAGTTTAATTCCTATATCATTTCAGTTTCCAAAAATCCATTTAATCACTCCATTATTTCTTCCAAACATGAATAATCTTCTCTTTTCATACTATTTCTAACATGGAAAATATACGAACTTAAATTGCCATTATCAAACACTTGCCTTTACTGAAGGTCTGATCATTTGGTGTAGTATATATCAGTTGGTTGTCCCTTCTCCGATCAAACTCTGGTGGTGGTTGGTGGTGGTGAACCTTAGTTCTTGTTCTTCTCCTTCCCAAGTAGGCTTTTCCCTTCCCAAACACTCTTTCACTCTCTCTAGGAAGATGACTTCTCTATTTTGTGTAGAGGAGATGAATAACCCACATACACTTAATCTACCAATACTTATAATAGGACAAAATCCGAAATCACTATTCATCCCCTAGAAAAATGACCAAAATGCCCTTCCGGGTTGTCTATTCATTTCCAAATGACCCGAGACTCAAAATTAACATCCAAATAGACTTTTCTGACTATTTCGAACCTTCCGGACGTAACGACGCAGTCGAAATGACTATAAGGTCGATAGAAAATAAATTTCCTTTTTAATTTAATAAACTAGTCCAGACACGTCCCATACCGCGTCTGACTAAAAATATAAATTACCGAATTTATATCATACAGTCATATCAATGACATCACATTCATATATTACCTAAATATCTTTAAGTAATATTCAGAATCATCCATTTTAATAGCCACCGTCTGGATAAAACCCGAATGAATTAATTAATAATAAAATCCAATTAATCCATTAATTTAAAATATAACCCATTTTAAAAGTCAATTAAAATTACGGGGTATTACAGAGATCTAGAATTACGTTCAAGGACAATGATACCTATGTTATGTACATAATCAAAAGAAAAGTTTTTCTTTTTAATCTGTGCACGAGCAGTTATGTGTTTCATATATAATTATTTGTTTTGAACAAATATCGGTTCATTGATACATGATTTTGCATACAATTATATTTAGAAATTATATATTTAATTGTTATGTGCAAATCTGCACAACAACTTTGATTCTATACAATTTTCATTGTTTGTTTCAGAGGGAATTCGTTATCAGAGATGTCTATGAAGACTCTCCAAATATCTGGACTCTATTGAGAGACTCCTGGTCAAACACGTTTATTTACTGGGCTACATCATATCTTGATTCCCATATCCTAAATTTTCAGGCAGGGTAACCGTCTAAAAGTTTCTCTCTCATGAGAGATCTTGAAACATATTTAAGGAAATTATCTCAATAGATATGTTTTCACAAAGATACACACAGATCTTGGCACATAATCAGTTGCCAATTTTGGTCTCCATCCATACAATCTCTGCGATCTGAATGAAATCGTCAAAGATAGAAATTTTCTGATTATCTCATCCTGGTCAATAATTTTCGCCGACCTATGACCTAAGGTCATCCCTGGCCTATGATCTGGAGCTGTCGTCTAGCCGGTTAGCACCAACAGGTCTCTGTTTCTAAGGTCCCACGTGCCTCGTCAATCAAGGAAAAGGGGGAAAGTTGAAGATCCAACAACGATCTATCGTATTAATTGATTTTAGAATTGAAATATTTTAAGCCAAACGTCACCAACCACCAACGAAGTCTGGTTCGCATCCACCAACCTGTTAGCTTACATCAACCCGGCGACCTGGGACTCACCTCTGACCATATCAGTTGGTCGCCGGGAGGCACGAACAAGGATGAGCAGTGACGATATTGGGGGAGATCACCATTGAACCAAACTACTGGTCATCAGCATCCTCGTCGAATATCCCATCGTGACCAACAATCACTGGGCAACCAATTTTAATGGTCGACGACAAAAAAACCTAATGTAATTTTCTCTCCCATCTCACCTCTGGCTACTCTCCGGCGATGATCACATCAGCGAGCATCAGCGAGCATAAGAGAGGTTGCTGGAGCATCAGTGAGCATCAGCGAGCTCACCTGCGGTGATTCTGCGACTTGCAACCTTCCTGGTCGAGCAACCCCCGGTGGTCGGTGACCTATTTGCGACCTACCGGCGACCTGGCTCAATTTTTCTTTGGTTTTCTTTTCGGCTATGCCGACCAGTAAGGAAACCACAATTTCTGATCATCAGAATCATCTGCTCCGCCCCAGCTGGTCGGCGAGCAGAGACAAGCAACTACAAAGTGCTTGCTTCCAACCGCTTTTCAGTATCAACAAAGTGTGGAGTAGCAAATCGCGTCCCTTATGGGACACGCATATTTGCTGCGCATCAATCATCTATCTCTCCCATAACTTGATTATTAATTGGGCTCACAATTTTTTTATTGCAAATTTGTCACAGTAGAGTGGCACCCCCCATACTTTATACTTCACATCTTTATATGAAAATAAAAGTTTGAAACCAACTTACATTATGTGTTTGAAATGCACATAATTTTGCAAAAATTCTAAATCATACCTATGTCTTATATTTGAGATAAAGCTGACTAATTTTTGCATTGTTCGGTTTTCTCTGAAATTTTTTTGAGGGGCCATGTGACTAAATTACAATTGTTACAACGATTTTAGTTGACACTTTTTTTGCGACCTTATTACAAATTATTTTGCTCACATAAATAAGTGGGGCGCAATTATATAACACTCATGTCATTTATTCGAACATTTTAATTTTCAATATTGTCATTCAACTACAACAATTTAATCTCACCAGAAGGAGATTATTGGTTATTTAGCTCAGCCCCGATGGATCCTCGAGCGCGATTATCTCAATAGGATTTTTATCATAAAAATCATTGGATCATTCATTACATTCATACGCTACTATGAATTTTTTCCCCGGAAAATGGCCGAGCAGATGCATATCTTATATACTTTGTTGAACATATCATTTTTATGATAACTTCTATTTGACTTAGCCTCAACAGATGGTCGGGGAATTTACTAACTTCCACAGGTATAAGATTCAGTCCCGACGAATGCTCGACAACAATCTTAAGTCCTTGGAAATCACATTGATGTTTCGATAGATGCTCGAGCACGAATTGCTCGCTATATCTACTCGGTATTCTACAACTTTGCCCTGACGGACTATCCGGGCACCATTCATTTTATTAATGTTCCAACGGATAGTCGAGCACACTTTATACCCAAAGAAATGCTCGGGTAAAATTATTATTACTCTGACTGAAGCTCGGATTCTATGATTCATAACCTGAAAGACGGTCAGGCACATTCAAGATTCAACTCGGCAGATGATCGGCAATATATTTCTAAATATTTATTCCCGAAGATATTTGCCATGCATGTCACACTTTATCCCCAATGGATGGTTGGTCTGGATAATTCTTATATTTAGCATAACCCCAGTTGATTGATACGCACATTTATTTGTGCATTGTTCGTTTCTACCTCATAATGTTTTGTTTGCTCACAAATTATGCTCACGATTTTTATCATCATAAATTTGTTAGCAGGGGGCTATATATACCGCATACTTCATAATTGTCACTACACAAATTTTCTATGAAAACAATTTTTTGAAACCAACTTAATATTAAGTATTTTCTTAGAGCTATTTGCAGAAATTCCAAATTAACTCCTATGTCATACATTGGATATATTTGATACATTTTGCATCTTTCATTCGACTTTATTACAATTATTTTGTCCACATAAATATTGGGGCGCACTTACAGAGCACTCATGTCATTTATTTGGTCATTTAACTTTCAATATTGTCGTCTAGCTATTATTGGTTATACCAATGGATGGTCGGTGTAATATCTTTACTAATACTTAGCATAGCCCGACGGATGCTCGGGCACGGCCATCCTCGTGAGATTTTATCACAAAAATTATGGGATCATTCATGTCATTGATTTAATACTATGAATATTTTCCTCGACACATGCATGAACAGATGCATATCATATTGCATGATAAATTCTATTTGAATTAGCCTCGACAAATGGTCGAGCAACTTATTAACTTCTACAGGTACAAGATTCAGTCCCGACGAATGCTCGGCCACAATCTTAAGCTCTTGGAAGTCTTATTAATGCATCGATAGATGCTCGAGCACGGATCACTCTCTATATCTACTCAGACATGTACAACCTTGCCCTGGAATACGACCCAGGCACCACTTATTTCGTTAATGCTCTGATGGATGGTCGAGCACATTACACCACCTTGGACCCAACAAATTCTTGGGCAACATTATTTGTGATAACCGACGGATGCTCGGACGTTGATATTTCTTCAATTTCAGTATTGATTATCTGGCTCTATGATTCTTGACCTGAAGGACGATCATGCATATTCAAGGTTCATCTCAGCAAATGATCGGAAAAATATTTCTACATATTTAGTCTCGAAGATATTTGCCACACATGTCGCATTTTATCCCCAACAAATGGTTGGTCAGAATAATTCTTATATTTAGTCCCAACAGATGGTTGGCACAGTCGATTAATGATCGACATTGTATTTATTGGAAAGTAAGTTTTCACTAACACTACAGGATCATTCGTAATACTTGCTCGGTCCTTTTTTCCTCGACGGATGCTCGAGCATGGGTCACCCATAATATCTACCAGATCCTCTATAGTTTTTGCCTCGACAGGCATCCAGTCATCATTTATCTTATAAATTCTCTGACAGATGCTCGGCATGGATCGTTCGCAACATCTACTAGGTCCTTTGCAATTTTGCCTCCACGGACCCTCAGCTTCGATGGATAGTTGACATTGTGTGATCACGTCCCAAGCTCCAATAAATAGTTGGGCAATACTGCTCTTATTTAATTCAACCTCGTCGAATGAAAAGTTGGGCGATCTGTACAACAAAGATCTAATAACACATAAAGCAGCATGAAGAGAAATGACCAACTATATTTATCAACAAAGGATGAATCCAACCTGTAAGAAGTCACATATCCAGCAAAATCACAGTAAACGAGCAAAACATGTTGATAACAACACTAGACCACCCTTAATGTATCGAGCAAAATCGTCAGACAACCCACGGTGATCGACGATCACCAAGCAATGAACTGACGCGTCATCAACACTAAGATATCCACTCCAGAGGAACAATGTTTCTTGAACGCCATATCAGATCAATGCATTTTTGCACAAGGACACTTTGAACTCATATCAATTTCTTTAGGTGGATAAGCTATATGGAGTCTCCACAGCCTCCTGGAACCACCATGCATGGTCGACAAACAAGGGTGCCCCGAGGAACGATACATTACATAGAGCTATATGAACAAGATAATCATTAATTATATCCATCTCGACGAACGATCAATGTGACACCCTTCAACATAACAAAGCCCCAAGGAACGATCGGGCGCACTTATCATCTCGATTATACAGATCAAATGACTCGATGGATGGTCGGGCAGTCTTCTCTTCACAGCCCGATTGGGGGCTCCATGGCAACGATGACACGTGAATATATTCACTGTAACATTTAAAGCAAAATAAAAAAGGGCAACTTAGGACAGATGCCAACATGGTTAACACCGGAATTAGTCTTTCAAATGACGATCAAGACTAAGCTTGATTTAGTTACAACAACCTTCTTGCTTGTTCCCACTAAATTAAGTACGTCTACAGGCCTTTGTTATCTCCAAACACAAATGGCGTCATGAGTTGCCCAGGCAACAATAAAAGCCCTACGGGTGATCCCTAGGTAAAAAGCCAACTCAGGTTGGTCGCAAACTATGTTGGTCGGTTAAGATCCTGAACGGGTGGATGGCCCTTAAACCAGGTACATTTTTGCCATCGCCTTTTAGGCCCAAGGAAGTGTGAGGGCACAACCTAAAAGGTAAAATAGGCGAATATTTACATGCGAGGCATTAGAAAATGGAAAAATGCAAACGTAATTGGTATTACATTAAATTGCGGGAGAATCCTAAGTACAATAAGGATACCGATTACATATCACATGTTAGAAAACCTAATGTAGGGTCTTACCCCAACTAGGTACATGCTCGAGCAAGGGTCGACGCATAGGCTTCTGGTCGGCCTCTCCAATTGGACCATATGAAAAATCTAATGCAGGGTCTTACCCCTACTAGTACATGCTCGAGAAAGGCTCAACGCATAGGCTTCTGGTCGACCTCTCCAATTGGACCATATGAAAAACCTAATGCAGGGTCTAACCCCAACTAGGTACATGCTCGATCAAGGCTCGACGCATAGGCTTCTGGTCGGCCTCTCCAATTAGACCATATGAAAAATCTAAGGCAGGGTCTTACCCATATTAGGTACATACTCGAGTAAGGCTCGATGCATAGGCTTCTGGTCGGCCTCTCCAATTGGACCATATGAAAAACCTAAGGCAGGGTCTTACCCCTACTAGGTACATGCTCAAGCAAGGCTCGATGCATAGGATTCTGGTCGGCCTCTCTAATTGGACCATATGAAAAACCTAAGGCAGGGTCTTACCCCTACTAGGTACATACTCGAGCAAGGCTCGACGCATAGGCTTCTGGTCAACCTATCCAATTGGACTATATGAAAAACCTAATGCAAGGTCTTACCCATACTAGGTACATGCTCAAGCAAGGCTCGACGCATAGACTTTTGGTCGGCCTCTCTAATTGGACCATATGAAAAAACTAATGCAGGGCCTTACCCCTACTAGGTATATGCTCGAGCAAGGCTCGACGCATAGGCTTGTGGTCGGCCTCGGTAAATGGACCATACACGATCAAAATACAGGGAGATGCCCTAAACTTAATGCACCCTCGAGAAATCCTTAACAAATAAATTCTGAACAGGCCTGTGACCGGCCTCACGAATTGGGCCATGCAATAAAACAGACAATGAACTACGTTCGACCTGATCCCAAGAGGGTACGTATGCAGCTCGACACTCTCGAGTCCAGTTCCCATATCAATTGAACGTCTCTTAACTCAAGCTAAGCATTCATCTAAAAACTTATGAAGGTGAGAAGATCAACCAAAGAAGGCTTAAAAGTTGAACGACAGCTCAAAGATCGCCAGTCCAGTTCACATCGACAACTACATACGTTTAAAGAGATTATGGACTAGCTCCCAGCTCATCTCAGAATCAACTCAGCTAAACTGCGACCTGTGGGGATATTGTGGGAGCAATAAATATGCCTACGTAATAGCATGACACCTGGCGAGCACCCCAGTCAAGATGGAGAGCAACAGATGTGCCAACAATATAGGGACGACTAAAGTCCTTAATAAACTAGAAGACCGAGGAACAGTATCTGATTGGAATCAAACTCCACGGAGATAGGACTCATCCATATTTGTAACCCTAATGTAACTCCTAACTCTATATAAAGGGGGCACCCCCCATTGTTAAAGGGGGCTTAGAAGTTAGAGAAACACTCTCATGTAAAACTCTCTCATCATTCTAATGAAACACACCAGCAGCCCCCGTGGACTTAGGCCATTCATGGTCGAACCACGTAAATCTTTGTCTCTCTCGTATTTATTTTTATACTTGTATCGTGATGAATTGGCACCCACCGACGGTGAGATTTTTTGCACCTACAGGTATAATTGGACCCATAAAAAATAGTCATTCGATTATATAAGTTCTTATTTGGAAATATTGCGATAAACTTTCTAAAATCAGATTTTTCAAACAAAAATCAATATCACATAAGTTTACGAAAAATAGGAATACGCGAGAAATTAGCGTAACCTGCTCTGATACCAATTTGAAAGTGAGCCGTGTGCGATATTGATTCAAATATATTCGCAATTTCGAACTTAAACTTATTTAATTGGATGTCTAAATTTTCTCAAACCAAATACCAATTAACTCAGCCCCTAAACATGCATCTATGTGACAATTCAAATCTCAAAAGTAATCATGCGATGCAAAAGCTGACAAAGACATATTTTAGGAAAAAATCCCCACAGGGTAAAAACCTTTTATTTCCACTATAATTTTTAGAGGAATGATTTACAATCGGATTACAGCAAAAATACAATTTGACTTATGAAATACCCGCAGATGTCGGTTCGTAGTCATCGTCCAGAAACACCGCAACACTCCCTATGACACGTAGTCGATCAGCCCAGTACCTCCCACAAGTGGCACCTATGGTCCGCCTAGTACCTTTCCAAGGCACCTAGATTCAACAACAAAACTCCCAACAAAACTATGCTTCAGGTTCCACAAACAACTCACACAAAAAGTCTGGGATTTGTGAATTGTAAAATAAAATTTTGAACCCTCTAAAAGATGGAGAATAAACCAAAAACACTCAAAACGTATTCTGTTAAAACCAGTGTTTTCTCCACACGAAAATCAGTATCCTAACACCCTTTAAATACTAAAATTCAAGGCGGTGGAGTGTCAAACTTAAACATCTCGTTCGAACGAGACATGACATCGTTCGAGCGAGATCTGATCTCGTTTTAACGAGAAACGATGTCGTTCGAACGACATCATACACGGGTCCAAATCAATTCAGTCTTTTAAAAAACTTGGAAGCCTCAAACCTAAGACTGTTTACGAGATCAACAAAGTTTATCCAAAATATTTGTGAGAAAATGTTTTTGAAAAATTAAAAAGCATTTAAAATTGTTTCAAAAATCATTTTTTATAAATTGAAAAATATTTTATTTTTCATAAAAATATCCCAACACTTTTATGTAAAATGTAAATGAACCCTAAACACATTTACCAAATCCGTCCTTGTTGGGCATGATTGTTGAAGTTGACTTGAAATTTGGATTGTCATTATAGATGAATGCTTTCCAATTCTTCGACAAATTTGTAGCGGTATATGACATACTAAATGTGACGAACTATCTCCTTAGATTGGATTCAATGGGGGATAAGTACACATGGGACCCCAAAAAATTTGAATTTCCTCTCAAAGTTTTTAAAATGGGATGGTAGGTGGGGCACATGAAAGGGAAAGTCCCATCATGTAAAGCATTTCGAAAAAGCATTCATTGACAAGAATTGAGTCAAAGCCCTCAAGACTTTCATTCGATTCTTATATTACTTGTAATGGTGAAAAAAATGGGGAGGAAACAAATTCAATTTGAAGAGATGACTTATCATCGCTCAAATATTTAATTTAAAAGATTTACTCATCATTTTCGTTCTCCATTACGCATTGGGCTTAGAGATCAAGAGAAAAATCATTGTTGGTTTCGAATAATGCATTTAAATCTTGTTCCCAACCATAGATTTTTTCCAGATAATAGTTATAAGATTTTTCAATTTTTTGACTTTGCAAGAACTCACCAAATGAATTCGGCATTTTTGCAACTTCAACAAAAAGAAAAATTTGAGATCTATTATCACTACGTTCAAAATTATTAGTGTAACAATTTTGAAGGTTATTGTCATAATAGTTTGGAGAACTATTATCACGATAGTTTTGAGCTTTGCTATTATAATAATTTTGTGACTTTTTACGAAGAGAATAATTTTTAGACGCCCCCAAATCCTTTGTTTGATTTTGTAAATACTTAACAAAAATCATAGACTTTTTAATTTTCTCCTTTTGCAATTTTTAGCCAAAAGTCATTGGGTTTGGAGAACTTTGAAAATTATTCTTAGGATAAAATTTTGATCATTACAATCACCAAAATCTCTAAAGTAAGTCATTCCTACCCAAAATGGCTTTTCGATGGAAATTCCACAAAGAGGTGCACGATCGATAAATTCAACGTTTCTCGGCACTCAAAAGTTCAAGTCTAGAAAACAAATTAAAACAAAAAGAATAATATAAAATATATAAAAAGGACTAAACCAATAAAATTCTAAAATATACCGTTCCCCGACAACGATGCCATTTTGATGAGGCATAAACTTTGTAAATGAATTTTTTGTTGGGTGTTTACCGCCTATACGAAAACCACAACGTGGTACACTATGGAGTGTAGCTAAAAGTAGGGATAGAATCCACATGGACCACTTCTAGAATCTAATTGAATTATTACTTCAAAAATAAAAGTGTAAAAGATGATCTTTTGGTTTTAAAATGTTTTATACTACAATTAACACTAGGAAAATATGTAAACTAAAGTAAAAGACAAGAATGAATTAGGATCGTATCCCCACCATGGATAAACAAAGTGTATAATGGAATATGGTTTGAAAACACAATTAACCGAGCATATTCAATTGATTATAAACAACAGACTAAACCCGAAAAACTGAGAGAGATTCAACCGCTAAAGAAAGCTAGCAAATCGATTTGAAGCAGATTCGGGCCTCCCTAAATAGGAGAGTCAGTTCCTTGCACCTGCCAATTATACAATCAACTACAAGATCTTGTGAATAGCCTCTCGTGGAATGCACCTTGACATAACTTTCTATTCGGATAAGAAAAAGACCTCCCCCGCTATAGATTTACCTTAACGGGAGATACAGTTTTCATGGAACATTGTTGATAATTTCACCCAGTAGCGGTCAGTCTCGAGATCAAACGAAAAAATGAGAGATAAATCTTTCAATTAAATATGGTCACAAATGGATTAACGTTGCAATACTGCTTTAAATACTTTCTTTGTGTGACAAATGGAAGTTAAACACATAATATTCCAATACCAATACCAATACCCAAGGTTTTAATTAAAAATCATTCAAACTAAATCTTAGATTTTAAGCACAAATACCCATTAATGGTGGAAATATGATCCTAATCCACAAACTAGCTACAAAGCATGGTTAAACAATTAAAGCAACTAATTAAATAGAGAAAGTAAGAGAAAAATGAAAACAAACTAATTATACTGAATCACAACTAACTTACAAAGCTATAAAATCAAATCTAAAGCAACAATTAAAAGAAGAAGATAATGAATAGTAAATGAAACTTACAAAACTATCAAGCCCTAGGTTTGATAAAGGAGGGAAGCTCCCTAAAAGTAGCTAAAATGAACTAAAAATGATGTCCCTAGCTTAAAAGAATGTTTACCTATAAATACCAAAGCAAAAAACTTAAAAATAGAGTTTTGCATCTGTGAACAATACTCAAATCGATTCAGTTTTTATATGACCAAATTTCCCTTGAAGTTGCATCTTGTGATGAACCTTTTCCAAAATGCAACCAATTGCACCGCCAATCATTCTAATACCTACAAAAACTCAAATATACCTTGAAAAAAATATAATCACCAAGAACAAAGGTTATATAATATAAGATCTTAAATGTAGGAATAAACACTATCATGCTAATATGCACAAGAATAAAGGGTATGAAATGCAATATTCAAGACTAATCAGTAGGCTATTTTCCTATAGGTGTAAATTTATGTTAGTTTTGTATCCTAACATTCGGTCATCATTTGATTGCTTGGATTGTGATATTTGAATGTCTTCCGGTAAATTGATTAGTGAAAGCCGAACCGTTGAATTGTCTTCATGCGATGTAATACTAAACTAGTTATTTATACTCAGTTGAAGAACTGAGTTATTTTTACTTCGATAGTCAATTAGTGAAGGGTAATGCAATTGATCATTTTATGTTCCGATCATCAGTTTTTGTTTAAAGGAAAATTTTGCACCGAACTCTATTACGGTTGCCTTATTACCCCCATATATCCCCTTATTGTTTTGAAAATAAATCGCGTGATCAAAGACTGCCCTTACTGACTCAAAGTTATCCCAATTTATACTCGTGCCAACCACTTCGTGACGACCGAACCAGATCTGAGGTGGTTGGGATTTAACTCAGTGATCAACTAAGTTATTCTTTCGATAAATTTGAGTTTGGAAAAGGCGTACCAGGATTTGGTCTGGTATGAGGCTTCATCCAACCTAATATTTGGTTCGTAATATGGTATGACACGAACATTTAGGTCCGCATCTGACCGCTATCGTGGTGCATAAACTGGTATGTCCTGAGTAGGGTGGGTGTAGGAGAAAAGCATAAAATTGGAAAAATACTCTCTTTTATTGATAAAAATGGTGCTGGAAGGAGATACATTGCAAGGAGATAAAAAAGAAAGATATACTGACTTTAAGTGCTTAAATAAAAAATAGACGAATATAAAGGTGCTTCACAAATGTCGACTGTTGACCGGTGCTTCATTATGTTCGGCCTCCTTTCTTACTGATAATATAGCTTCAAGTTTTCCACTTTCTATAGTCAAGCAAGGGCGTGAACCTCATGATCCATCAGATAATAAGTTCCTGGTCGTATGATCCGGTTAATGACGTATGGACTTTCCTAGTTGTAGACCAACTTACCATAGCTTGGATTCTTTATTAATTGCATCTTTTTTCGAGGACCAAATCGCCGACCTAGAATGTTCGATTTTCACCCTCTTGTTGTAATATTAGGACGCCTTATGTTGGGTCGCAACCATTTTTAATGCTGCTTTATCTCTTTGTGTTTCCAGGAGATACAGGTTGGCTTTAAGTCGCTTGTCGTTTTTCTCTCTTTCAAAATAGTGAACCCTCAAACTAGGTATCTCAAGTTTAAAATGTACCATAACTTTGGTGCCTTAAAAAGTGCAAAATACATCGCTCCCATGGACCCCCTCATCGTTGTTCCTGTATGCCCAGAGGACCAATACAAGCTTCTCTATCCATACCCCCTCGAAATTATTTGATTCAGTCTTTATCCCATACAAAAGCGTTTAGTTCGTCATTTTAATCTGTTCGTTACACCTAAGGTGTCCGGGGGGAAAAGAATTAATGATTGATTTTGAATTTCTCACAGAGATTATCGATATTGCCTTTCTTTGTCAGAGATTATGGCGTGTAGAATGCCATGCCGATTGATGATATATATCCATATGTATAAATGCACTTTCCAATCGTAATTCTGGCCAGGGGTACAGTCTCAACCCATTTTGTAAAGTAGTTTATTACTACCAGGAAAAACATGCATTGAACCTTCCCTATTACGAGTGGACCAATGATTTCCATCCCCTATAGAGAAAATAACCACGGTGACACAATTACCAACAGGTCTTCGGTGGGCTGGTGGATATTATTTGTTATTCTGTGACATCGATCACACTTCTTCTTGACATACTTCTCAGCATCCCTGCTCATAATTAACCAATAATAACCCTGTGTTAGTGCTCTCGATGCTAGGCTCCTTTCCCCTAGATGTCCCCCTCATATACCTTCGTGGAGTCTTCTCACAACTGTTGCCACTTTCGTAGTTTTAAAACAACAAAGGATTGGTTGGGTATATGTCCTTTGGTACAAAACTCCTTCATAAAGAAGGTACTTCATTTCCTTGACTCAAACCTGGCCAGAGTCACATCCACCAACCAGGGAAATCTCCTTGTGGAGACCTAAGATTGAAGTACCTTAGGATATGACTGATAATGAATGTATGTAAATATCCTGCCACCTCTTGAAATCATTTTAGGTATGCCATCACGTTCTTCCCTTTTACTTCATATTTCCCCACCACTTATTGAACGATCATATTCAAGTAATTGAAGAACTATACTTAGTTTTCTTTAAGGGACATGGCGAGTCATGCTCTAGCCATCAGGGCCTCGCCTTGTACTTGACCTTATTACTGGATGCCCTGAAATTAAAACGTAGTGCATACCCCATGCTTGACCCGTCAAACGTCTCTATAATCGATCCTTCTCCATAACATTCTTTATTATAAGATCCATTTATATGGACCACCTTCACATGCTTCCTTTTAATAACTTTCTGATCGGTGCCACTGTTTTCATTACTTGTAAACTCTACAATAAAGTCACTAACCGCTTGTCCCTTCATATCTACCTTTGGCTTGTAGTGTAGATCAAACTCCCCGAGCTCAAATGAACACTTCATTAATCATCCTGTAACTTTTAGCCTATAGAGAACCTCTTTGAGTGGGTGTTCGTTTAAGACCACTTTTATATGAGCTTAGAAATACGACCTCAGATTTTAGGTCAATAGGACAAGTGCGAAGGCCATCTTCCCCAGGATTGGGTATCTAGATTTTGCTCCCCTAAATATCCTACTGATGTAGGAGACCATTCATTGAACAACTGTGTCATCTTTGATTAGTATTGAACTAATCGCCTTAGGGTAAATGACGAGGTAAGGATACAAATCTTCTCCTGGAACCGACTTTGAAAGGAGCATGACTTCGATTGAATAGGTCTTCAGATCTCAAAAGGACTATTCACATTCGTCTATCCATATGAATGCCTTTTTTAACATTCTAAAGAAATGGATGCAGTTATCAATTTCCTTGCTCATAAGTCGGTTCAGTACCGCTACCTTCCTAGTCAGCGACAACACTTCTTTAATGGTCTTTGATCTTCTTATGTCTCGTATTACCTAGATCTTTTCTGATTTTCCTCTATTCCCATTTGGGTAACCATGAAGCCCAAGATGTTTTCGAATGCCACATCGAACACAAACTTATTTGCGTTCATATTCATTTAGTACCGATTGAGTGTCTCAAAAGTATCCTGTCATGTAGTTACCCCCTTATACAAGCATATCATCAACATACACTTCCATTGTTTTCCCCATCCGATCTTCAAATATTCAGTTGATGAGTCTCTGATACATGGCCTGATGTTCTTTATATTGAATGGCATCACTCGGTAGAAGTAACTTCCCCAGTTTGTCATAAACGAGGTCTTCTATTCATTAGCCGGGTGCATTCAGATATGGTTATACACGGAGTAAGCATCCATGAATGATGGTACTTTGTGCCCACTCGTAGAAGCTATCAATGCATCAATCCTTGACAATGGGTACGAATCCTTCGGATAAGCCTCGTTCAAATTGGAGTAATTCACATAGATGCCATTTTCCGTTCGAATTTCTTACCATCACAATGCTTGACAGCCACTTGGGGTATTTATTGTCCCGAATGAAACTTGTGTTAAGAAACTTCCCTACTTCAACATGGGCCACTTGATTCCTCTTAGGGGAGAACCCCCTCGTCTTCGGTTGTACCGGTCGACTGATGAGAGTGGGATATTCATTAATGGAGTAAACTTATTTAACTAGATGCCAACCCACGAATAAATTTTAATCTCTTTAAACCCCATGAAACTATGTGATTCAAGACATTAAGCGATAAAGCATGCAATCACAAAATCATTCAACATAATATATCAGGAAAAAAAAACCTTGGGGAAAAACCTTTTATTTCACTAATATATCTTGCTAATTGCAACTTACGACGTTATAAGTGAAATATAGCCTACCGAATCTCCCGCATGTGACCTTCATCTTCTTCAATGATGGTTCTCGCAAGTCCCCAAAGACCACAGTCTTCCTTCAGCAATGATTCTCGCAAGAACCATAAGATCAGTAATAGAGACTCCTTCTCTATAAACGTAACTTCAGTATAAATGTGATTTTGGTTTCAAAGATTATTCACAAAAGTATTTAGGAGAGTTGTGTGAATAAAAAATATGTTTTTCCCTTTTTAAAAGAGAAGGCTTTTTGCAGAAGGTTTGCAGTTTTAGTAAATGCAAACTCTTATAAAAACCCTACCGAAAACAGTTTATAGAGAAACATGACAATAGAGGCGGCTAGGGTCATTCGAACGGAACTTTAACTTCATTCTAATTAGATTATCATTTCATTTGAACGAAGAGCTTATAACAACATGTAAAAAATCAAAACAGTACGCCCTCATTTGATGAATGCTTCAAATGCCCTTTGAATGAGACACAACGTCGTTCTAAGGAGATTGCCATCTCGTTTGAACGAAACATACTAAAATTAAAATATTTTTAAGTTTGAAAAACTGTCTCATTTTGTAAAAACATTTGAATAAAAAATCTCCCAATACAGTGTAAAAAATCCACGAAATTGAAAGCGACAACTATACCAATATTATGTGATGATATGGAGCATGTTAAAGATGAATTGCATGATGCTTGATAATGGGATCTGTCTTCTTGAACTCACGAACGTGAAGTACTAGGACGGAAGTAACAAGATATGCCATACTCAGTGTAACCTACATTATAGGGATAAGTCCTAGATACCAGGGGCAATGATGAAAAAGTTTCCCTTACAAATCTCCCCTTTGGCTATCCTGGTACAAAATAAAAAATCTGAATTATCTAAAAAAATCCTATACAAATCTAATACCCTTCCAGAAACCCGCAAATGGAAAGATACTAAAGATGTATAAGTCTTTAAAAAGCTTTAATTTTTTTTAAATTTTCAATTCTCCCCCTTTCTCTTGATCCTCTTTTTGGGATCTTTGTCTTACGTGTACTTCACTTATGCTCATCAAAGTGTACCTGCGTACAATCGACGAAGATATATACCCTCGTGACGTATCGAGTTTGATATAATATAAAACTCATAAATAAATACTCCCCCATAAATCAAACTCTCACTCCCCCATAATTCGTTCTCCCCCTTTTTATTTGTCCGAAATAGATAAGGAAAAGAAACAAAAAGAATAAACCGAAGTGTGTCACAACAATCATAGAATATAATCACAAAAGGATATGAATGAATAATCATGTAATGATAAAGTAATCACAACCAATTATTTTTTATTTAAAAAAAAATTCAATCAAAAAAATGTACAAGAACAACACACCATAGAGAAACACAAAATAATCGAATCATGGAAACAAAATGTAAGGCTGTGAACACATTCTATAAGAAAATCAACGTAGACAAACATAACATATGTGCATGAAGGAATAAGACACCATTAACGAAAGATCACAAAGTCTAACATATGCGCATAAAGGAATAAGACACGACGAACTCAAGTCTACCTTTCACAAAGTGTACCTTCAAGTAATCAAGATCGCGAGTGATTTTCACACCATCGACGCCCAAAACTATGTAGTGTTTTTACGAGAATTTTTCAGGACGTGCAAACCCATTGATCATCGACTAAATCCCTCAAATCTCACATATTGAATTTTTTCTCTCAAATCTTATGTTTTGAAAAAATCAATGTTCATATCTAGAGAAGCATCAATGTTATTTGAAATTGGCCTGGCACTTTCAATTTTTTCTTTTCACATGCCTTTATTTTTTTAGGCTCTTTTCTTTTTGCAAATGGTGGCTTTTCACGCAATGGCAACCTATCTCTCGCAGTCCGATTCCATTGATTTAAACATAAAACATTTACCGGAGATATGACTTTCAATTTTTCAAATCCGGGCAATGGTTATTACAAGAGCTACTGTCATTATCTCATTTTATCGCATTTGGTTCGTTTTAAAAGCAGGATTGAGATGAAAACACTACAACCGACATGTGAAAGGTAAGTGCAATACTCAAATAAGTTCGTTCTTATGTGCATTAAAGGTGACAAAGAGTCAAACATGTATTAAGTAGTCATTATATCACATTTTAATGACTCCCCACATTATTAAGCACAAAATGAAACGGTGTCATATCTCAAAACACTATAAAATATTCACATGGATATGGAATGAATGGGCGACTCGGACATCTTTAATGATCAACCATATATGGTGTAAAAAAATACAAAACTCGTTTTGGATTTTTTAAGAATTTTATCAAAAATAAGATCTTTTTGGCATTTTCATTTTTTTAAAAAGAAATCGAAAATCTTTTTGTACTTTTCCAAAAAATTTCAAGAAAAACAAAAATCTTTGGCTTTTTTGAAAAATATATGAAAATGGAAAAAGACAAATAGAATGATAATACAATGATAGTACAATCTAGAAATAGGCATGAAGATATGAACATGAAAAGCATCCTATGCTAGCAAACAAGTCTAAACCTCAATTATTAGGTCCATAGGAGTTCTCTTAAGGAAATGAAATCATATGAAAAACATCATTCAAATCATGTGAAATTTTAACCAAATACTCAACTTGCTCTCGAAAACTCTCAAAATCTCTTATGTGATGTGTGGGGAGCATGTAGAGTAACGTGTGTGGGAGTGTGTGCGAGAACATGTGTAGTAGCATATCGTGGAAGATACCTATGAGATACACTACCCAACTTAAAATAAAATTTCCTAAGGTGTCCTCCTTGCTTGCAATGGTAATAAACATACACGGGCGTGATCTCCTACGTTGAATCAGATGCCTAGGTGCGTTAGATTGAGGGCCATATGGATCTAACACAAACTCGGGAACCGTCTCGGGTGCAACTTGGGAAGTAGATACATCATTATAACCTATTCCTAGCCTCTCAACATTATCCAAAACGGGATCGAGGAGCATCTTTCCTACCTTCTTAAATGTGTCCTCTAAAGTAATTTTGACCTCCCGGGCACGTTTAAGATCTCTATCGAGTTGGGATATATGGGATTCAAGTTTCTCACGAGTCTCCAATAAAGATTAAAGATTTCCCATAAGACTAACCACATTATTGGTCAAATCACTATTTTCCCAGCCTAAGACGATCAACTGCTCACACAAAGAAACCTTCACCTTCTCGGGTTGACTCGTTGATGCCTTACACACCCTAAAAACTTCTACCTCTCTCTCCAAATCTATTGCCATAAGAGACAACTTCTTATTCATCTTTTTCGTCTTCAACGTCTCGATGTACAAATTACTAAACGCTTTTTGGCGATCACCTTATCCCTCACTTGTAACCTCATCCTCACACTCACTCGAATGGCTCAAAACATCATCGAGGCTCTCACATGTACGTGTGTCCTCATCGTCGTGAGATAAACTAGAAGTACTCACGTGACTAGCCATGAAATCAACCCACTTTTCATGTGGTGAATCTCCCCCTGTATCAACCGACTCAATGTCACTATTACTAAGAGTGGACTTATTAGTAAATTTCTTGTCATTTCTCTTTATCATAGTGTGACACTCAAATGACTTGTGCCCTTTACCCTCGCAATCAAAACATCTTATCTCTTCCTCTTTCTCACCGTTACCCTTGACCTCATCTTTATTTTTGTTTTTCTCAAAAAAAAATTATTAGAAGAATTCTTTTGGAAAAATTTGAGAAACTTCTTAAATTTTTTCGCGAATAAGGCCAACTCATCAAAATCAGCCTCTCCCTTAGAATCAGACTCACACACTTTCTCCTTTTTCTTCTTCTTATCTTGATTTTTTAAATCTACCCTTATATCCTTAGTCTTGATGGTTTTAGGGAACATATCTATCTCATAAGTCTGAAGGTCTCTTACGAGTTCTTCTAACCTAAGAGTGTCTAAAATATCTAAAGAGTTAATCACGGTGACCTTAGGAATAAAACGGGCAGGGAGTCATCTCAAAATCTTTTTAACGACCCTAGTCTTTGGAATTTTCTCACCAAAATTAAAACTAGTGTTTACGATGTTCGATAACCGAACATAAAATTCATCAAAACTCTCGGACTCTAACATCGTAATGGTCTCAAATTAGGTGGTCAAATTCTGAAGCTTAGACGCCTTGACAACGTTGGTACCCTCATGTGTAAACTGGAGGATATCCCATTCTTCCTTAGACATAGTTCACGTCATGATGCATCAGAACTCGTCAAGAGTGATAGCTCCAGAAATAGCACTTAGTCCGCGAGAGTTGTAGGTACTCCACTTAAACTCATCATCAGTCCAGGAAGAGATGGGTTTAGGATTTATGACATTATCAACCTTGATTGTGGGAGGACTCCACCCTTTTTCACATACAAACCAAACCCTTTCATCTATGTGGATCTCATATAGGCTTCCCAATAGGCATAGTTCGATCCATCAAAAATTGGGATCCCATTATATAAGTTCTTCATTGGGAAATTTGTGATTTTTCAAAATCAATTTTGAAATACAATTAATATCACAGAAAATTTTTATGGAAAAAGGATCACTCAGTATTTTTGCGTAATAAGCTCTGATACCAATTTGAGAGCGCGATATTATCTAATGGAGTAAAGTAACTTAATTAGATGTCTGCCCACAAATAAATTTTAATCCCTTTAAACCCTAAAACATGCAACTATGTGATTCAAGACATTAAGCAATAAATCATGCAATCACAAAATTATTTAACACAACATTTCAGGAAAAAAAGCCTTAAGGAAAAACCTTTTATTTCACTAATACAGTTTGCAAATCGTAACTTACAACCTGATGAGTGAAATACAGCCTGACAAATCTCCCGTAGGTGACCTTTATCTTCTTTAGCAGTGGTTCTCGCAAGTTCCACAAAGAGTGCAGTCTTCCTTCAACAATGATTATTGCAAGAATCACAAGAGCAACAATATAGACTCCTTCTCTATAAACGTTACTTCAGTATAAAAGTGATTTGGGTTTCAAAGATGATTCACAAAAGTATTTAGGAGAGTTGTGTGAATCAAAAACATGTTTTTCCCTTTTTAAAAGAGAGCTTTTTGTAGCAGGTCTGTAGTTTTTGTAAATGCAAGGTCTTATAAAAAAAACCTATCGAAAGAGGTATTTATAGAGAAACACAAAAATCGAGACAGTGTAGGGTCGTTCGAATGAATCTTCAACTTCGTTCTAATGAGATTATCATCTCGTTCGAATGAAGCACAACTCGCTTCTAACAACATGTAAAAAATTAAAACAATACGTCCTCGTTTGAAACTCGTTTGATCAATGCTCCAAACGACCTTTGAACGAGACACAAAGTCGCTATAACGAGGTTGCCACCTCATTTGAATGTGTAATACCCTGCGCTAAATATTTTATTTAATCTCCGTAAAAAGTTGCGATAAACCAAAGACATGGAGATTTGGATGATTAAGACAAAGTTGTATTTCTATCAGAGCTAATTTAGAGGCTTGAGGAAATTATGGGGAAATCTTGAGTAAAGGATTTAATTACATGGATTATAGAATTAAGGGTCATAAATTAATTAAGTACATATATATATATATTAAATTAAGTAAGGAGAAATTATCATTTATTGGAAGTTGTGGATAATAAATTGGATTGAATAAAAGAGAATTTTTGGGATTTAGATTATATGTGGATGTCAAGTGGTTATGATGGCTGTACTTCTTTGAGGGTTATTAGGACCTATGTGCTATAGACGCCACACTGCACATGGCACCACGTAACTTGTAAACCACCACATAACTTTAAGGCACCAACCAATTTTAATCTTTTCCATTTCTTTATCTGTCTCAGGTTAGGTTTTAAACCTTTAAATTATAAGTCAGATCAGTATATATTAATTACTGGAAATCTTTTGATCCTTCTATGTGTAGAGTGCGAAGGGATGAACTGTAAAACAAGAAGGAAACCAACACCTGTTGCTACTATCGCTCAAACGACATATATAGTCTTTCAAGCGACGAGAACTCTGGATCGAACGAGGACGTGGCAAGCATCTACCCCTTATGCGCCATCATCCGTCCATTTGTTGCCCCCCCTCTGTTTATACAAATATCAGGTTAGCCTTGGGCGACCCTTGTGACGAGCACAAAAATGTTTATATAATTAAATCGTGGATGGTGAACTGATATTAAATCAGAGGGAGATGCGAGATGTGAGATGGTAACAGGTCTGCCAGAAAAGAGCTGACAAACGCTCAGCAACCCAAACATTCTCAGATGAAGGGCGGACACATGTGTATTTGTATTACGAGTTTACCTTACGATTTTTAAAGGGGTTTTGTTTTTATGGAGCGTGGGATGTGGTACTGCTTTAAATTATGCTGTCGTGTTCCAATTGGTTGCCCACTATTTATGACACTCTCAGGTTAGCCTTGGACCTGACTCTGGCAATGACAATTACAACACGGCAGCCTATGGACTTGTCTTATGTTTGTGTGCAAAGGAATGGAGACCCAGGGTCTTTAACCGACGATTTTTTTTTTTTTTTGGTAGAAAACAGGAAACAACAAACAGCAAGCAGTATCAACCGCAAATCATAGCATTACACAAAAAAGAAGTCCTCCTTCGCGATTTCGCTTTCCATCATCTGGAGCAATATCTCGGGCGCCTTGTCAAACTCCACATAAGTAGTGTCCAGTCCTCTCGCAACTTTCACCATGCAGTCAGCCGTGAGGTTGCTAGCTCTTGGAATATGGATGATTTTTGCCTTTAGGTCTCTAGCCAAATTTTTGCAGTCTTGAATTATGTTAGCTAGCGGGTGGTTCTGGGCAGACTCTTGATTGATGAGGTTGATGGCTTTCGAACAATCATTTTTCAAGCACACTCTTTTCCATTTCTTTCTGGTGGCAATGTTCAGCGCGTGAAATATTCCTTCTAATTCCGCACGTAGGGGGCTAGCAGTACCTTGAAGCTTCCCCGCAAATCCCACTATCCATTCTCCATCATGATTTCTAACCACCCCTCCCAAACGATCCCATGCCGCTACCATGTTCAAATCCTCCGTCAGTATGTATGATGAAGTTTCCTGCAATAGAAATTTGTTCATTCATGAGAAGCAATTTGTTTTCTCCACAAACTTTTGCGCATTTGCTATGTTGAGCTTCAAAAAGATAGTTTGAGAAAATTATAGCAGAGTGGGCAACAGTTTGTGGGGAATCATTTACCTTCTTAAATATGAAATTGTTTTTGGATTTCCAAATGTGCCATAGAATAATAATAAAACTTTTGTACCTTTCATCGTTTGGTTTGCCCCAGATATTTTGAACAATCCAATCATTGATACTACTAGTAGTGTTACTATCAATGGATTGATTAAAACCAAGAGTGCTCCAAATCTCCCTAGCATGACCGCATTCCTTGAAGAGATGAATGTTATCTTCAAGAACCCCACACCTTGGGCAGTCTCCAACATTCGTGAGTCCTCTTCTCATGCGTTGCTCATTTGTAAGGAGCCTACCATGGAGAAGAAGCCACAAAAATGTGCTAACTTTGGGTGGTAAACTGAGTTTCCACAATTTTTTCCACATCTCCCCCGTCTGGGGTTCATCATTGCTATCGATAAGACATTGATAGCAGGATCTATTAGAGAATTTACCATTTTTACTTGGATTCCAAGAAGGTTTGTCTTCACGCATACAAGTGCGAGGGAGAGGAATGTTAACAATTTTCATTCTAGTGTTTAAATTGAAAAAATAGTCAATAACATCAACATCCCAATGTCCGTTCTTATCAATTAGAGTGTCAACAGTAGTATCTAGCAAGTTCCCATTTTGTTCATCAGCATTTAGGATTTTCTCTCCCACCCACCAGTCTTGGTGGATATTAATGCTCTTGCCATTTCCAACATTCCATTTGACATTTTTGGTTAGCGTTTCACGGCATTTTAGTATACCTCTCCAAATGTGGGAAGCGACATTTGTTTTTTTCCATAGTCTAGGGTTTTGGTTAATTTTATATTTTTTTCTTCAAAACATCTGCCCAGATGGACTTTTCATTATTCACAAGTTTCCATCCCAGTTTAGTAATAGAGGTGTGGTTATTAATGCTACATTTTCTCAAACCCAAGCCCCCAAGACTTTTGGGTTTACAGACTTTATCCCATTTAACCAGGTGTATCTTTTTCATATTATTGTTGTCATTTCTCCCCCCTCCCCAAAAAAAGTTTCTATTGAGTCTATCAATTACATTACAAACTTTAACAGGGAGCATCACCGTTTGCATATTATAATTTGGGATGGTGGAGGTCACAGCCTGGATCAGAGTTTTTCTGCCAGCCAGTGAGAGGAATTTTGCTTTCCATCCCGTCAGTCTTTTTTGGACTTTTTCAATGATATCTTTAAAATGGGAATCATTCATTCTCTTGTGTATAAGTCTATTGCCTAGGTAAATTCCCAGATCATTTGTTAGGCTCATTCCAAACATATGGCTTCTCTCCAATGCATCCTTTTTGGGGATATTGGGCGAGGCAAACACTTTAGATTTGGAGTAATTTATTTTTTGACCCGAGTTATGACAGAATTCCTCAAGGGTGTCTATAACCGCTTCACAGGAGGTATTATCATTTTTAGTGAATAATATAAGATCATCAGCAAAAAATAGGTGGGTGATGGTGGGCCCATTTGGTGACGAGTTTATTCCTTTCCATTTATTAAGGTTAACTTTCTCAAGTATCATAGCCGATAAATATTCCATACACAGCACAAATAGATAAGGGGATAAAGGGTCTCCCTGACGAAGGCCTCTAGAGGGGCTAAAACTAGGGAGGGGGGTTCCATTCCATAGGATAGAGGTAGTAGTATTCCTAACACAACTCATAATAAGTTTACACAACCTATTGTCCACATTAAACCATTTAATAACTTTCTCTAAAAACTCCCAATCCACCCTATCATAAGCTTTCTCAAGGTCAATTTTCAAAATAAATCCCCCACTTTTACCTTTAAGGTTCATAAGGATGTGGATAATTTCTTGGGTAACAATAATGTTATCCGACGCTTGTCTTCCAGAGAGGAAACTAGCTTGTTGTGGACTAATATTACGACATAGTATAGGTCTCAATCTATCCACAATGATTTTAGCCAGAATTTTATAAGATACATTACAAAGGGTGATAGGTCTAAATTGTGAGATATTTTCCGGATTCTCAGTTTTTGGGATAAGAGTTATGTAACTGTTGTTTAGTTCAGCAGGGAATCGGCTTTCATGAAAACATTTTTGGCAAAATTGGAATAGATTCATCGCTATGGTATTCCAAAAATGTTGATAAAGAAGTGGTTGGATCCCATCGGGACCAGGGGCTTTCAGAGCTTTCATACTATAAGTAGCCTTTCTAACTTCCCTCAAGGTTACGGGGGTAGTTAGAAAAATATTATCATCATCAATACATCTCATGATATCCAAGTTTCGAAATTGACCTTTAGTGTCAGAGTTAAACTCGGCTTTAAATAAATTATCGAAGTACTCATTAACATGTTTAGAAATAGTAACACTATTGACAATCCACTCCCCATTGATGTTGAGTTTGTTAATCCGGTTTTTTCTACGTCTAATGATAGTAGACGTATGGAAAAACTTAGTGTTTCTATCTCCCTCATTTAGCCATTGTATTCTCGATTTCTGTTTCCATAGACTTTCTTCATGTTTTATTAAAGTGTTAAATTCGTTTCGAAGATGATTTTCAAGTGTGTTAATATTGTGGGAATAAACATTTTCCTGGGCTTTTTGGATACCACTAAGATGGCGAAGAATACGTTTTTTTATTTTTAAAAATGTTACCATAGGTAATTTTATTCCATTTATTAATTTCTTTTGAGCATTGGTGTAGGTTGGTTATGAGATTATCTGAATTCTTCCAATTTAATTTAACAATGTCATTGAAATCATATCTATCAAACCAACAAGCTAATAATCTAAAAGGTCTACTAGTAGCATGATTATGAGAAATACCTTCAAATCTGATTATAATAGGGCAGTGATCAGAAGCAGTTCTGGGGATGTTTTCTACTCCCGCTTCTGGAAATTTAAGACACCATTCAGCGTTCGCAAGGCCTCTGTCCAGTCTAACGAGGGTATTCGCCATCCCCTTTCTACTATTAGTCCATGTAAGTTTTGGTCCGGAGCAGCCCAAGTCTGTGAGTTTGCATTTGTTAATGTTATCTAGGAAACCCGTGTTTTTATTGTCGCTCGTTTGTTTTCCGAAGCTTCTTTTCTCAGCATCACCAATGTGGTCATTGAAATCTCCCGCAACAAGCCAGGGGATATCAATATTTTTCGAGATCTCAAATAGGTTGTCCCATAGTTTTCTTCTCAATCGGGGGTGTGGACTCGCATAAATCGCAGAAAAGATCCAATCACCGTAGTTCTGTTTTGTAGCCATTAAATGGATAGCTTGTCTAGTGATGGAGAGGGTCTCAAGTTTAATGGAAATAGGGTTCCAAGTCACCCAAATACCCCCAGATCTACCCACCGGTTCAGAAACCTCTTTGTTGGTAAGACCAAGTTTATCAAAAAAATCAACCAAGCTGTCTATATGTATGTGGGTTTCAACAATAACCAAGATATCTGGTTTGTAGATGTTGATGAGTTCAGTGATAGTGGGTTTGAAAAGGGGTTTTCCCGCCCCTCTACAATTCCAAATAATCGCAACCATTGATGGATATTGTTGGATGTAAGTGTTGACTTCTTCAATCGTTAGTTTGCAACTATTAGCAGTTTCCTGGTGCGCTTGCATATCGCTGTCTCTCTCCTCCAGTATTGTTGTGGTAGTCCGCTCCTTCCCCCACGATGTTTCCAGAGAGCTGACCAGTAGCTTGACTTTGGAGATTTTCCAGTTCACCTTGAATATCGCAACTTCCTCTACATCCCCCATTAGGTTGATTATTTCCTCCCCTGATGTGAGATTCAGATTCTGGATCTGCACGTCTCCTAGCATGGCCAGTGGAAAAGGGTGGTCCATTATCAGAATGGTTTAAGGGAATAGGGTCTGGTGGAGGGGTATTATGTGGTTTTGTGTTATTGGTAATTTTATCCGAGCCAAGATGGTTTGTGTTTAAATCAGCCCCATCTTTAATTTGTATCCTACCTACAGTAAGACTATCATATTTAGGTGTCCTATTTCTGGAGCAGTCACCTACATGGCGTATGGCAATGTCAGTAGCTCTTTTTTCCTGGTCTTGTGTAGCCGCCGTTTGGGATACTCCAGCTTTATTATAATGATTTTCTTTTGTTAATCCCTTGTTTGAATAGTTTGTTGTCTCCTTATCCACACCAAGAGTTTTCCTTTTTGATACCTGGTCACGATTCACGCAACTGTAGCTGACTTTGTATTTGGTTTTCGTAGATTCTTGTGGTAAATGTTATTGTGTCCCTCCACGTGTCCTCTCGTGTGGTGTGTTTTGAGTACTGTGTCTCCCTTACCCTGGCTGATACCCATACCTGCCAGTGGCAGGTCTTTTCCATCACTATTTAGCACTGCAAACCTATTATTACCTTTTTCCAACGAGCCTTTATTTCCAGTTGGACTAACTTTGGTTTTTCCAGTAGTAGCTCTCCTGTTACGTTGGACCAGCATCCAAGGTCCAAAACCTTCTTTTTCCTTTTCCACGTCAGCAGTGACAGTCCTCTCCCTAACCCCATTTGAATCATTCTGAATATATCCGTTATCAGGCACAACTGTATTAGCTGCTACTAGTTCACTGTTTTCGGATGACTTTTTCGATGGTTTGAAAGTTGGGAATGGGGTATTAAGTGAACAGTATTCTGTTTTATGACCAATTCTTCCACATTTAAAACATATCTATGGCAAAAACTCATATTCTACTCTATACTTTCTTCCATTCAGCTTGTACGACGGTATCAATGGTTTAGATAAGTCAACTTCTACACAAATTCTAGCATATTTACCTCTAGTAGATGAAACTGAGTTGAAATCTGTCTTTATGGGCCTACCAAGCTTTGATCCAATTTGGAACAATGTTTTTTCATCAAACCACTCAATTGGAAGTCTAGGAAGTCTAACCCATAGTGTTGTGGTAACCCGGTTGGACTCCAGTGGATTGAAGTTGGGCACCCATTTACGGACAATGAGATAGTGATTGTTAATTATCCAAGGCCCTCCCGTTAATACATTGTGATAGTCCTCTTTCATCATAAATTTAAATAGGAAATGGCCTTCTTCTAAATCCACAACTTCATAGTCTCCTTATAAATTCCAAAGAGTGGGAATTCTTGCACATAGAGCCTTATAGCCAATGTTTCTGCCGAGTAAGCTAACAATGACACTATCATTCCATTTTTTTCTAAGTTTTTTAATGTGTTTCTTAGGGATATTAACTACTGGACATAGAGGGTCATCTTCCTCTTCAACCGGGTTTGAGTTGAGATCCATCATTTGGCTGTTGGTTTACATTGATATCTCCATTTCATCCTCAGACCACACACAATTATCATCATCAAATAGTATGTCTGTATTTACTCTTTTTCTTACCACTTCCTTATATGAGAGTGTATCCATTGTATTTGCCTTCGCATTTTCAATATTTCCTGGCACTTGTTCTGCATCATTTTCGTTGGAAGCTTCTTCTATGATCATATCCGAGTTAGTACTATCTGTGTTGACAGTATTGCTTGTTGGATTTGTACAAATGCTATTTGTCCCTTCTTCGTAGTTCTCCAACTCCATATCAACAGTACTTGCATGATTTTCCTTTTGTTTCTTTTTGCCCCTTACCAGCAGATCTTTTTCTTCTTTAGAACTGTTTACGGACAAAGGTGGTGGGGGTCTCCCACAGTTTTCATTTTCTGGTGTAGAGTAGTCATTTTGAGCTGCATAAGCATTATGAGCATCATTCATGGTGACCTTGCCAAAATTGCTATCGAGATATGAACCATCAATCAGAGCCATGTGTTGGCTCATGGAGCCTGATGATTTGGTTCGTCCAGTAAGAGTAAATCGATTGGTTTATTTATTTAGTTTGAGATCTTTGCTTATGGGGATAAAAGTCAAGCACGGGGTTAGAGAAACCCACAACCAATTGAATATTCTTAAGAAAATGCAATATTTCCACCTCTCCTCTAAGTATGTGTCCACCATTTTAGGTTGTAGTAGCTACACCCACATCAAAAATATGTATCCTTGCTCACTGATAAAAACTATAAGTCACGAAATATATTTATATCGGAGTTATTTGTTGGGATGAAAATGGTATGATATTTAGAGTTGGATGAGGTTTTGAAGGGAGTTATTTTGGATATGGGTTGTTGAACATTTTTTAAGCTTTTTTTTTTAGATTTCATGGTGGAGCTTTGTGTGACTCCCTTTAAGGCCACCTTTGGAGGTGGGGGAGTCATCCATCTTCTTCAACACTACCACTATTATTGGAGTGTTTGAGGTGGGATTTACTAACCTTGGTTTAAGGTTTATGTTGTGTATCGATTTCAGAATCATTATTTACATATTTTAGGCTTAAAATATGTAAAACTTGTGATAGTTGCATCCATGAAATTTATTGGTAGATTTTTATAATCTCATGAACAAATGGGTCTCAAATTAAGGTTTCAAAGTGTTAAAAATTTCAAAAATACTATTTCATGGACATTTTTAGGAAGCAAAAATGTCAGAAGGCGTCATTTGATCTATTTCTAGTTAAAATGAATAGTGGATATTTTTATGAGATAAAAATGGAAGAAAGTAGTACTTGTGTTTATTCCTAATAAAAAGATATGATGAACATTTTTACGAAATAAAAATGTGAAGAAATGGTACTTTGGACATTTCAAGTAAGGGGAAGCCATGGTCATTTTTATGAAATAAAAATGTGAAAAATGATTAATGTTGTCAAATATTTATGTAATAAATATTTCTAAATCTTATTTATAAAATGGAGAATACACGGTGATTTTCGAGTTTAAGTAAGTTAAGAATGTCTTGCTTACTTGAAAAGCACGTTTGTTATGAATAGTATACAATTTTAGAAAGAAATGCATGTTTAATCCATTTGATAAGATTTTAGTATTTATAGTATAATTTTCATAAACTCGTAGTAATTTGTGAATAAATAAGTGAGCGAGTTTAAAAGATGTCTTATTGGGTTTAAACATAAAGTAAGACAAAGTTGTTATTTCATGTGATGAAATTGTTGAATCGACAAGTATGAAAGTTTGGTAAAAGCGTGATGTTAAAACGGCTAAAGTGTTAAATATTAAGTTGGAAACTTAATGATTGTTTTTTAGAATTGACATTTGTTAAGGAATTAAACGGCAAGTTTTGATAAGTAAAGAGTAAATTGGTAATTTACCTAAAGTGGAACATTTTTATGAAATAAAAATGTTAATGAATGTTTTATACTAGTATGGGTGAAATTGAATTAAGTCCTAAAATGTAAATGATTTTTGGTATACGATCAACACGTGTGAAAATAAAGGACTTAAAGAGAAAGTAATAATTTTCCAAGTATAAATTAATGTAAACATTATGAAAATGTTGAACACATTGGCAAGATAATGATATTGGATGATGTTGGGTTAAATAATTAAGCTGGGCTACATTGTCCCTAGTGGTGAAAGACCCCAAATCAACTATAGTTTACTTAGCGCTCAGTGTGGGACGGTGAAATTTTGTGAAACTGTGGGTGTATGTGTGTTGTGATGAGTGTGTGTGTTGGAGAAGTCCCTGAAGATAATTCTAAGTAATGAATTGAATATTCATTAAAGAGTCATAAATGAATGGTATTAATTCATTGATTTACTAATTCAAGAAGCATTAAATATTTAACATTCATGTGGTAACATGGAGTGGTTAAATAAGGTGACCTAATGGTGTATAAGCTACCTAATGAGATTTGAATCATAATGAACACAAGCGTGTGTTATATGAGATTTCTAAAGGAAAATGAATAATTTTCTAAACGCGGTGTGTGTGCTTTGAAAGAAAGTCTTAAGTAATGATTAATAACTCGGTGTGAGTTGGTTAACGTAGGGTAATAATCGTTTGAAAGTGAGTAAAATATTTTCGCCCCAAAATTATAAATTGTTTAACTGGGTGAGTTAACAGGATGAATATGCTAGCTTTAAGCATAATATACAACCGTATTATTCAGGAAAGATAAGGAGGATAAACGGTCTCAAATAATGTTTTCGGAATAAAATGGTTTAATACAATGGGACATGTGTTTTCCAAAAGTATATATGTAGATATGTACGTATTTTCACATGCATGTAATGTAGCATGTGAGCATTCTTTTCTGCCGTTTGTTTCTATACTACTGTAAGGAGACAAATTTCCAATTGAGTCATTCGTAGTTTTGGCTCAATTCCGGACAAAAACGTTTGAGTCATAGGATAGAGTATATTGATCATCTCTCAAGCCTATGACGTGTTTGTTGAAGACATAGCAGCCAAGTGTATAAAGATTCATCAAAATGTCGTGGTTTATGTGCCTCGTTTCAACGTCATCAACAGTGGTTCCATGCTCCCAAGGTATGAATGCATTACATATATATAGGAGCTTGGAACAGTTTATATTGGGTGTTAGGTTTTAAAACTGCGTTTTGTTTTCAGAATGGTTTCTATTCAAACTTATATATAAAGTATATAAAAGTTTCGGGGCTTAAAAAGAATTTGAACATTCTGTGAGTTCGTTCGAAGTGTCGTTCAAACGAGATTGTCGTTCGAACCACAAGTCGTTCGAATGAGATTGCCAACGACTTCCCGTTATGGCATACTGGAACTTCGTTCGAAATGTCATTCGAACGAGATGGTCGTTCTAACGAGATTTCTAACGAGTTCATACTGGAACTTCGTTAGAAGACTCGTTCGAACGAGAATGTCGTTCGAACGAAATATCGTTCGAACGAGATTTGGCGGGAACAGTTTTTTGACAGTTTTAAGCAGTTTTGCCCACTTTCCCACTTGGTTTTTCCCCACTACTTTTTACTGAATATCTATGTGCGGGAAATCATTTTTCTAATCTAACTTTTCATATCCTACCAACCTCTAGAGAGTGTTTGAGAGAAAAATTGTTTTAGGGAAAAGTTCATTGTTTTAAAGTGTCAATTTTCAAAGAAAAATTATTATACACTTTAGTTTCACACCCATAGTTTGTTTATCCAAGTTCATATATATATATATCTTGCTTGGAATTTGGCACCAGGTTTATCTCTACATTAGTTTGAAGAGAAGTTTGGGTTTACTTCTAAATCCCACAAAGAAGAAGAGGTTTTTCGTGATTTATCCACTTGGAGAAAGGCTCCTAGTTCGGGTGACGGTGACCATATAAAGCCCGATCGGTGGATTTCGAGACCGCGGTAGAGCTCCGGGGTTATTTGCTAAGTGGAGGTATTTACAAGAAGGAGCGTCGAGGCTTGAGAGGGATCGAGTCGTGTGATGTAAGTCTTTTGTCTTGTAATTGTAAATTCCGTACTTAGTGGATTTGAGGCTAGGGCCATCCGAGGTTGTTTCCCGTCTTGAGTTTTTCCTCGTACATCGCGACGTAGTGGTTTCATTGTTTATTTTATCTTGCTATACTCACCTAGAACGCATTCTTAAGTAATAAGATAAAATTTGTTTAATTTAATCACTACTTGTTTAATTTGGTGTTCAATTAATTTGTTTAAGTGAAATTAATATTTGTGTGTGTTTAATTAATTCACTTGGGTTTGATTTTAATTTATAAAGAAATTAAAATTTTGTTTTAAGTTGAACCATCTCCTTTACGCTTTCGCATATCTATTTTACAACAAGGAAATAATATTTCTTAAAGAAATTAAACTGGGGGCCCTCCGGTCGACGACTACAAATTGGTATCAGAGCCAAAGCGATAAATTATTTCATTAAGATCCTTTAAATAATTTTTAGCTAAAATGGATTTTTCCCCATTTTCAAAATTTCCTATTTTCGATGGTTCTAACTACGCGTATTGGAAAGCGCGAATGAAATCGGTACTAAAATCTATCGATGAGAGGGTTTAGATGTCTGTAGTTAACGGGTGGTCTCCACCAACTCATTTAGTTGAAAATGAACGTGTTCCCAAACCGGCCGATAGATGGACTGAGAATGAGTTTAAACTTTTTAATTTTAATTCCCGAGATTTAAATGCCTTGTTTAGCGCGGTCACACCGGATGAATTTTGACACATTATGACGTGTGAAATCGCTAAAGAAGCTTGGGATATTTTACAACTAACTCATGAAGGAACTAGTGTCGTTAAAGCTTCGAAACTCCAAAACCTCACCACTCAATTTGAAACCATCAAAATGAACGATAATGAAACCTTTGATGAATTTTATGCTAGAATTTTCGATATTGTCAATTCATCTTTTAATTTGGGAGAGAAAATACCCGACAACCGAGTTGTAAAGAAAATTTTAAGGTCCCTACCCGATAGATTTATTCCAAAACTGATCGTTTTAAATTCTTTACCAACTTTAGCCTCTACGAAATTAGAAGAGCTTGTAGGTGATTTACAAACCTATGAACTAGACATGTTTCCCTCTAAAACTGAAAAGAAAATAGAAAAGGGCGTTGCTTTAAAAGCCCGAAAAGAGGTCAAACAAGTAGTAGAGAGTGAGAGTGATAGTGACTCGGAAGACATGGCCTTGTTTGCTCGGAAATTTAGAAAATTTCTTAAATTTAACAAAGATAAATTTAAAAATGATTTTAAGAAATTTGAAACTTCTAAGCATGATAAAGCCGAGAAGATCCCTAAACCTATTAATGAAAATTTAATTAGGGACGAGTCTAATAGGTGCTTTGGTTGTGAGGGTTATGGCCATAGGGCTTCTGAGTGCCCCAGTAAACTAAGGAAAGAGGGTAAACGACCCATTTCATATAATGCGACCCTTAGTGATAGTGATAAGGAAGAGGGACCCGATTCCCCCACTAAGCCTAATTTTGTGGCTTTTATGGCTAGTCATGTGAGTGATAGTGAGAACTCATCGATTGATGAAACGTTAACACATGATACTTCCAAGGTCATTGTTTATGATTCTCTTAATTTTGATGATAGTGAGAGTGGAGAAGAAAGAGAGAGTGAAAATGAAGAAGAGGTTAATGTGAGTGAACTTCAAAATGCTTTTTAAGAACTTTATAAAGAATCTACTAAATTAAAAAGAGCTAATTTGAAGTTAAAAGCTTGTTTAAAAGAGCGTGTCAAGGTCATTGATGGTAGTATGTTGGTAAAAGACCTTAGAACACGTGAGAGGGCTCTTCAAGAGAAGCTTGAATATGTAGAAGGTGAGAGAGATAGCCTTAGGGGTTTAATGGAATCCTTGAAAAAGGAGCTTCTTGCTTTTGAAGAACGAAATGTTTTATTAGAGTCTAACATTTTTGAATTGCAAAATAAATTAAAAGACTCTAGTAATGTCAAATTTGATTTGGAGTGTCGTTCAAAAAAATTAGATAAAATATTAGGAACGGTCCAAATTAAAAATGACACTTGTGGTTTAGGCTTCAATACTTGTAATCAATTTACTCATAACGCCAAAACCAATTTTTTAGGAGAATCTACTAGGAAAGTCTTTTGAGATCATTTCTTAGGTACCAAATTTCGACGTAATTTTACTTGTACACATTGTGGTCTAAAAGGTCATCTTAGGAAATTTTGTTTTGATCTTAAACGAATTCCTAGAAAATCCCATCGTAAAGTAACCACGGTAGTTAAAGTTCCTACACCCCAAGATAGTCATTCTTCATTAATTTGGGTTAGGAAATCCGACTTGGTTGCCTTGCAAAATAGGGTTTTTGATTCTCATTTACTTTCACAT
Source organism: Sambucus nigra (assembly GCA_949130495.1). Lineage (NCBI taxonomy): Eukaryota > Viridiplantae > Streptophyta > Magnoliopsida > Dipsacales > Adoxaceae > Sambucus > Sambucus nigra. The sequence continues at coordinate 168,985,616 of OX422211.1, forward strand.
GCTTCCTCCCTTGCTAAATCTAAAGGATGAATGTGTTAATGTTTGCATACTTTAGCTTTTGTACTTCATGCTATATTCACATGCTAAATGTATGCTTTTTTAATCATTTTCTAGTCTATGCTCCATGCTTATCATATGCTAGAATTATGATTTGTGTTTATCTTTTGTATTATATTTCCTTCATTTTGTTTGCATCAAATGAAAAATACAAAAAGATTTTTGTTTATCATTTGGATTTTATCTCTTGGTAATTTAAGCTTAATTAAAAATTTAAATGATTTTTGTTCGTCTTTTGAGTATATATTTTTTATTTTTGGTTAAAATTTTAAAAACTCAAAAAGATTTTATTTTGTGTGTATTTTAGTTTGACACACTTTATGTGGCATACACTTGTGTTTGAATCCCATCTTTTACGCTCTCATGTGGCTAGAACTTTTGGTTTAGATTGCCAATCCTTACTATGTTCTTTACCGTGCTTACATGGAGTAGTTGGATTTTGTGTTGATTAAATGGATTCTATTTTATATGCCTCTATTCACACATGCACGAGCTCTTTTGAAATTTTAACTTCATATGTATATTTGAGCTTTGTGAAGTGTTCTCCTACCAATCTTGTCATCTACATATTTGTGACTTAGGAGGACTAGTGCATGTCAAAATTCGTTGCACGTGAGATTTGTGTGAAACAATGAAAACATGATAAATATAAATGTGCACGGGGAAGGGCTCTGAAAGGAATAATAATCCTTTGTGATTGTAAGCCACCGTTTGGAATGGACCTAAAAGAAATACGTGGTCCAACGGCCTAAAAACAGAAAATATGGCATTAAAAAGAAAAAATTGCCAAGGCCTATGTTTGATTGATATATTCATTCAAAATTGATAAATGCTTATTGAGGGAGATTGGATGGTATATCAACGGTTTTCACAATGTCAGTTTATCCTAGTTGCGTATTTCATGTCATGACTCTATTGGTTTGTATAATCATCAATATGCTAGGCTTGTATGCATTGTGTATGTTTGTTCATTGAGTTCAATCTATATTGTCACAAGAGGTTATATTCAAACGTGATGAAGTTTGCAATCAATTGAGAACTTCGTGAACATATTTTAAGTGATTGGGTCTAAATTTAATCGTTACTAGTTCACACCCCAACACTTACGTTTCCATATGACACATTTTTGCCATACGAGTGTAAAAGACTCCTATTATATTTTGTATGTGTCATTTGTGTGTTTATATATATATATGTGTATACTTAAGTCTTTGCCTTGATTTCTATTCCATATATGCTTTAATTCATACTTGGTATCCATCTTATTGCATTCTTTGTTGATATCATATGCTCCATAATTTATATATCATATTGGTATCATTTTATTGCATCCTAGTTGGTCTAAGTTGTTATTTGTTGGATTATTTATAATTTTGTTGCCTATATGCATTACTGCACAATTACATTTTTACTTCTTTAAGCCTTTGTCTATTCCTGAACAAAAAGGGGGAGAATGATAGGGGGAGAAATGGTATTTAATCCTATTATTTTCATATCATTGTTTGGGGCAGATTTATCTTAGGGGGAGACGTCTTTCTAAGTAGGTTATTTGTTTGATAAAGGGGATAATTAATTTAGTGGGTGTAGTTACTTTAATTGCATTAAATATTTTGATATTCCCTATGCGTGTAATGTGTTTGCTTAAGTGTGCAGGAATTATTTTATAAAGCGGCAACTTTCAACGGCAAAGATTGCTGATCCTTTGGGTTGTTTGTGTCAAGCATTGTAATTTTATTTTGGGTGGGACTTTTTATTAGTCTAGTAGAGCTTGACGGCCCTTTAGGATTTTTGTATAGTTTTTGTCCCGGAATAGCTAAAGGGGGAGATTTGTAAGGACACAAATTTTCAATTGAGTCCTTTGTAGTTTTGGCTCAATTCCGGACAAAAACGTTTGAGTCATAGGATAGAGTATATTGATCATCTCTCAAGCCTATGAAGTGTTTGTTGAAGACGTAGCGGCCAAGTGTATAAAGCTTCATCAAAATGCCGTGGTTTATGTGCCTCGTTTCAACGTCATCAACAGTGGTTCCATGATCCCAATGTATGAATGCATTACATATATATAGGAGCTTGGAACAGTTTATATTGGGTGTTAGGTTTTAAAACTGCGTTTTGTTTTCAGAATGGTTTCTATTAAAACTTATATATAAAGTATATAAAAGTTTCTGGGCTTAAAAAGAATTTTTGAACATTCTGTGAGTTCGTTCGAAGTGTCGTTCGAACCACAAGTCGTTCGAACGAGATTGCCAACGACTTCCCATTATGGCATACTGGAACTTCGTTCGAAATGTCGTTCGAACGAGATGGTCGTTCTAACGAGATTTCTAACGAGCTTCTAATGAGTTCATACTGGAACTTCGTTAGAAGACTCGTTCGAACGAGAATGTCGTTCGAACGAAATGTCGTTCGAATGAGATTTGGCGGGAACAGTTTTTTGCAGTTTTGCCCACTTTCCCGCTTGGTTTTTCCACACTACTTTTTACTGAATATCTATGTACGGGAAATCATTTTTTGTTTATCCAAGTTCATATATATACATCTTCCTTGGAGTTTGGCACCGGGTTTATTTCTACATTAGTTTGAAGAGAAGTTTGGGTTTACTTCTAAATCCCACAAAGAAGAAGAGGTTTTTTGTGATTTATCCACTTGGAGAAAGGCTCCTAGTTCGGGTGACGGTGACCACATAAAGCCCGATCGGTGGATTTCGAGACCGCGGTAGAGCTCCGGGGTTATTTGCTAAGTGGAGGTATTTGCAAGAAGGAGCGTCGAGGCTTGAGAGGGATCGAGTCGTGTGATGTAAGTCTTTTGTCTTGTAATTGTAAATTTCGTACTTAGTGGATTTGAGGCTAGGGCCGTCCGAGGTTGTTTCCCGTCTTGGGTTTTTCCTCGTACATCGCGGCGTAGTGGTTTCATTGTTTATTTTATCTTGCTATACTCACCTAGAACGTGTGCTTAAGTAATAAGATAAAATTTGTTTAATTTAATCACTACTTGTTTAATTTGGTGTTTAATTAATTTGTTTAAGTGAAATTAATATTTGTGTGTGTTTAATTAATTTTCACTTGGGTTTAATTTTAATTTAGAAAGAAATCATCTCCTTTACGCTTCCGCATATCTATTTTACAACAAGGAAATAATATTTCTTAAAGAAATTAAGCTGGGGGCCCTCCGGGCAACGACTACAACTACATTTGTATATAATCCCACTGTGCATTCGGCTCACATCCCTCTTTTGTTACGGCAAGTTGCATGATGTTTCTACTTTAAGAGCGTTACGCAGGTAAGTAGTTACTTGCTTTCGCGATTAATAGCTCCATTTATTTGGCCTTAGGGGCACTTCCCTTAGGTCCTATCATGTAATTGACAAAATGGTAATCGCATACTAATAAGAGTAACATTAAACAATAATAAAACATGATTAGAATCATTATTTAGGTTGTTTCACTTCACTTCACAATTAACGTACGAACCAGATCGGGTCGATCCTTTACTAACCTTTAAATCCGGGTCGTGGCATTACAGAATGAAATAGGCTAAAATTAAAATATTTTTAAGTTTGAAAATCTGTCTCATTTTGTAAAAACATTTAATTAAAATACCTCCCAATACAGTGTAAAAAATCCACAAAAAGTGATAGCTATACTAATATTACGTGATGACGTGGAGCATGTTGAATATTAACTATGTGATGCTTGATAATTGGATCCGTCTTCTTGAACTTGAGAACGTGAAGTACTATGACGGAAGTAGCGGTATATGCCATACTTTATGTAACCTATATTCTATGGACAAGTCCAAGATATTACAGGCAATGACAAAAAAGTTGCCCTTACAACCTATCAGATCTACCTTTAACTGATGGATCATTACCGAGTCATCAATGCCCAAAATATCCTCATGGCTCCATGAAAACATCCCATGGTGCCTCTTCAAAAATAAGACCATTTCCTCCATTTTCTTATCAATCAGTCATGACCCTACATATAATACTCTCTTCTATGATTTCCATATTATCGAATCGGAATCAAATCTTCAATTGGGGATTCCATGGTCGGTTCCTCTCTCAGATCCAACCCATCTACGTTGAACGTCTCCTTTTTTTCTTCAATAATGGAAAGTAGCAACTCTTCGCACGCGACTAGCCCCTACGTACTATCCTATTTTCGTTCAATGTTAGGAACCTAAGGGTGAGAGATTTAACTGCTAGAACTGCGTCGACTATACTTAAGGTTGTTCATATGATTAAGACATTATAAGCCAAAGGATACCTGACTACAAGGAATTCTACTTACAACTTGATTAACTTAGGGTCCCTCCATATCTTAAATGGAAACTCGATCGAACCCTCCGGTTACAGTTTCTCCCCTGAGGAGAGCAAAAGTCGTCCTTTTACTGGTTTTAATCGGGCTCCCTCTAGCTTCATATGTTCGATGTAGTCATAATAATATCCGCTGAACTCCTCATGTCAATCATTATCCTTTTGACTATCCACTATAATATCAATGCTTTGTTCAGTAGGGTGTCGTCATGAGGAATGATCTTATCTGGAGAGTCCTTTGACGTGAAGGTGATATTCTCCCAGTCTTCAACGAGTTTTTTCATTTGTACCTCCACTAGTTCCCTTTATTTTCTTTTGTATGATTTCTGAGTCGATGTTAAATCTCCATTGGCTACGAACCCACTAGAGATCATGTTGATCTACCTTTATTTCTCAGATAAATAAACTCCCCTTAACTCCTCTCACCTCTATTCTCGTTCTTTAGACCGTCTTCTGCACCAATCATCCTTTTACCCATTATCTCACTCATCTTACCTACCATTCATTCTCTGCACAAACTTTTGCAAATGCCCCTTTTGCACTATCGCCTCAATTTTACTCTTTGGATGAAGGTAATTCTTAGTACCATGGCCATAATCTTGATATAATTGTACGTAGAGGTTGAACTTCGGGTCGAGTGGCTTTTTCTTTGCTATATTCAGCTACCTCAACATCTTCGGGTCGGTTAAGACAATCAATACCCATCTCACGGTCGTGTTGAGTGGAGTGTACAACTCGATTTGGGTTTTATTCACCCATTGATTCCCCTTAGGAACAAATATCTACTTTCTCCCCTCATCCTCAGCTATTCTCTCCCCCAAATCTCCCATCCGATGAGTGGGTTATCGAATTCTAATGACGTTCCCCATGTGTATGCGCTTCTCTATTTTTTTTTATCAAACGATGCAAATTATGTTAGTAGGAAGGTTCTTTGATAATAACTAGATAGTGAAGCTACTGTATACCCCACGTAAGAAGGCCGAGTCGACCACCATATCATCCAAATGGTTGATATGGAGGAGTTAATCATTGAACCTCTTCACATACTTTCTAAGGTTCTCGAGCTTAGTCTGAAGTAAGTTAAACATATGGTCGGTAGTCTTTCTGTGGACCTTGATTCCAATAAAGCTTCAGTTGAACTATTCTGAGAGCTCTCTAAAACACATGATGGAGTTGGGTGGCTGGAGGTTGAATTAACTCCTCACCGAGCCTTTCAGCGTTGTAGCGAATGCTCGACACCTAATTTGATATGAACTGTAAAGGAAGTCCATATGGGCATTATAGTGATCTATCTGGTCCCCGGGGTTTACAGTCCCTTTCGAATGAATCCATCCTCAGTATCTTAAAATTGGACAGAATAGGAAAATCCATTACTTCTCGAAAGGATGGACACACATGCTCGACGTCTTTAGCATTGATAATGATCGGTAGAAGGTATGCCTGCCTAGTCGCTGATGCTCGGTGGACCATGGATGAGAGTTCTAGTAGAGGCAGATGAGGAATGGGAGCCTCGTTTTCCAAATTATGTTCTATTGATGGGATTTGATCTACCTATTTTTATAATTCCCACGGTATCTTAGGCAACAGGCGACTTAGAATCTCAGCGAGCTGGTCTTGGAGGGCTTGTTGTTGCTCCCTAAGGCCATTGATGGCTTGTATTATCTCATTTTTTTCAGGGCTTTGGAAACTTTTGCTTCCACATACGACACCAATTACGTTGGGGAAATTATATGATTGTCAGACAACACAGCGATAATAAAAGTAGTTGGATATAATGAAAAGAAATAAAGATAATAAAAGTAGACAAAGCATAAGATATACGTAGTTCAGTCGGGCTCATCCTACATCCATGGGGTAAAGGGAAGGGTAATTCTTATATTAATATGGAGAGTTACAAATAGTTTTTACATGCAAGGATTCTTCTTATTTTACATTACATAAGGCTTTTTATACTCATCCTTTACAATGTTACTTTTATTTCGAAGTACACACATTAAAGGAAGTTAAATTGAGATGTACATTTGTTCATCTCTGATAGCTCCTATCCATTAAGATTCTGGACCGCCTTAATAGGTAACACGGTAGCCGTTTTGGGGTAACATCTTGTTGGCAACGTGCCACACGTTCAAAATTTCTAACGGACATTCGACTGGAAAAGGTACGATGTTCGGCCATCAGTCTAGTTAGTAAAATGATGCTCTCCCATATGTAGATCACCCAACCAGTCGTTCAACTTTCGATTATGATGCCCCCCGTCCGATGCCAAATCGACTAAAGATACCCCTCATCAATTTAGATAAACTTTTCAAATCAAGGTTTTAATGTGATTCAACTTTGCCTATGTCCATGCTCGAGACGGTACTCGAGAAAGTTCATTATTTTTGGCTCACTAAGGTAGAACCAATACCTCACACGGAATTATAACACCTTGCAAATCATAAATAACACGGGAATTATACCCGACCTTGAATAAGCGGTACATAAAAAGCTTAAGGTCATATCACACCTTTACTCCCCCGCAACTATGTCTCTGCCAGTCGCCTTATTTTTAAAAGCACGCTTAGGCTCGCGCCTAAGCGCAAGGCGTAAGGTCGGAGTTCTAAACGAAGTGAATTTAGTCAAGCGTGCACCTTATTGCGCCTTTATCGCTTTTTTTAAGGCTCAAGGTGCCAAAAAAAGAGTGCCTGAGTGAAGTCCATGTCTAATTCAACTTGTGCTATTGCGTTTTGTTTATTTCATTATTTTTTATTCATCCCAAAATTGAATTTTAAACTTGTAATACGAAATAAATAAATAAAACCCATAAAAGCCTCTTGCTAATAAGACAAGACAACAAAAATTCAAAAGAAAAAAGAAGATGGTACCCAAACTTTAAACTAATGAAGATCCTCTTTTGGTAAATATTGGACAATTGAGTTTGAGTTTTTCTTCAACAAAATCTTTCTCTGTCAGCTACGTATTAGTTTTTATAATTATTTTGTCATTATTATTAATTTTATTTATTATTATTAATTTTATTTATTATTATTATTATTATTATCATTATTATTATTATTATTCGTCTATTGTGCATATGTTTTCCCCTCTTCTAAGTTATTATTATTCTTCCCCGTTATTCTTTTTTTAGTTCTTCTTCTTCTCTGATTGTCTTCTACTTTTCTTCTTCTTTTCAGTTGTTTTCTTCTTCTTTGTTATTCTTCCCCTTTTCAGATCGCCTTATACTTTTCTTCTTATTTTCTATTCTTCTTATTCTTCTTCTTCTTCTTTTTCTTCTCCTCCTCATATGACCATCTTCTTCTTTTTTCTGTTTTTTTTCTTCTTCATCTTCTTCTTCGCTCATTTTATTTTTCGTCCTCCATCCTCCCCCCTCCTCTTTACTCCTCCTCCTCCTTCTTCTTCTCCTTTAATCGCCTTCTTCTTTTATGTTGTTTTTCTTCTTCTCTCTTATATGTTTTTTTTGTGATCCAAAGCATTTTTTTCCTTCTAAGCATTAAAAGTCACCATACTAAATTATTTTTTTCATGCTAAATATAAAAAGGCACTCCAAATTGATTTTTTTTCCTGTTATACATAAAAAAGGCACTGTAAATTGACTTTTGTCACACTATAATTTTGTTATTTATATATTTTATTTAGTAAAATAAACTTAATATTGTATTATATATAGTACTGTGAATAGCTTTTGGTGATTTAAATTTAACTATTTATTTTTTATTGAGGTTAGTTTTTAAGTTACTAATGCAATAATTATTTTTATATTAAAAGTAAAAATGTCCGGTGAGAGATTGATAGCATGGAAGCATTGTCATTCGGAGAATCCTAAAGACAAAAATACCATCACTTGCAATTATTGCAGGTTAGTGAATACATGAAGCTTTTTTAGGGCAAATCAACACATTATTTTTGGATTTATGAATACCGCAACTTGCACCTCATTCTAGGATCATGTCAAAGAAGAAATGAGGCTATGAAAGAAAAAAGGAAATTGAAAAATCAAAGTAGTTTTCGACCACCAGATTTTGATGTGGTTAATTTGGGAGTGGGATATGAAGAAGAAGATAATAATGATGTTGAGGTTGCATATAAAAGAAGTGCAATGGGAGGTTCTTGTGGTGGTAAGGCAAACATTGTTCCTAAGAATGTGCCAAAACAAAAGGGGCCAATTGATGTATACTTCACACCCAATCCCGAGGTGCTTCTAAAATAAATAAAGGAGAGGGAAACTAATTTAAATAAGAATGATTGTCAAAAAAAGAGTTGAGAGATTGAGCTTCCAAGAAAATAGCAAGGTGGATGTTTGATGCTAGGATTCCCTTTAATAGCGTGAATTGCGATAGTTTTGTAACAATAATTTAAACTATTGGACAATATGGTCCTGATATAAAGCCCTCAAGATACCTTGAGGCGAGGGTGCCTCTACTTATGAATGAGGTGGAAACGGTAAATAAAGACATGGATGATCACAAAAAGGAGTGGGAGGAAAATTGTTGTTCAATCATGTTGGATGGTTGACAAGACAAGCGAGAAATAACTTTTATAAATTTTGGTTGATTTTCTCCGAAGGGAAACATGTTTGTTAAATTCGTAGATGATCCTTCTTACTCGAAGACGAGAGAGAAAATATTAGAATCGATTAGCAGTTTTTTGGAAAAGATTGGTCCATCTAATATGCTACAAATTCTCATGGATAGTGCATCCTCTAGTGTTTTGGCCGGTAACTTAAATTTTATTTATTTATAATATCCATGTTAATTTTTGGATTTTTATAATTATTTTTTCCTAATTTTCAAATTCTAATAATTATTTTCTCTTAATAGGGAAGTATTTAGAGGCCAATTATAATTCGTTTTGGACGTCGTGCGCCGTTCATTGGTTGAATTTGATACTTAAGGATATATTCAAGTTGCCTCATATAAAGAGAACTTTCCAAAAGTTTGTTTAATTGAATAGTTACTATGGGGACTAAAATGAGTCGCTAGGCCCATCCACAATTTCATCTGACCAGCCCAGCAAGAGATAGGATGTGTCCGACCCAAATCAAATGATTAATTTCACACATGTATTTAACATGTGCTTAAATACCTCTTGATAAGATCAAATTGGTTACCAATAATCTTAGAGAGATATTCAAGGACACCTCACGAGCTACATTCAAGACAAAAGAGTTTCTTGTACAACTCAACTGCTTGAACGTTACCATAAATGTAAACCCTCACCACATTGTCACGGGGATATAACTTTGTAATCTTGAGAGATAGACTAATAAAATACAGTGACCTCTCCCTGGACGTAGTCAAGTTGCCGAACCACTTACATTCTGTGTTCTGTGTGATATTAATTTACTTTCTTCATTTACTTTCTTTCTTGGGATTATTCATTGTGATTATTCTTGCACTCACAATTGGCGTTGGCGCCGTCTATGCGAAGCGATTCTTTTTTCCTATAAAAGTAATAACTTAAAGAAAGTGCCACAATGTCTCACCACAACAGTAACTTACCTCAGGCCGACGACGTACATGCTGACCTAATACCACACAGGGTCAGGTCTCAAACTTATCATGAGCCAAATCCAAGGTTTCTCCAAGAGATACTAACTTTTAAAGAGAAGCACGATCCACTTCGATCTACACAGATATCCTGGTTGGTTGACGCCTATGAAGCCAGGCTTCAATAGCAAGAGGAGGCCAGATGCCTCCAAATGGAAGAAAACGCTCGCCTTTAGAGGAAACTAGAAAGAATGGAGAGAGCTCCATGGTGATAATCAGAAAATGTCGTACAAGGACTCCTAGTCCCAAGACGAGCAACACTCGCAGCCGAGGGAGGAGCTCCGGATGCAACTTGGACAGATCAGAACATGGACGACCAGAGAGACGCCACAGAAATCATGAACGCCATGGAATAAGAAGTTTAGTTCGAAGAGAAATGGATCAACACCCAGCCCATCGAGTGACTAGGTTCACCAAAGAGCTGGATAGAGGAGCTCTTAACACATAGATTGGATCACTTTTTTCAAGGGAGATTGAGGATAATGAGCCCCTAAAGAAGTTCACACTCCCCAGGTTTAAAATGTATAAGGGCAAGACTGATCTCATAGACCACGTCAGGCAGTATAGATAAACCATGACCCCATGGACCCAAAACGACTCTCTTATGTGTCGCATCTTCCCTTCTAGCCTACATGACATAGCTTGGAAGTGGTTTAAGAGGCTTCCCCATAGGTCCATTATGAGCTTCAAGGTCCTTGTTGAGGCCTTCATTGCTCACTTCAAGGTCCTTATTGAGGCCTTCACCGCTCGCTTCATAACCAATAGCTCCCACCCGAAGAGGATGGATTCGCTGCTCAGGATGAAGAAGAAGACACTAGAAACCCTTCGCGAGTATGCAAAAAGATATTGGGAAGTATTCAACAAAATAGAGGACTGTTCAAAGCGAATTGTCATAGTATCCTTCAAGATCAGTCTGCCAACCACCTCCGTACTGCACCAGTCCCTGACAAAGAAGGGGGTTAACACCATTGATAACCTCATGGCATGCATTAAAAAATATGCTAAAGTTGAGGATGTGGTTCATGATAGTCAAGATGAAATTGGCGGCATCAAGATAAACAAGGGAGGTGACAAGGACAACAGTCCTAAAAAGGGGAGCAAGAACAAGAGAAATAATGGCTCCAGGAATGGGGGTAAGGCGAATCCTTTGAAATCCTTCCAAGCTATCAACACAGTCTTCAAGGAACCAATCTACAAGATATTGGGAAAGATCAAGGATCAACAGTTTATGAAGTGGACCATAAATATGGGTGGTGCCCAATAAAGAGGAATAATGCATTGTGATCCGTATTCCACAAAAAAGGTGATCACCGAATTGAGAACTGCAAAGCGTTAAAATCTCACCTGGAGGAGTTGTCCCAAGCTGGGCATCTGGATGGGTATATAGAAAAGAAGCTATCAAGGTTGCAACCAATGATGATAAAAAATAGATAACGTCCTAAATGAAGACATGGGATAAGAATCCGCAATAATTCTTGGAGCCTCCGACCTGAAGCTGATTCAAGGGAACACTGTTCGAATGGAACTGAAAAAGGTCAAAACCGTTATGGAAGCCTTTCAAATTGACCCCGCTAAAAGCCAGGCTGGCAAGAGCCGATGACCAGAGGATGTCGACTGCAATAAACACATCATCTTCACTGAAGAAGATTTTATTGGGGTACGAACCCCACACCATGATGCACTCACAATCACTCTTAGGATTGTGAATTGGGACATTAACAGACTGCTAGTGGATTAAGGGAGCTCATATAAGGTGATGTACCTGGATCTCTTCCATAAATTAAAGCTCAACTTAGCCAATCTCAAAGAGGCAACGGTTCCATTAGTCGATTTAGCGGGGAAGATCATGATGCCATTGAGAAAGATAGTCCTTCCAGTATGAGCAGGGAATATTTCAACATTGATTGAATTCCTAGTGGTAGACATAGACTCGCCCTACCCTGCCATTCTAGGCAGAGGGTGGCTTAATGAGATAAGAGGCGTACCGTCAACCTACCACCAGAAGCATAAGTGTATCATAAAAACGGGAGTAGTGGAAATTCGGGGTGACCAGGCATCGCCAGGAAATGCTTCATCACCACAATCTGACCTTCGAAAGAAAAGAAGAAAGAAAAGGAAGCTCCTCCTGGGGAAGCCTAAGATGGGATTACTCCTTCGAAATAGCAATCACGATACGACTGACCATGGGTGAAGGAGACAGGGTTCACCCAATTGGCAGGGTCATTGAAAATCAGGAGGAGAATTTTCTGTTTGAGTTGTGTCTGTCACAATTCCTCTAATTTAGGTTTTATGATATTTTTATTTTAGAGTTGTGTTCACCACAAACTCTCAAACTTAGGTTTTAAAGCGTCAATCCTGTAATTAGACATGTGGGCTAAATTAAAATGGCCCAAACACCCTCGTGTGGGCCCGATTATGCCTAAAAATGCCCCAAGGCCCATTTACTACCTCCAGATACTCTTTTTCGACTATCTTGACCTATTCGGAATCAACTGTGCACTCAGAATCGTCATCTGAATTACTTTATAACATTATTCAATTTCGACCTCAAAATGCGACACATGTGAAATCTAAAAATGATCCGAATTATGTAAATCTCAATTCACAAAATTAAATAAATACTCCAATTTATATAATTTTTCCAAATCATAAATTTAAATTTCACCAAATTAAATACGTTCAATTTCACCAAAAAAATTATTAAATCCAATATCCTCAAAATTACGGGGTGTTACAATATTTAATCACGATTATGAAGTAGATATATTCTTATAAAGCATACACACTCAAGAAATACAAAAATAGTTTATGACTATGAACATATTAGAAGTTTAGGCACAAGTCAATATACACAGAATATCATATTATTTTTAACAAATAGTATTAGATTAAAACTATGTTTAATCTATTGACCTATTAAATTCTATTAATAAGGTTCTTGTTCTACAGTCTCAGTCTAGCAAGTATATAAGGGTCAAATGTTGTTCTTGTTCAAGTACGGTCACATGTACAGGTCAATCAAGCATAGGACAATTCACAAATAATCTTTTCTCATTAGATTAAGTCCTTTAACAATTTAGGTTTAAATATCTAAACCTATATTAGATCTGAAATGTGAACAAGAAAATACAAACAAGTGATTTGTGTGTGAATAATGTTCAAAGTTACATACAAGCAAGATCTAAGATAGATATCAACAAATCCATATGGATCGAAGATAGAAAGGTGTATATACGCGTGTGATTTTTATGTTTAAACTGACACAGTATCAAGGTCCAAGGCAGATTTAAACTAAACAAACCAGATATAAATGATTTCAAGAATTAGTTGTGATTACTTTGTGTGATTCGTTTATCTAAACACAAATATACAACATGAAGAATGATATACACATGGATCTTGACAAAAACAGCAACATATATCAAATATATGCGATTCAATGTGCAAATTGAATATCTAAACACACGAATCAAATTAGTTGTGGCTTTGTGTGTGAATCTCAGAAGACTACAAACAATATATCCAATAATAGATCTCAAAAGTATAGAGACGGGAGGAACACTTAGAAAATGTTTTTATTCCTTGAAAAACCCGAAGTTAAGATTTTGAGAGTTTTATTCGTGTTTGTTGTGTGATATTGATTTATAGAAGAAATCAATCCATTACACAGAGACAGAACAAGTGTATAATCGTTTAGGTTTTCACTCTCTCTCTCTCTCTCTCTCTCTCTCTTATTCTCTCTCTAAACTGGCAGAGTTTGGGGGGGAATTTTATTTTCTCAACTAGTCAAATGAGGCTACCTATGAATCATATTTATAGACTTTAAGAGTGTTCTTTGATTGGTGTGCAAAAGAGTCACAAGGATTGTAACTAAACAATTAGAGCCATTGATAAAATCTAATCCTAAGTACGATAAAGAAACACAATACGACTGATTAAATGAATGACGCGTGGACTGCTAGCTGGAGCCAACTAAGAGAAAAATGTGTGCAAGAATAAGTCCAAAACATTGTCGTTTTAAAAGAGGTGCAAGCCAGCTGTCACGTACTAACCAAACAAAGTGCCAAAACCATGTGCCATAAATTGGTTTAAAAGAGATGTTACCATTGTAACAAAATGAGGCATCGTCGTTTTAATATAAAAAATTAAATTCTTTTGTTTCTGAAGAAAACCGCTTATTAGTTAGTCGAAAACCGTGGGCTGGTTTAAGCAAAAACGAGGGTTTGTAAATATATATAAAGTATCATGCAGTATACATACGAATATATTTAACAAGTAGCATGTATTATACATATACATTATCATGAATTTATTAAACCAAACTTTTAAACTTTTTAAAAAAATCTGAAACTTATTTTAAAATAAAAAAATTATATTGATAAATTTCAAATCATTTTTAGAATGTTTTAAAGATTCTTTTTAAACATAACAAACATACAATCATGAGACATAATATAAAGGGATGCAGTGCAGTGTAGTGTCCTATGTGATTTATAAAATATTCCTATGAGCCAGTTTCATAAGGGTATGAGAGACAACCTTTACTCGAGTTTATTCGAGCTGAAATCTCAGATGTGGTAGACTGAGAGAAGAGCATGGCATGGGTCTTATAGACTCAACATAATTACAGAAAAAAATTTGTCAAAATTCAAGTCCAACAAGATGAAGGTCTATATATCTACAACACCAAAACAAACCCAAAGAGTGATCTGTATAGGGACCTTCAATCTCCCCCATTAGACTAATTTTGACAAAACCCTTAAGTACATCAACTGACATACTAAGTTAAAATAACCCTAGAGTTTCCTAAACATTTTTTTTTCTAACTACCTATCCAGTACTAGAAAATAAAAGTCTCAACACTCGGCAAGACAGAAAGAATTACAAAATAGGATACAACCTTTCTTCCAATAAATCAAGTGAGTAGCATGTTCTCAACTGAATTTATTGAAAGATACATATGCAGGAAAGTATGTTATTAAAAGGAATATCAACATGATAGACAGAAATATGTACTCATCAGACAATGGTGAAGAGTTAACTTGCGAACAAGCTATAATTCTGCAAAATAAGTGTCTCTTACATTCAACATGGTTTCAAGAGATGCCATTATTAGTAGATACCTTTATCCTAAAACCTCAGAGATCATAAAATCAGGATGCAGAAATAGACAAGTTCTAGTTATCAAGCACAGTCATTCCAGTCATATGTTGAAGCTTTTTCAAAATGAGATTTATCGAAAGGCATAGTAAGTATATCGATAAGTTGTAAATCAGTAGCAACATGATCAATTAGTCCATTTTGTTGGAGTTTTTTATGAGAACTAAAATGATGTAAATGTTCATTAGTATCACAATACAAGATAACTCCAGTTTCCTTAAACTCACCTCCCCCATCATTGAATAAATGTAAGGGTGTAGTGGTTTTTATGTCCCTAACCTTCTTGTGAGGTGACTTAGTAATTTCCTCAATTTGGCATGGGCCACAAATATTAGTTGAACATTACTTTAATTTTAAAAAGTCCATTTGAGGTCTCAGATCACAAGTCCTGATCCAAATAGGTAAGGTTTTCAAATATTTTTGTGCCATTTGGAATCTGGGCTGGGATTTTTCCTTTGCGAATGTTTTCCTATTAATCTGAGGTATATACTTATTGAAGAAATGATTCCAACTATTATTAGCGCACTGCCTAGGAAATTTTTTAGAACGAGTACCTTTCCTACGATAACTAAGGCATTCCTAGTTTTGGTGACCAAAAACATCACAAAAATTGCAATAGCAAGTTGTTTAACATAAGGTTCTGATTTTCTAGACTTATAAGCACCTAAGTCATGTTTAGTAGTTTAGTTTGTTCTTTTAGGGAGTGGAATGTACCTAAGAGAGTCATCATACATAATAGTTGGATAATTGAGATCCAATTTTAGAAGTATCTTCTTTCAAAATTTGATTTCCTTTATCAACAGTCGAACTACTTAGATTTAGATTTAGATTTAGCTGGGTACTATCCCTAACAAAAATAGTAGGTCTAATGCAAGGATTGTTTTGAAATTATTTTTGTAACCTAGACCATTTGTGTTACAATCATATTTCAGAAAGTCCAAAAGTTTATCCAAGCTAAAATATTCCTTATATTTTTTTAATTCTCTCTTAACCTTTTAAAATCATCGACACACATTTCTTTAGATTTTTTAAGATCAACCAATGTAGCTTTATGTTTTTGTTCAAAAACAATAACCTTTTCGTTAAGATCAAAGATTTTATTATCAAAATCATATTTTTGTTTATCAAAATCATTCTTTCTTTATCAAAATTTGATTTGATATCAGTTATCTCCAGTTTTGTTTGCTTAATTATCATATACTGATTTTCTAAGGTCTCACTAAGTGATCTCACCAAATTAGATAAATTCTTCCTATTTCTCAGGTTTTAGCATACATTTCAGGATATTCATCATATCTTACAAAGTCATCATCCCAAATAACTTCAGTGCTAGTGTGTGAAGTGCCATTAGTTCCATGTGAAACATAATCAGAAATATCCACACGGGTAACATGTTTAGCATCAAAAGGAGCAATTAATTCATGCATGGATGGTTGAGTAGCTAACAACAATTTAGCACATTCAATTAAATCTAAAATCTCATCAGATTCTTCTTCATCAAAATCATCTAAACCAATAATATATTTACCACCACAATAATCATAAACACTACCAACAAAAGCAAGACATTACGACTCAGAATTAACCTGGTCATCTTCAGAATCATAATCACAAGATTCATCCCAAGTTTGGGTTAAATGGGCCTTGTAATTTTTATTGCTTTTGGTATGTGGTTTAGATCAAAAATCAACGATGAAATGGCCTAATTTACCACAGTTATGACAAGTCATTTTAGATTTATATTTTTGTTGTTATTATTATTATTATTATTATTATTATTATTATTATTATTATTATTATTATTATTATTATTATTACTACTACTACTACTACTACTACTACTACTACTATTATTATTATAATTATTATTATTATTATTATTATCATCAGAGTTATTTGTGTTTTTATTGTGAGGCCTTGATGGTTGGCTGGATTGTAAGTCATATTGCACTCGTCTTTTCATAAAATGGTTTCTTTTTTTCAGGAGTCTTTTAAACTGACCTGACATGAGCGCAATCTCACTCTCAATCTTCTCCAACTTATTAGCCTCTCGATCATACTCATTTTCAGACTCTGATTGTATGGAAACTGGTTTATATTTTTCTTTCACAACATGAGCGATTTTGAATGCAAGTTTAGAACTACTAACAGAATCATGTTTAGACAAGTTTTTAAGGTCTTCCTAATTGCCTACTCTTACTCCATGGTCCTTAACTTAGGGCTTAGAAGTTCGGGTACGAATGACAGGTCATTAATTTCTTAAATTATATACTACTTGTTATCGAACCTAGGCACTAGGGATCTAAGGATTTTAGAGAAGATTTCCTTACTAGTGTACACTATACCGTTTGCATGAAATTGGGTAATAATATCAATTAGTCTCATATAGAAGTCATCAAAGGCTTTATTATCTTTCATTACTAATATATATATATATTGTTGAACTAGCATCTGGGTCTTACACTCTTTGACCCTAGCATCACCTTCGTGTGCGGTGACTAGTGTGTCCCGTGTCTCTTTACTCGTAATGCAATGACATATACGCTTCAATTTGTTTTCGTTCACACTCATAAAAATAGCGTTCTTTCCTTTATTATTAAAGTTGTTGATTTTCTTTTGTTCATTACTCATTTCAGTCAACCTAAGTTTCCTAAGTGTAGAACTACCTTCGACAATAGGATAGTGGGATGTATATAACCGTTTTCTATTAAGTCCCAAACATCATCCCCTAATGTACCTTGTATAAAGGCTATCACACGAACATGCCTGTAGGGAAAGTTAGAACCATAAAAAACAATGGGTCTACTTGAATTACCAAGCCTAATAAGTTTATGTGTATCTTCCATTAAATTAAGGAAAAAAGAATGTAACAATAGTTTGAAAATGATCTTCTAAAGTCTAGCTCTGATACCACTTGAGGCAACGGGGCTATGTGCGCAATAGACTCAAAGTGAAGAAGTAACTATTGTTGTTTAAACTTGTTAAACCTACAAGTTTATATAAAAGATACAAGGGGGGCCAAATTAAACTTTCTTTAATTTGTTAACTACGTGACAAACGATATTTGGTCTATACAGTCAATTACAGTCATATTTATTATCTTATTAATCTAGGTGATTCAACAAAATAATTATGAATTCAGATTATTATGCGAGTTTCTAATATTTAATCCTATGTTTTTGTGATGGGTTTTAAGACAGAAAATACAACACTTAAGGATTTATTTAACGTCGCAAAAACACTTCCCCTATGAAAAACGACGAATCCTTCTAAAGATCAAACCTAACTACTTCCACTAAAACAAGACAAATAGGAACGAGTTACAAACAATCAACAAGATAATTAAACTAGATAGAAAATGATTACCTATACTCAGACCAAGCCTCTCCATGGTTGCTCTTCTAATCTCAGCTTTAATATGTCCTTGCAATTTTTGCGTTCTTCACGTCTTAGCTTCTCCCTCTTACTTTTCTCAGCGCAGGATCTGCTCAATGTCTAAGTGTCCTATTTCTAGTGAAGTATGTGTTGTGTATTATTCTATAATGACACATGCGCACTTAATGATACAGACTTTATGACATGCAACACATTTGTATTCCAAGATGTCTCAACTATTCTTATGTTCTTGTTCTATAAGTCAAACTGTCTTGACTAACTTTATTCTCAAAACTACTTTTTTTTCAACTCAAGAGCAATCTGATTAGGCAAGATATTTACACAATAGAATATGTGTCTAAGTGAGTGTAAACAGTGTTAAGAGAGTGAACACTAAATCGTGATATGCAATGAATAATATTCTTGAAATATCAAATCACGATTATATGCAATAGATATATTCTTATAAAGCATACACACTCAAGAAATACAAAAACAGTATATGACTATGGACATATTAGCAGTTTAGGCACAAGTCAATATACACAGAATATCAAGCTGTTTTTAACATATAGTCTTAGATTACAAATGTCTTTAATCTAACAACCTATTAAATTCTTTTAACAAGGTTCTTATTCAACAGTCTTAGTCCATCAAGTATATAAGGGCCAAATATTATTCTTGTTCAAGTCCGATCACATGTATAGGTCAATAAAGCATAGGACAATCCACAAATAATCTTTTATCTTTAGATTAAGTCCTTTAACAATTTAGGTTTAAATATCTAAACCTATATCAAATCTGAAATATGAACAAGAAAATATAGACAAGTGATTTGTGTGTGAATAATGTTCAAAGTTACACACAAGTAAGATCTAAGATAAATCTCAACAAATCGAGATGGATCGAAGACAAAACGGTGCATATACGAGTGTGATTTTTGTGTTCAAACTAACACAATATTAAGATCCAAGGCAGATTTAAACTAAACAAACCATATCTAAATGATTTCAAGAATTAGTCGTGATTACTTTGTGTGATTTGTGTATCTAAACACAAATATATAACATGCAAGATGATAAGCAAACAGATCTTGACAAAAATAGCGACATATATAAAATACATGTGATTCAGTGTGCGAATTGAGTATCTAAACACACGAATCAAATCACTCGTGACTTTGTGTGTGAATCTCGTATTTTATACTACGATAAATTTGTTATACAACAACAAAAATCACAAGACTACAAAAAATAGATCTCAGAACAGATCTTAAAAGTATAGAGACGAGAGGAACACTAATAAAACGTTTATATTCCTTGAAAAAATGAAGTGAAGATTCCGAGAGTTTTGTTCGTGCTTGTTGTGTGATCTTGATTTATAGAATAAATCAATCCATTACACATAACAAGTGTGTAATCGTTTAGGTTTTCACTCTCTCTCTCTCTCTCTCTCTCTCTCTCTCTCTCTCTCTTTTATTCTCTCTCTAAACCGACAGAGTTTCGAGGTAAAATTTTATTTTCTCAGCTAGTAAAATGAGGCTTCCTACGTCTCATATTTATAGACTTGAGAAGTGTTATGTGATTGGAGTACAAAAGAATCTTAAGGATTGTAACTAAACAATTAGAGTCGTTGATAAAATCTAATCCTAATGCTAATAAAGAAACACAATTCGGTTGATTAAATGAATGACGCGTGGACTGCTAGCTGGAGCTAACTAAGAGAAAAACGTGTGCAAGAATAAGTACAAAATGTTGTCTTTTTAAAAGAGGTACAAGCCAGTTGTCACGTACTAACCAAACAAAGTGTCAAAACCGTGTGCCAGAAATTGGTTTAAAAGAGATGTTACCGTTGTAACAAAAGAGGCATCATCGTTTCAATATAAAAAAATTAAATTCTTTTGGTTTTGAAGAAAATCACTTACTAGTTAGTCAAAAATCGTGGGCTGGTTTAAGCAAAACGAGGGCTTGTAAATATATTTAAAGTATCATGCAGTATACATACGAATATATTTAACAAGTAGCATGTATTATACGTATACACTATCATGAATTTATTAAAACTAACATTTAAACTTTTTAAAGAAATCTTAAACTTATTTTAAAATAAAAAAATTATATTAATAAATTTCAAATCATTTTTAGAATGTTTTAAAATTCTTTTTAAACAAAACAAACATATAATCATGAGACGTGATATAATGGGATGCAGTGTAGTGTACTGTCCTATGTGACTTATAAAATATTCCGACGAGCCAGTTTCACGAGGGTGTGAGAGACCTTTACTGGAGTTGATTTGAGCTGAAATCTAAGATGTGGTTGGCTGAGAGGAGAGCGTGGCATGGATCTACTAGACTCAATATAATTACAGAAAATATTTTGTCAAAATTCAAGTTCAACTAGATGAAGGTCGAAATAGCTACAACACAAAAACGCAAACCCTAAGAGTGTTCTATATCCTTCATATTCCAGCACATACATTAAACAATTACAATGATTACATTGAATTGAAACTAAATACATACAACACACAGTCAAAACGTATTCATATAAATTTACAAAACACATTATCCAAACAAACATTCAAATCATTCATTCAATATTAAAGTTATTATATCATATGCATTACACATTTATAATGATTTGATTGAATTGAAACCAAACACATTCAATATTGAAGTTAATGCAGCACGTGCATTATACAATTACAATAATTTCATTGAATCGAAACCACATATATACAACACACAGTTAAAACAAATTCATATAAATTTACAAAACACATTATCAAAACAAACAATCAAATTATTTAATATTGAAGTTATTCGATCACATGCATTATACAATTACAATGATTTGATTGAATCGAAACCAAATACATACACTTATTGTAATTGATCGACATGCAAAATAATTGTTAATAACAAGTATAAACTTATAAATGATAGAGTTATGACACAAGTAAATGTAGGTTCAAATTTATGCATTCGAGTCTTCGAAATATTGATTTCTTCTTTCTTGGAGAGAACAAACATGGTAAAAGAGAAGTGGAAAGAAGAAAGGAGATCGTAGGTTATTGGAGGAACTGTCAATCGCTAATTAGGTCAGTGGTAACAAAATAAATTAAATGGCTGAAAAAGGTATTTTATGGACCTAATCGTTTAAAATTTGTTTGGCCCGGTTAAAACGTCCAAAATGTTTAGTCAAGAGACTAGAGCGTAAAAACCTATTTTTTTAATGAAGTTAGGTTAATGTTTTAACAATAACTAGGATTTCATACGTACTTAGCTCTCTAGCTGAGAGTATAGCCATGTTATTCTCAAACTTCATTGCCAGAGTTTTTTCTGATTTTTTGGATAGATCTAATTGTAGAGTGTAAAGATCATATAAACAAATGTTGTATTTGTAAGTGACAAGTACATTGAATTAGCCGGAAGTGTCATCTACACTAGAATTTTTTAATGGTTATGCGTACAAATAGTGTGTAAGGCACAACTTGATGACTTATTGTGGAAATGATGGTCGAGATTTCTATTGGCACCGCCTGCGATCGAAAAAAACAAATTTGCAAATGTGCCATCGACACGGGTTACCCCTAGTGTGTGTGTGTGTAGAGAGAGAGACTTTCATACATATCAACTATAAGGTCTACCCATTCGGATCGTTTTTTTTAAATAGTAAAAAAATAATTTTGAGTTGATTTTTTTATGTTGTATTTAAACATTTCAGTGAACCCACCAAAAAATAAACTCAAAATGAATTGTTTTTTACTATTTTAAAAAATCAGTCAAAATATGACAATTTTTAAGCTTCTTAAAAGTTGTCTTATTCTAGCCAATTTTTTTAAAATAGCAAAAAAAATCATTTGGAGTTGATTTTTTTTTGTGGGGTTCACTCAAATGTATACAGCACAAAAAAATCAACTTCAATTTTATTTTATTTTTTTACTATTTTAAAAAAAAATAGTTCATATGAGTGAACTATATATATATTTACCATCTTTGTTGGCCTTCGAAGATTAAGAGTGATGAGATTATTCACCATATTTGGTGACCTTCGAAGTTAAAAAGGGCCGAAGTTATAACTATATTTGGTGACGATAAAAGTTGAAACTAAAAAAATAAAGTATCCCATTTTGTACTATGAGCTTCAACATTGATAACTACTTCATTATGACGAATTTTTGCACATTTTACAAATTCAATAAAATTTATTCAAGACTGCAATTATCAAGTCTCCGACACATACTTTTTTCTCAAAACTCGAGTGGTGCGGGGGGTATGTTTTGTACCATATTTTATCAGGTTCATCTCTTGACGTTTGTTTACATGTGACTAGATGATTAGGGGAGTTAGTGGAGATTATATGGTGGTTGTTGCATTTTTTTTTGGAAGTACTAAGTAGTTTAAAGTAATTATTATTTAAATTCGAATTAGAGGGCATTTGGAGGCAAATTTGGGTGGTTATTGTATAATTAATTCGAATTCAAATTGAAAGTTACTTGACTCAAAAAAGAGTTAGTTATTGCAGACAATTATAAATCTGATAAAAAGGATCTCAAACTGACCAAACAGACTCGTATCTTTACATTTTATCCTTTAATTTTCAACACGCCTTTTACCTTTTATCCTTAGCAATGTAATCCTACTTTCCTTAAATCCAATGCAATTGCATTCAGTTTCCAACCTTAACATTTTCATTTTGTCATAACAAAAGTCCTCATAATTGAGGCAGAAAATCCTTATAAAATTACGCACATCCATGGACCCACAATTATTTTGCAAGGATGGTTAGACATCCTATTATGAACTCTATTTTAATTCCCAGCGAACAAAGTGATACATCTGTTGGACTCTCAATTTTTGGCTTAAAAATGCCCATCTAAGAAAAGTGAGTGGACAAACTAATGTGATTCACAAGCCTACAGGGTGTTTGTCTAATTTAAAATTTAGGGATAAAGGGTATTTTTACACTTTGGAGCATATTTTGGTAATTTAATAGTGAATAATTATTCTTCTTTTGCTTAGATATACCTAAAAATATTTTATTATAAAATATTCCCTTCCTACTTAAATTTTAATCTGTAAAACTACTTTTTGAAGATGCCTCTTGAGTTTTGAAAAAGCGTTTTTTCTACCCTAAAGTCTCGAACTCGACCTTAGGATTATACTAGGCCTTAAAATAGCTTTTGATTATCTAATTGACTTTTAAAATGTTCTGATTTATAGTCCAAATCTTTGTAATTAAAATTAGGTATTGTACAAGATTTAAAATATATTTCATTTCGGGTTGTTTAACCAATTATGAGTCTGAAAAAGATTCAAATAGTTTATTACGCCATATTCTAACATGATATTACTTTCTTGTAGTCTAAAGGGGTTAATACTATGCAAGTGTTATTATGGTATTTCTACAGGTCAGTTCTATAATAATAGAAACTTACGAGGCAAATACATAATATTCAACATATGTCAGTAAATTAAAAAGAGACTTAATTAGAAATTCAGGTTGTTAGAGGTTGCTGTACGATAGGGCATTGAGAGTGGTACAATGGTGCAGCCGTGCGAATTGTGTTGTGTTGTGTGGGTGGGTTGGGGTAGGGGGAGGAGGAGGGGGCAAGTATTATTGGTTGGGGTGGGCTAAAGTTAATGACCAAGTCGGGGGCCCAAGCCAAATTGTGAGGTTTTTTTAGCAAATGATTATTCAAATTTTAAACAATTGATGTCATTCTAAACTCCCATTGGCCCACATTGTTGATAACTTAATATTCATTAATCTAGTATTTTACTAAAATAGAAAAATAAAATGCTATTTTTTGAAATCCCCAAATTTAAACCCTAAAAATGCAAAATCAATCTGTTATAAAATTAAAAATCCCCATAACTAAACCCAAATAATGCATTGCCCCAAAATTAAACACTAAGAAATAATACATTGCAATTAATTAATTAGTACCATAGATTCATATCCATTTATGGAATTAGTAAAAACAAAAATGGAAAAGTGAAGATGTCGAGGTTTAACGAAAATATAATATATTTACCTTCTTTTTTTTATTTTGGAAATGCTAAAATGTAAGAGAAATGACAAAATTTAAGAAGGGTGATCAGGTAGGTAGGTTAAGCTTCTTTTTTTTTTTTTTTTTTTTTTTTTGCATGTGTAGGCCTAGGTTAGTGTATTGGGCTAGGCTAAAACACACATTTGTTTTATCTGGAGTGGATTGCTTCAGAATTTTTTTTTTTAATTTTGACTTGGGCTATATAGCCCATGTTGTCCCCACTACCACCAACCAGTTGTATCCGCCCTTTGTTTTTATTTTTTTTGTTTGGGTGTGTGTGGAGGGTGGGGGGGGGGGGGGTCACTTTGGTCCCTCAGGTGCCACATGTCAAAGAAATTAACACTGTTTGTTATTGGACTGCATTGTGACAATTATTACTGTTTAAGGAGAACAGAGCTAAATCAGAACTTCGAGAAGCAACTAACCCTGTGTACATTTTGAAAAGACTAGTAAAATCATGAAGTTGCATTTGCATCAGACTTTGGTTCTACATTTGGTATAAAGGAGTTGGGTCATGGATGGTTATATAGTAGCATCCGACCAATTAGATAAGGCCATTAAATGAGTTGGAACTTCCGTTCAATCAGTGAAAAAACTTCCTTCCAGTTTCTGAACCAATACAAACAACATATAACAAAGATGAACGACATTGCGAAGCCATAACTATTTTCTGTCAAATACGAGACTGCCCCCCTCCCACTGGACATCCACGATAACTTATTTTTGATGGATTATGAATCATAAATTATATTATGAATTCATATTTACCGCTCTAAATGCCACCTATGATTAATAATCTGCTGAGAAGAATCTATCCTAATTACGCTTAAGATATAATACAAGAGGAAAATGGTACAACAGTACATATACAAAACAGAACTTACACTCCACAATCTCACAATCGCCTTTGCAGCTTATATGATCTCACAAATTAAGGCTACCTTTGTAGATTCGAAATTATGAGGAACAGCGGTATTCCAGCATATTTTTCCTAGTTCGTTTCCTTCAACGAAGCATCGACAATGTTTTGTCATCTAAGTTTTATTTGAAAAACTCTGTTGTACCATATGGAATGAAGGGTCATGTGGAATATATCATACTTGACGGGCTTAGCATGCCAGAGGAAATGTCGCTGAAGCTTCCTGACACCGAGTTGCATCTCGAGATACCTCTCTTGTGGAATAGAGAGGAGTATGTCTTTCAAGTTGGGAATATCTTTCTCTGCTAGAATCACTGAGAATGCGTCCCAATTTAAGACCTCAAAAAAAGGTGGCACAAAATTATCTGATATAACCACTGGTACACACTCGTAAAAGATGGCCTCAACCACCCTGGGGCTGTTCACCTCGTACCCCTTGGGGCAGATACAGTACTTGCTGCTCTTCATATGGTGGATGTAATTCATTTTGCTCGCAACACCTGGAGGCATGGGTCCGAAGATCTTCATGTCAAGGTCTTTGTTCTCCCAATAGTTGAGCAAGATTGGGCGTAGATATCCGTGCATGTTGCCAGCATAGAAGGCGAGAATATGCCTCTCGGAAGGCGGTTTTCCTCCTAGATCTCTCTGAGGATTTCTGGCAGAACGAACATATGTCTCTGGCAATGAGATATCCCTCCCGATTTTGAAGCCCGCAGTTACATCAGCATTGCACAAGGCTTTGATGCAGTGTTCCATGTGGTGCCTTGTTTCATATGGAGCCTACATGAGCAAGCACAATGCATCGACGACTTGAATTATGCAAAGGAATATTAAAATTCACTCAAGGAAAAATATCTAACACAAAGATCTGTTTAGCTAGGGGTGAAATAGCTTATAGGTGATTTGGGCTTGGCCCCCATTTGTTTGACCATATTACACTTTTGTGCCAAATTTTTTAGTAACTTCCAAAAGGACCAGAACTATGAAGCAGGATACTTCATTAGGGTCCCAATACCCGTATCCGATACTCAGACTTATCTGGGATTATCAAATGTGTATTTAACAAATTAAAAATGGATTACGCATTTCCTATACGTATCCATGTATCCCAAATTACTTTTTATGGTACGATACTTGTGAGATGCATTGGGGTGGGGGGGGGGTGGGGGGGGGGGGGGGGGGTTAATTTTGAATAAAGCCACTTTGCAATTCAAAATAACACTTGTCCCATTACAAAATATAAGAGTCATAAACTATACAACTCGTCCTTCTCTCCCTACAGCGTCGCCACTTTGCATGTACTCAAACAACCTTCGAACGTTTTACGATGAATATGCGTTATTACTTTTTATACAATTGTATCGACTTAAATTTTTCTAGCCATATTGTTCATAGATTTGTTAAATTAATAGATTTTAAGCATATAAAAATATGTGATATTATTATTTTTTTTACCGTGTCTCAGCTGTATCATATCCTAATTTTTATGTTTTTCCGTATTATGCGTTCGTATTGTATTAGACACGACACACCTCCAAAAGTGTCATAATCTTGAAAAAGCATCACATCTCTGGTGTTAAAAGTGTGTTATTGTGAACGTTGTCATCCAATAGTATACAGAAAAATTTAATGGGAACCAAAGGACCAATCACCAAAACTCAAGTCACCTGGTTGAAAAGTATTTTCACCTATTCAGACTTAAATATTCTGAAAAATGAACAGAAAGATACCCAATCATGGCAGGCAACAAGGAAGTGATCCGCCCCACCTGTCCTATTCCAAAAAGGATAAATTGCTGCAATCTTCTCAGCGTAGTTCTTCAAATATTGGCGTAGGTTTGTCCGGTTGTGAGAGTTGCGTACATACAGAGCGTACTCAAGCATTCGTGAACTAAATGGCATATAAAAGAGGTGAGCCTTTCGAGGGTCCTTCACAACAAAATGCTTGTTTCCCTCCATCAGTTTCATAAACCATCCCTCGGAGGCATATAAACCCTTGAGTATTGGTTGATGAAATATAGGTTTTTCTCCATCTTTGTATATATAAACTTTAAGTATGCGTTCCATCAGTTCATAGCTCCTGCCCGTGAAACAAGTATACATGTTAAGAAATGCTCTCCCAGAAAGGAATAATGCACAATATAAAACCATGAAGGAGCTCTCACCCTCATAAAGAAGGATAAGGGTTCGACCCCCCTCCCCTTCCCCCCCTTAATCTATTTCCCAAAAATTCGAAAATAATAATAATTGTCCCGCGGCTTTCAGGCTATAGCAGTTCTCCAAGGGTGACCTGCACATCACATATCCGGGTGCACTTGTAGCGGTGTTTAAAGGGAAAAGCACTGCAGTCAACCACATTAAAATGATGAGGACAATCTTATGAAGACACCTATCTGCTATACCCAGTGGCGGAGCTGTGATGTTATTTTTGGGAGGGTGGGTGGGGTGGAGGATAAGTACTCACCCCAGGATTTTCAAAAAAAAAACGAAAATTAAAATATACGGATATAATTGTATACTTTTAAAACAGAGGGTAAAAACTGTAATTTTTAACTTAAACTTCAGAAACACATGCACACTTGGCCCTCAAGTTGACACCCCTCTCCTACTTTCACTTGAAAACCCTTGGCCCCTATTCACCCTCTCTGATAGTTTCGTCTCTCTATCTCTCTCTATTTCCAAAAGAACCAACAAACTCCATTGAAAAGGCTCTGATTTCCTGCAATTTTTCAAACCAGCCGACCTCGTTGAAAACCCCCATTGATATTTCTCTCTTATAGAATCTAAATATTATATTATATTTTTAGTTTTAGTTTTAGGGTTGTTAATGTTTATTTTTTATTTTCTATTTTTTATGTAAGGCTTTTAATTTGTTAGTTGTTTTATTTTACTAATTATTTAATTTACTTGGATGACATATTGACATTAACTTTGATTACTTGGATAAGTTGGATTAAATTTGTTGTTATTTAGGTTAGGGTTTGAAATAACTTTGTTGTTAATTGTTATTTAGTTTAAAGGTTTGATATATTTAATGATTTGAGTTAATATGATATGATCGTTGTTTAGGGTTTTACAATTTTTAGTGGTGAAGAATTGCTAATTTGGACAAATTCTTGGATTGCCATTTGCTATTGTGGTGATGGTCTCTATGGAGCTAGGAAGCTCAGACATGCATGTCGCATCCGACACAACATAGGTGCGCCGATACAGCAGGTTTTTAGGACACGAAACCGCAGGAACATGAAGACAAATATCATCATCATCCTTGCCTTAATCCCATCGCATGGGGTCGGCCACATGAATTCTCCTTTTACATTCTAATCTATTATAAGCAATATACAATATTATCATTCAAATTTAATTCCTTTTCCCAAGATAGATTAGGACGGCTCCTTTGTCTTTTACCCTCTATTTCGAGTAGTCTTCCTCTTAATTTATCACTAATGTCACTAATGAGAGCTACTCCTAACTTATCTCTCACATACTAGTTTTTAATCTTATCCTTCTAGTAATTTATATCATCCATCGAAACATCCCCATCTCACTAACATGGATATTTTGCTCACGTTTTTGTTTTGAAGCCCAACACTCCTCTCCATGGAGGGTTGTTGGTCTAACAACCGTTCTATAAAATTTTCCTTTTAATATATTAGTTATCCTCTTTTCGCATAACACCCCAGTCGCTCGTCTCTATTTCATCCATCCAGTTGCTATTCTACTCATAACATCCTCATCAATATCCCCATTACTCTGTATCACTGAACCTAAATAACGAAAATTATTAGTTTGGTTTATCACTTTTTCTTCAATCTTTAACATGCCCAAAAAAAAAAACATACCCCAAAACCAGAACAGACCGACTGCACCACAACAGACCCAACAGCCTACTCAAAAAACCCCAAAAAACACAAAGCTGGAAAGACCTAGACATAGACACGTGGCATAAAACGAGCCACCTCCTGAACACGTGTAACAACAAAAATAAAATCAGACAACAAAACCAGAGCTCAAAACATACCCAGCCCACCATAACTCTCAATCAGCTCAGACAACAAAGAAAAACAAACAAAACTTTTGGAGGAAAAACAAACGAAAGAGCCACACCCTCCTCTAAAGACCACTACACCCTCCTAAATCCTTGAGAAAATTCTCCATCAAAACACAAGACACTCAGAAGAATCCAAAGCCCATCAAGAATCACCAGCTATCTCATGAAAAATAAACCTCTTATATCATCGCCTTCAATATTTTTCCATATATGGACACCCTTTTCCAAGCAAACCCACAAAAACAAACCTAACTTTCAAGAACATGCAGATCCAAACGAACCAAAGCAATTTCAAACGCTCTTTCAGTGATCTTCAACTTTAAAACAATGGACGCCCAGAAAAAAGGAAAAACAGATCTTTGAGTTTGAGGCCCAAAAGAGAACTCAACTAACGACAATCCACAGAAGACCATCCTCAAACAACTAGCAAGAAGATACAGCTCCAGACTTCCACGTGCACAAATCCTGGATCAAAAACGGCTGAGAAAATATGGGCTTAGATTCAAGATCAACCCAAGAAATACTGCAAGAGGCCAGATCTTTAACTTTATTCCCACTGAAGACTTGATATCATCCCAAGAAGATAAGTGTTTTAGATCCTTCACTTTTTTTAAGAAATATCTAAGGATATTTTCTGATAAACCATAGTATTTGATAAATTCCCAATTTTCTTGACATCTTCTCACTTTAGGCCATCTGCATGTAGAGTTGAATGCTGATACTTCAATATCATTTATAATGTCTTCCTCTTGTCTCGAACATGCATTAAAAATCCTATTATTTTTTCCTTTCCAAATAAAGTATGCCACCGTAGCAAGCATCATATACCTATGGTTTTTAATAATAGGATTTGAAAGAATACTGATCTCCTCCATGATGATAACATTTCGCCTCTTTGTTTCCCTCTTCTTGAAACAAGATTCCCATATATGATTAGAGAAAGGGCATAGGAAAAATAGATGGTTTCTGGTTTCAATTTCTTGAATGCAAAGAACACATACATCCATATCAATACAGCCTCATTTATGTAGTTTATCTCTAGTCCATAATCTGTCCCAGCAAATAGTCCACATAAAGAAGGCATGTGACCTTTGAACCAAACACACTTATCCCACATAACTCTATTCTTCTTCTCACTAATCCATTCACAAGTGTCATGTATACTGTATACTCCCTTTAGACCCACATTTCAAGGAATCCAATCTTTTTTACCTCTGCTAGGGACCAACAGTAGTTTTAGCTAGATCAATAAGGCTCTCAGAAATAGGGCTAGGAAAAACCTATATACCATTAGAAATGAAATCACTAACCTTGCAGTTTATATGGCTAGCAGCATCATAAACTACCCTATTGCCATATACATCCACCAAAGCCCCCCTTTCATACCATCTGTCCACCCAGAAAAAAGTCTTCTTTCCATCCCCAATATGATATGTGATAAGATTCCTGGTTTCATTTCTCAATTCAAGTAATTTCCTCATGGTCCATGAAAAATCAGGCTTAACTTTAGATAACCAGAAACATTCTTATGTATCCATTTAACCCATAGGGAGTCTTTATCCCTAGCAATATTCCATATATTCCTCAGCATACAAACTTTGTTCCAGGTACAGAGATTCTTTATCCCTAACCCACCTTCATTAAGGGGAAAACAAATGTCCTTCCAAGCAACTTTTGAACCCTGGCTGCTCAGCTCAACTCCAGACCAAACAAAACTACTAATGATTTGATCCCCCTCCTTTATTACCTTCTAAGGAAGAACAAACAAGTTTATCCAGTAGCTTTGCATACTCCTAAGCACAGATATAACAAGTTGAACTCTACCAGCATAAGAGAGACATATATTGGTCCACGATTTGACTTTCCCCGCAATTTTCTCAATAAGACTTTTACAATCAGATGCTTTGAGTCTAGTAGTAACTAAAGGAACTCCCAAATACTTAACAGGAAGGCTGCCTTTTTCATACTCATAATGTTGCACAAATGATCCTCCTGATTACTGTCAATCCCAGCATAGAAAATTTCACATTTAGGTTTACTAGGCCCCAAATCAGACATAGCTTCAAACTCTCTCAAAATATTATCAATGATCTTTAGGGTAGTCTCATTAGCACTACAAATCATCAGCAAAGATAATGTGGGATAGATTTAGTTTATCACACTTGGGATGCAAAGCAAAACCCTCTTTCTTAGTAGCTTCCTCCATTAACCAAGAGAATGATTCCATAATAAGAATGAACAGATAAGGAGATATAGGGTCCCCTTATCTCAACCCATTACACCTTTTGAAATACCCATTCAAGCCCCAATTAATGTTTATAGAGAAAGAAGCAGTTTGAACACACTCCATAATTCAATTAATCATAGTGATAGGGAAATTCATAGCAACCAGGACGTCTTTTAGGGTAGGCCCATCTCACTGAATCATAGGATTTCATAAATCAATCTTCATTGCACATCTAGGATCCCCACCCCTCTTATGATATCCTGTGACAATCCCCTGCATCAAAAGGATGTTATCTCCAATGTTTTTACCTTTAACAAAAGCAGATTGTTTATTACTGACCAAATGAGGCATAACAGCCTGAGTCTATTCACCATAATCTTTGAGATGATCTTGTATATAGTGTTACAACAAGCAATAGGTCTGAAATCTTTCATAGTGCTAGGGCTAGGCACTTTAGGAATCAAACTGATAATAGTACTATGACATTCCTTTAGAATTTTTCCCTTTGCAAAGAAATCCAGCACAGCATCAGTACCATCTTTCCCTACCATCTCCCAATTGCTTTTAAAAAATTCAGCACTATACCCATCAGGTCCAGGGGCTTTTTTCGAACAAATATCAAACATAGCTTCTTTAACTTCAAGTCTAGAAACAAGAACCACCAAGTCTCTTTTCTAATTTTCAGTCAACCAGCTCCCTCTAATGCTTGTAAGAAAACTAGAATATCTAGGATGCCCATGAGAATCCTTATTAAGCAGGCTAGAGAAGAACCTCACATCTTCTTTATATCCCTCAACAAGTTGATCATTTCCATCTTTAATGCTCATAATCCTATTTTTGATAATATGATTTTTCACTTTTTTATGAAAAAATGCAGTATTTTTATCCCCCAACTCTAGCCACTGAATTCAAGATTTTTGTCTATAGAAACTCTCTTCAACCTCTCTTAAAACCAAATATTCCATTCTGACTTTTTTCCTCTCATTATTAAGGTCAACATTTTTACTATCAGCCAGCCAGATATCTTCTTTGGATGTCATCAAAATCCTCTTTTTTCACCAAAACTCTTTTTGAAATATCAGAATAATGTTTCCTGCTTAGCTTCTTAAAATCAAATTTTAACCCTTTCAACCTTTTAACTACTCTAAACATATTACTTCCTTGAATCTCAGCTTCCCAACCCTTCTTTAAGATATCAGGGAAATCCTTGTTCTTCATCCAGTAATCAAAGAATTTAAAGGGTTTATTTATTTTCTCCTCATCAAAGACAAGCTTTAGAACTAAGGGGGTATGATCAGATATACCAGGAAAGCACCACCTAGAGATCAAATATATAATGCTGCAGCCAATTCTCATTAGCCAAAATTCAGTTAATCCTGCTCTGGATATTTGTTGTACCATCCCTTCCATTATTCCAGTGAATTAAAATCCATGATTATTTAACTCATCCACCTGGATATTACTGATACATTCATTAAATTCATCAATATCATTCCAATCAACTCCATCTCCACCCTCTCTATCATTTTCCCCTCTAATGGTATTAAAATCACCCCCAATCAACCAATTCTCTTTATTAAATCTAGTGGCAACACTTTTAAGATGATTCCATAGAATAGTTCTTTGACCCCTTTTGTTAACCCCATATATGCCAGTAAAAACAAAAGACAGCTTCTTCTCTCTTATATTAATTCTGGCTGATAAAGCTTGAGAAATACTACATATGTCCTCCACGTCATAACAAATAGGATCCCAAGCAATCCAAATCCTACCTGGACCATTGGAGGGGGTATTATGAATAAGGTTCCAATTAGGAAAACACTTCTCTCTGACATTATTAATATTTCAATGAGGCAGATTAAGGAGATGTTATTCTCTATAATAAACTTCCTCACTTCTCTATGTTTATGAGAGGCATTACAGCCCCTAATATTCCATATAACCATCTTCATAGCAAGAGATTATTTCTTTCTACCTTTCCCCCTTCCCTTACTCTGTTTTGAGGCAGATCCCTTGTTCCTCCTTTGAGTAATTCCTTTACCATTATCTTTCATCAATTTCCTCTCTTCAATTTCAGAAATTTCTTCCTCAATGTTATGATCCATATCAGAATCAATTTCCTCCTCCATATTTTGCAGGATATTAAAAGCATTGCCATCTAAGATTTCTTGATTTTCCATACTAACCATATCTGCTGGGCTTAAATTTTCAGGTTTATCTGGTTGTCTATTCCATATATCTATTTCTGCATTTGCTATTTCGCCAGATTTTGATGGAATTTGATCTTGGACTATCTCTTTTTCCTTTTCCTGATTTATTCTACTGCATTCTCGAATTATCATTTGAGGATATTCTTTATTTATCATTGAAGCATTCTCTGTCCCCCCCCCCCCCCCCCCACTCTCTCCTTCTCTCTTAACTTCCAGCCCAATCATGTTTTCATTAACCTCATACATTTTATCCTCCTGTAATTTCTCTTTATTCCCAATTACTTGTTGCCATACTTTTTTCATCTTTACACTCTTGCATTCTTCTTCTTTATGACCAAAGGCTTTACAGAATATACATTTCGCTGGCAGCCATTCGTATTCTATAGATTGTCTTATCATAGGGCCATCAGTATCATAGATAGGAATCTCACTTGGCAATTTGCTATCTAGGTCGATCTCCACACAAATCCTTCAGTATGTAAGTCTTCCTCTATTAGCAGTCATATGATCAGTGAATAATGGGTTTTCAATAATGCTTGAAATTTTGCTAAGAACTGAGTCTGCCTGGAGATGAAGTTTTAACCCTGGGAATCCAACCCAAATAGGGATACTGGATACCCCCTCTTTCTCCAAACTCACTTCCGTAGGTTTCACAATTAAAGGCCTGCTGTCAAAAGACCAGGGGTCCATTTCTATCACATGATTTTGAATTTCAGCATTCCCAAAACAATTATGAAAACTCCAGATTTAAGGAGAAAAACCTCAATTTCCCCAAATTTTCCCCATTTTCTCAAGGCAAATCCCCTCATTACATTGTAGGAAACATTTGTATTGTACCCAATACATAGGCAACAATGGCATTACTCCATCTATGAATTTCATCTTCAACATCCAGTTTATTCACAATTATACATTCTCTCCCTTCATTATCTTTATTGACTGGCATGAAATGAAGTTTATGTCCTGCAGATTTATACCTATTTGGAGCAGCAATATTGGCCCATGATTTCCCAGCCTTTGCAGAATTTACCCTAATTGAATTTTCTTCTTGAACATGTAGGGGAGGAAAAGCATCAACCTTCTCCATATCATTCAACACATCATCAGCATTTGGATCAGCACTATCAACTCTAACAGGATCATCCAAAATCAGATCAGAGGCTGTTTTTCGATTAATCACAGCAGAAGGACCAATCGATTGGTCAAGGATTTCAATTTTTCCCAACGGCATGGATTTGGCTCTTTCAATACTAATTGTGCTCCCTATTTTATTTGGATTAGAGTGTCCTTCAACAATTGGAAGTTGAAATTTTCGGTCTTCAATCGATCCTCCAAATTTTTCCCCAGAAGATGATGGTTTCCTCATCAAATTCCATTTGTCGCCTACAAAATCATTTGCGAATTTGTCAATCGGAGGCCCACGAACCCCACATGATCGTCTCATATCATGATTAGATCATATGAGGAAGGATTGGATTAGATCGGTGGGAATGAAATGGAAGAGATTTGAAAATCGCCTGGATAGAGAGAATTTTGTAAAGAGAGAAGATCGTCTCAGTTAATTTTGACTCATTAAATTTGCATTCCATATATTCAATTTTATTTCGACTGATTTTCAAACCCTTAGACTCTAAAGCATTTCTCCACATATCTATTTTCACTAAGGCCTCCTTTGAAGTATCTACTAAAACTATATCACCCACAAACAACATACACCATGGCACATCTACTTCTATATCCGTATTAATCTCATCCAATACTATGGCAAATATGTAAGGACTTAAAGTCAATCCCTCATCTAGGCCCACTTTAATCATAAAATCATTAGTTTCTTCACAAATAGTTCTTACCCTAGTCTTTATGTTATCATATACATGTCTTCAATAACTTTAATATAACTAATAGGGATTATTTTCCTCCTTAAAGCCCACCATATTATATCCTTAGGTACTTTATCATATGTCTTCTCTAAGTCTATAAAGACCATGTGTAAATTTTTATTCTTAATTCTATATTTTTCCATTAGTTGTCTAAATAAGTAAATAGACTCCGTGGTGGATCGCCTTGGCATAAATCCAAATTGGTTGTCCAAAATAGTTAATTCATTTCTTAACCTTTGTTCTATAACCTTTTCCAATAATTTCATAGTTTGATTCATCTATAATTACCGCAGTTTTGTATATCCCCTTTATTTTTATACAAATATATTATGGTGCTTTTCCTCCACTCATCTAGCATTCTTCCTTCTTTTAAAATTTTATTAAATAAATATGTTAACCGCTCTACCCCTAGACTTCCAAGGATTCTCCACACCTCTAGAGGTATTCTATTCGGGCCAACCGCTTTATTCCTCCCCACTTTTTTATTAATATATCTACTTCCTTTTCAGCAACCCGACACACCATCCCTATATTTGGTTTTATGTTCTCAAACATCTTTTTTAGGATATTCTTCATTCAATAATCCTTAAAAATACTCTTCCCATTTATCTAGAATTTCTTTATCATTAATTAATATATTTTGATTTATGTCTTTTATACACTTCACTGGACCCATATCCTTTGTTAATCTATCCCTATTCCTTACAAATTTATATATCTCCTTCTCACCTCCCTTGGTACCTAATTTATTATACGGTTTATTTAGTGCATTTTGTTGCGCATTTCTAACAATATTTTTTGTTTCACTTTTTAATTTCATATACCTATCTAAATCTTCTTGGTTTTTACTCTTTTGTCATTCTTTAAAACTTATTCGTTTCTTGAACTTCCTTACTCCACCACCAAGTCTCTTTTTAAATGAATCTTTTCCCTTTAGTCTCACTTAAAATTTGCTTGACTATTTTCACAATATCAGTCTTTGTTCTTGACCAAATGTCGCTAACATTGTCGTCCCAATTCCACTTCATGTTTAACAATAACTTCTGCCTAAATTCTATCTCTTTCCATCCTATTAAATCCTTCCATTTTATATTTTGATAACCTATTTTCTCTTTTCGGTACTTAAATCCTTAGCGATCTTGATTTGTTAAGCTTTCACCTGATATAACCTTTACAGTTTTTCCATGTCTTCAAGTCTCTTCTTCTAAGTAAGCAATAATCTACGAGGCTTACGGGAAAGATTCTGTGCTTCATAGCTATTGAGGTATTAATCCTAAATTTTAGTATAATGATTCCTTCAATTTGAACATTATGATAAATGTTTGTTGAGTAGTAATAATTGAAATAATAAATATTAAGACATTATTTCTTATTTTGGCTATGGAAAAATATTATAAAAGAACTTTCCATAATGTTAAGTCGAACTCACATCCAAGTTGACTAGTCAAATATTCCTCTCGATTCTAATTTAAGACCTCTTATTTCAGAGTATGATATGAGCATATGGGTCATTATCAGCCCTCAACGCAAGAACGCTTATTAGATGTAAGGCACATCGTTTCAATTCAATGTGATTCACCCAATTTGGGAGTTTGTTGGAGTAAAGTGTAAGGGCGAATGGTGCATTTTGCTTGTATTGCTATTTATTTCGTCCGGAGAGTGGACAAATAAAAGTGATTTTTGTAAACAAAGACTTCAAAAATATGTTGGGCCCCACAATAGTACGCATATTGTCTAGGGATGGCAATTTTATCCGACCCGCAGGGGCCCCGCCCCGCCCCGCCTCTAATGGGGCTGGTTAAAAAACCGTTTAAATTGATAGGGGCAGGTTTGGGTTTTTTTAAAAATCCCATTTATTAAACGGGGCGGGTTTGGATTTAGTAAAAAATTACCCGCCCCGTTTAAAATTTAAAAAGGCTTAGATACCCTTTTGTATTAATTTAATTACACTTCTTACCACCTATATATATATAAAGCCACGAAACCCTAATTTCATTTACCTTTCAAAACAACCGCTCTTGTCTCTCTCTCTAAGACTCGTCTCACTCTCTCTCTCTCAACCTTACCACTCGGCTCCGCGTTCGTGCCTCCACCTTCGCAGCCTTACCACGGCTCTTTTTCTACCTGTCGCGCCGCTAGCTGCCCCTACAACAACACCTACATCATCACCTACGGTTATCAAAGGTTTTTGTCCTATTTTTTCTCCTATTCTCTTCTAATATACCTACAACAACACCCACAACCATTCATCTGACCATGGTTGTTTTCAATTTCTGGTGAAGTTAGAATTAGAAATGGGTGTCCAAATTAGATGGGAGTCCAAATTAGAAATTTTTTCTCCTATTCTCTTCTAATCTATTTGATTCATATATCATTTTTAAAAATGGGAGTCCAAATTAGAAATGTTTGAACTGTACTGTCACCCAAGTAAAAAAATACAGCTAACAAACTATCAACAAAGTTAGAAATGTTTGTGTTTCTTCATATGCTCTTAAGAACAACTCCAACCAGTTATTTTGTTAGCCAAAATTATTGGGATTTAAAGTAAAAAGTTTGGGATTTAATTTGCGGCGCGGGTTTCGACCCGCAAATATAAACGGGGCAGGGCGGGGCGGGTTCAAGGGCCTCATGGGTTCGGGGTTTAAAAATTAAACCCGTCGCGGGGTGGGGCGGGTTAATTATTTTCCCCGCGGGACGGGTTTGGGTTTTGACAAACCCGCCCCGTTGCCATCCCTAATAATGTCGCATACATGAAGGTTCAAGATTTACTGAAGTAAAATCAAGACATTGAGACACTATTTAACAACCAATCGAAGGAGTGTCGGGTTGAGTATTGTCTATAGTTAGATGCGAACATTGATGTAATTCGATTTCTTCTATGACAAGGCTATCTTTTCGTGCTCATGATGAATCAGATGACTTGAAGAATAAGGAGAACTTTCTTGAACTTTTAATATCACAAAATTGGTTCGTATCTCTGAATTTTATAGCGATGATTTCATAGAGCAACTATGTGTAGTTCTTCAAGATGGGTTAGAGTATGAATTTGATATGAAATCAGATGGGAACTTTCTTGAAGTGCCCCGATTTGTGGTTTAAGCAAGAAGATGGTGCAAAAAGGAAAGCACATTGTTTATAGATTAGTTTATAAGCTTATTAAGTTGTCATTAATCCTTTCCGTTTCTATCACTACAGTTGAGATGGCACTTTTTGGCTATGACTATGTTAAAATTGATCTTCGATACCGCATGGGGAACGATTGGCTAAGTGATATTTGAGTGACATACATCGAAAAAAGGTCTTTGATGGCATTAACAATGAAATAATTGTGGATCGCTTCCCGCATAATAAACTCGTAAAGGAAGATTGTAGAATGTTTTAGCCTATTAGGGTGACAGACAACTTTCTACTTTTGTATGAAAAGGTGTATTTCATCTTTTTTTGTTGTTGTAAGGAAGTAAGATCGCCAGATTTGTCACAATACTACAATACTTTGTTTATTAATATGGGGTTGATGTTTCTATGCAATTTGTTGGGGAAAAATAGCTTA
This sequence comes from Sambucus nigra, assembly GCA_949130495.1. NCBI lineage: Eukaryota > Viridiplantae > Streptophyta > Magnoliopsida > Dipsacales > Adoxaceae > Sambucus > Sambucus nigra. The sequence continues at coordinate 169,024,965 of OX422211.1, forward strand.
AAGTGCCCCACCCAATCACAATCCTGGCTCAACCACTGGCTATACCAAATATATCCTTGTGTTCAAGCTGAGAGCAGTGGGGATTTGGCTAAGCTGTTGCACCCATGGGCAACCTAATTCTAAATTATGTCCAGTGCAAATGAGGTTCATCCTATTTTTGGCTAGGCATCAATGATTCATCAGCTTTGGCCCAATGCATCTGTTGAAATTATAAATAAATTTTAATAATTTTAGTTGGGTAAAAATTATATTTGTTTTGTTTTAAATTTATTTTTCCTGAGGGAAATTTAAAATATTAGAAGGCGAGTCACTCGTGAAGAGCCATGTGTCCGTTCAAAGCGTGTCTGTGTATAATGAGTGTTTCACATTCTATAAACTAATTACTCCTTCATTCTGAACAACAATCTCTTTGCAGAATCTCGAATTTGTCATTTTCCTCCCTTCTTTTCTTTGTTGAGAGAGGACAAAATAAAATTTAGATTCATTGGAGCTTGTAAAAAGAACCGCCAAAAAACTATTATATCCTTGGAGACTATCATTAAAACTTAGTCATTGATGTGCGGACGAATCTGCCTTAAGGATAATATGAATTCACTAGGGTTGACTTCGATTTTCTTTTTTTTTTAAGGTAAATTAAGGTCGTATCGATGGGAAAAGGAATGTACAAAAGGGGGAGAGACAAAAAGTCTAACTAGTTACATGCAACTAGAAGACAACAAGACGCAAAGCACAAACTAACCAAAAATATCATGGCAAAACAAGTAGCCTAGCAGAAGCCAGAGCATCCAAATCTAACAAAGCAACAAGCTACAAACTAGCCCAAATACATAGGCATCAAGGCATAGCTAACAAAGAGAGGAATTAACTGCCTAAGTATGCATAATAAATGTGGTAGGCCTCACATATTTCAGGCCATCCAATTAGTATAGGATCTTCCGGTCTTCTTACACTTTAGAGGTTTAGCCTGCACCATCCTTCCGATATCCTTGACCACTGCCTCACTAAGCTTGGCACCTCTTTTGTGAAGACTATTGTTCCGTTCCATTGTTCTTTTCCAGTGAAATGCAGTAGAAGATAGTGGTTGAGAAGGATAAAGTTCTCAAGTTACTAAGAAAATAGTTCTTCGATTTTCTTCGTATGGTATAAGTTATAATTTATAGATTATGTATTTTTAGGACTTTAAATAATATTGATTATGGATATAGGACAACAAACATTTCGTTTTCATTTTTAGTTCCTATTTTCAAATTAAAGGGACACGTGGCATGCTGTGATTGGTTAACATTTTATGAATACGGGTCCGCGCCAGCGGCTTTATTCAAAAATTGGGACTAAAACTATAAATAAAATGTTTGTTATCCTATTTTCAAAATACATATTACAATAGGTCCTAAATTTACAAAGCCCCTATAATTTAATTGTTATCGTTGTCCGATTATGGTTGCATATGAATTTGTTCTATATTTTGACTTTATGGAACACCAAAATACGTATATATTCTCCAACAAAATTTGGCTTTCTAACTCTAGTTCTTAGAAAAAACAACCAAATAAATGGATGCTCATATATTATTCCACTCCCCAGATTGAAAGAGATTAATCGACACGACATGCATTTTAACAAGTGTGCTGCCAGATTAGACTATGAAAAATGGCTATACTCGAAATGAATAAACTTTCCTCCTATACAATTGAAATTATGCTGACCTTTTGAACATGGAAACATTACGAAAGAGAGGAGTATGAAGTTCTCGATCATTCTTCACAATGATGGCATTTTCAATCTGTAATTTCGCAGCTAGAATTTCATGGTCACGTGCCGAGGCCCGTATTGGTCTCTGTAATTAAATCCAAAGAAGTAAAAACATTGTTATATAAGACCAAAGCATCAGAGGAAGACTCAAATTCTAACATGAAATTTCTATACCATTGCACGTGAAGAACGGCGGTTCCTAGCTAATAAACGGTTCATCTGAATCATTGTTGTTACTGATTTTGGTGGCAACTCAGACCTCATCTTTTTCCTAACAGGCTTACCCATAACTGCAGAATCACTGCTTGAGGTGACAAAATTGGTACTCAAATGGAGGTGTTTCTCATCCTTTAAAATTACATCTATTTTTTTCATTCCAGCAGCAGATTTGGCAAGAGTAGAACCACTAGGGGTGCTGAAGATTAACGTTGAGTTTTTCTGAATTGTCATGTTCATAATCAAGGAATCTCCACGGGTAAATGCATCCAAACGGGATGGAAGAGCAGTAAGAACAGGATTCTTTTCCAATATAAAATTATCCTTTTCAATTTCCATATTTTCAACATCCGCATCTTTATTTTCATCAGATGGAAACTCAATATCTATGTTTTCATCCTCAATAAAATCGAGATCATCATCTAAGGCTTTGGCTTGTAAGGTAGAATTGTCTCCACCTAGATCATTTTTTATCCCAACTACCAACAGAGAAGCATTAAGAAAAAGAGAGTCTCCAACAGACTTAACATCAGATTGTGTATATGCAATACTGTCCTTCCCCTCACCCTCACTGTTAGGTAATAGAGACAAAAAAGCATTTCCGTAGGGAAGCACGAGGGACTGACAAACCAAATGAGTAATAGCCACTAAACCCACCGCAAAAATCCATCCCCTTTTCCCATTGAGACATACTTTTTGTAATTGAGTTCGGTACTCCATGCTACATCTGCTGTCTGATCTGATTTTACTAACACCTCAATGGAACAGAATATCTAATTCTTAATGTCCTGCAACTGCGAAATATAAAGTAGAAGGAAATTTAAGTAAACTGCAAGAAAACTGTGAAAAGGACCTTAAATAAACCATCATATATGCTAGAAATGCCCTAAACATTTACCAAAATCTTAGGCCCCGTTTAATTATGGAAAACAAGGTTGTTTTCCAGAAAAAAATTCCAAAATTTTTCCCAAAAAACAGAAAATTAGAAAAGGCATTCAAGTTTGATATTTTACCAAAACTGAAAATTGGAAAACAGTTTTCCAAATTTTTTATATTTTCAGAAAAATGGAAAAACAACTTTAGCAAGTTTTCCAAATTTTTTATATTTTCAGAAAAATGGAAAAACAACTTTAGCAGGTTTTCCACCAATATTCAGTATCGCCAAAATTACATTTTAACCCTAAATTTTCTATAACTTACATCTAGATCCTTGGCCTTCTGGTAAATTACATTTCAATCTCTTAGTTTTCTAAAAATTACATTTTGGCCTGGAAATTATTGAGAATTACATTTTGGCCCCTGAACTTTCTATAAGTTTTATTTTGGCTCTTTTGACGGTCTATAAATTACATCTGGACCCTGAACTTTCGTAATTACATTACAACCCTAAACTTTGTATAAATTATATTTGACCCCTGAATTTTCAATAAACTACATTTTGAAAACAATAATTTATCTACCATATGAACGCCATTTCAAGTTTTCTAAAATTTTCTATAGAAAACTAAAATTGGAAATGGAGAAGAAAATTGGAAATATAAAACAGAAAACAATTTTTCACAACTAAACAGGGCCTTAGGTCCCTAGTTTTCTAGAAAACAAAAAAAATTGAAAATGCGTTCAAATGATGATTTTTTAAAATTTAGAAAACTATTTCCCAGTTTTCCGGTTTTCCAGAAAATTGGGAGAACACAATTAGAATGTTTTCCAAAAAATTTCCTTTCAAATGTAAATTTATTTTAAAGCGCTACCATAACCCCCACCTCACCACTGCTGCCGCCACCACCCAATCCTATCCCACCGCCACGTGGTGAGGTTGCAATGGCGGTAGTTTTTTTCTTTTGGAAAAAGAAAACTAGAAATAGAGAGTTAAAATGGAAAACGGTTTTTTTTGGGTAAAATTTAATTATAATTACCAACCTGGACAAGCCCAAAAACTATGCTACCGTTAAGTTGTAGAAAACGTTTTCCATTTTTACTAAAATCATAAAAATGGAAAACGGACTAAAATGTAGCCTAGTTTTTGGAGAATGGAGGTTAGGATAGGAGGATTAAACATTGAGATCCATAGAAGAAACATAAAATGAAAAACAAGCCAAAGAAAGAGCTCCAGAATGTTATGATAAAACTGAAGGAGACAAAAGTATTGGATTATTTCATGATCAGGATTCAGACAATCACTTCACCCCACCTATTATTATTATTATTATTATTAATTGGTAGGTAATGCAATCAATCAAACTGAAAAGGAGGTGGGTTTGCAGAAGAGGTCATACCTGGCAGAGAAATGCATCAAACCCTAAATTCCCTCAAACTCAGCAACCTTTACCTACTCAACTCAGGCCGCCCATGTTAGAATCATCTATATATCTATATCTAATAGAATCTATCTCCTAGCACTAAAACATCCGGTTATTTCTCACTCCCACTAACCTTTTCTCTCTCCTCTTTAGTATCATAGCAAGTAAATCAGTTTGAAACGGTGCTTCTCTCTCTCCTAATACTATGGCCCACGCCTCTCTCTATCTTAATCTCCATTAATTTTTTTACTATGGATTTTGTTTCCAAACACAAACCTTTCAGCTTTAGAAAGTGAATGCTGAGTTATTATTTCAAAAACGTTTTTAGGTATGTTAAAATACTAAGAATAGAGAGGAAAAGGCGGGATGGTCCCCAACATAGCACTCATGTTATTTGATCTAATTTAATTTAATTATATTATATAATATATTCCACATTTATCGGGATCATACGATGCATACTTTATTAATGTCTTAGTCATTTATTCATTTTGTATTATCTAAAGTAATGTAATCACATATTTATATAGTCAATTCATGCATTTAGTTAGGTCATGTATGCAGACACATACGTATTTGATTAGTTAGGTCATGTATGCAGACACATACGTATTTGATTAATATATGCATTTAGTTAGTTTATACATAAAAGTCCGAATGAGGTATGTTCAAATTATCATTTCAATCTTTTTATGGTATATATATAACTCTTTCACTCTCTACTTTTATTTGTTTGATGTTTCAATTTAATATGAATTTACCAATGGCACAAATGGGGGATTATAGGGAAAATAATAACACTTTATTCGGTGTGTGCGAGAAAAAAAAGCTTAGGTCGTCTAAAGAACAATTGAGGTGATCCAAGACATGTTCAAGGTCAAAATCAATCTCACTCCGGTTGGTGGCATTTTTGGTATATAAATATCGCCTTAAATAAGGGTGTTCGTTCTACTGTGTTAAATATATATTCAACGTGCTTTAACTATATTTTCTTTCACAATGTGAGTATTCAAAAAGTAACATTTTACAGCCACGCAACGCGTGGCCTGCAAGCTAGTACTATTATTTAATAACAGTGTCTTTATAAAAAGTGGTGCCACGTGTCTATAAGATTTACACTGCATCATTTAATTGTTACTCCAATAGGTTTCTCTCCCGTCATTTCTTTAGGCGCGTATGGGTTATGTGATGTCCCTTGCACTCCCTCATTCATTTGACAGTGAAGAAAAAGACCCGCTAAATTATCAGTTTTCCTCTTCATATCCCTTTCTCAACCTCCCTCAACTCTTTCTCTCGAGATCTCAAGTGAGAATAAACCACAGCTAACCAAAAAATATAGGAAGGGATAATCGTTTTGTCATTATACCATTCTGACTAGATACTACTTTTTAGTACCTTCAAACCCACCCATAAAAACAAATCATATCGGATCCGAATGCGTACGGATGTTAAATTGCGAGGCATGGAGAATGGAACAAAATAAGGAAGGAATTGTAGTTTTGGGGGGTGCGACGAGACTGCTTCGCATGTCAAAAAGGAATAAAGATGCAGAGAGAGAGAGTCACGACTTTAGGGTGCCTTCCTCGTCGCCCAAACTACCCACCGACAAATGGTATTATTACATTTATGTTTTTACCCTATCAAAGTCATATTACATAAGGTCGGTTAGTTTTTTCTTTACAGCTATAGATTTGTATATAGTGAATAATAAACTAATTTCTTGAGAAAGTAAATATTATACATGTACATCCATAGTTGTGTAGATTATGTGGTTTGGGGTCCGATTGTAGCATTGATTGGTTTGCAACTTTAAGGTAAATTGTTTATTTCTCTCTCTCATTTGTGTTTTAGCTTTTGCGATTTTGTTTGAAAACAGTTTTAGGGGTTTCCAATTCAATATTTGGGTCTTATTGTGGTCATTATCTTGGTATTCTAGGTCTTAATTTGGTTTATTTCTAATTGGTTTGGGGTTTGTTGGAATTTCAATATTCAAGATTTTTCAGGTACTCCTCCCCCCCCCCCCCCCCCCCTCTTACCTTTTTATGTTTGTTTTGTATTTGCAAGTACTAATGTGTTTGTTTTGTATTTGCAAGTACTAATGTGGTATTTATATTTTGTTTTGCTTTAGTACTATTTTAAGAAATATAAATTGCTCTACCTAACATTTAATATGATTAAATAACGTTATGTTTCTTTGGTTGGCTTTGGTTTTTTTTTTTTTATAAATTGATTATAAGAGTTGGCGGGATTTCTGCACTTTTCAATAATTTATACATCAAGATCCAAGTATCATTTACACATCGCAGGTATAAACATTATAGAGAAAATGTTTAGTTTTAGTTAATGATAATTTATTAGCTAAGTAATAGTTACCCTTACTTTTCATGTACACACATATATAAAATTGCATTTGAGGCTTGATGCGCAATTCATGTTTGATGAAATGTCTTACAGAAGACCATAACGATTTGTAGTTCCTTGTTTCTTTCTTCAAATTTGTTTTATTTTTTTATATCAAATAAGTGTTCTTTAATATCAGGTGCAAGATGACACTCATATGACCCATTTGCACTTTATTATATGTTAGATTTTCACGTGATTTAAATATTTGATACCTTGCTCTGTTAATTGGATCATCATGTTATTAAGGTGCAGAGCATTATTATGTATGTGTTTAAAAGTTTTATTAAGTTCTTTTTTTCAAATGTAGTTTCTCAATGTTTAGGTCTGTTAATCTATTCTTAAGTTGTATACCAAACTTAAGATTTAAAACTAACAAATATATTGTTACAAAAACCCATTAAAAAATTATAAATTCGCCTAAACCTAACTTCACACTAACAAGTTTTATATGATTTATATTACATAAACCAGTTTCCCTCACCACTATAACTATTTAACTTCAATCTGAGCTAATGAGACTCTATTTGGAGATTTTTTTCTTTGAATTGATATATAAATTTATGCACCACTTAAATATTACATAAGCTTGGTACTATATTTTGTGAGTTTGTCAGTGCACAACATTGTATATAACAAGAATTGCAAATCGCATGCGCATTGCGCGGGTCTAAAACCTAGTATATTTAAAAATGATGTCCCTAATCATAGCTTTGTCATGGAACTGAAAAATGGGGTTACAATTAAGACAATATTTCACCCATTTACCCGCCTCAATTAATAACAACACTAAACGGAGCTCCAAAACGGAAAAAAGTTATTCCAATGATATCTATTGTGACTATCCAAACCATTAAAATTTCTTCATCGCTCTCTCCTATCGAGCATCATCCTCTTTTTTCTCAAACAACTGAATCCCTCTCTCCTCATTATCACACTTATCCATATCCTTATGGGTAATAATTATCGGTTAACCTTTCAACTCTCTCCACCTCTTTCTCTTTCTGTATCTGTCTCCCTTATTTCCTGACTCAAGGTTAAGTCTGGGTGTTTTCCAACAGTGCTCACCAAAGCATGATCTTTGTCTCATCGCTTATGGATGTCAACAATAACTTATGTGGTATACCATGATCCCCCCCCCCCCCATCCGCTTGATTTTTCTTACTCTTACCCACTTAATTTCATTCTTTATGGTTATTTTTTGTACACATTTTGAGATTGGGTGCATTAAGGATTTTGTTACTTCTTTGAGACTATGTTCCGTGATCCTTTAATTATATGTTTTTTAATTGATGTTATTCTATAACACTCTTTCACTGTGAAAGAAGCTCTCTCAAGTCCATCATAGCACAATACGCTTTTGAGATATCATCTTTTTATTTGAAATTTGCGAGTCTTGAATATTGAATAGGATGGGGCTTTTTGGCCAATGAGTGGTAAGAATTTATTTTATTTATCACTTTTTTTCATCATTTTAACCCTACGAAAATGTACACTTTAATCCAATGAAGTGTTTATACGTGTTTATCTATGTTTTATCGTCTATATTTTATAGTTGTACTCCAAGGTGGGTTTGTCAAAGTATCTTAATAGTTTGAGAGTGTAATCAACTTTTGGATCTTGATAGGTATTTCTTTATTTGAGTGAAATTGTTATAAGTTTTGAAAAAAAATTATCAGACACCGTGAATTACCTTTATGGAATATCCCAGTGGATGAAGAAATGTGATCTAGATATGTGATTTCTCATTTTTTTCAATAGTTATCCTTTATTTTTTTTCCTTTATAAACGCAACTATGATGAAATAAGTTTTTTACAATATAATTTTATTATATTTTCCTGTACAGATTCTATGCATATCACTCAACATCCTACATTATAGTATGGCAGGCATCAGTGAAGGAATTCATCCAAATATTAATCTTTGTTTTGGTGTATCTTCTTTTTAGTTTATTCAGTGTATGACTTTTATTTTATTTGTACAATCATAAGGTTTACGAAAGAGTTTCATTCAACATTTTACTTAGTGGCTCCATCACATCCTTCCTTTTTTTTTAAATTTTTTTTATATCCCCCCACCTTTATAAAGTTTTTTTTTCATTTTACTTACTATCTTCACCTAATGGTTTATTTAGGGATGGATATGTAAAAAGTGTACAATCTATTCACCACAAACTATAATTAATTCATACTTCTGAAAATGATGGTTGTGGACATGCATACTGCGATTCAATTTCAATTTTTTCTACAAATTTTTGTTTTCGATTTTTCCTACAAATTTTTATTTTCACTTTTTCATTGAAGCTTTAGGAAATAAATTTTTGGTTTTAGATTTGTAACTTTCTCATATTTTTGTGCCTAATTTGTAACTTTTCATCATATTTTTAAGCATAGATATGCATGTGTTCTTATTGTGCCTTTGCTAATAATGATTTCACATTTCTTATTTGGGAGATGATAAATATTTGGAGTTTTGTGCAGTGACATGTGTATCCCCACAAAACTAGATTTGATCTCAAATATTTGCTTACCTTCCCAATTCATAGAGATTTGGGTTCATGCTGCTGTATTTGGCATACTACATGTTTTATAAATTATTTTTGTTAATTTTTTTGGAAAGATAATTCTCCGTAGACTTGGTAATCTCACATTTCTTAACCGTGTTGTCATATGAAACTTGCACCGAATTTTATTATTTAGAATTGAAATGATATTAATGTAGTTGTTGTAAAGATTTTTTTTTAATTAATTTGATTGATTGTATAAAAGGTAAAATATAAGAGGGTATTATTAGAAAGTTGAAGCATGAAACAACTTCATGTATGTCCATTTTTATATAATAATTCTTTCGAATTGAAATGATGCTAATGTAGTTTCTATAAAGATTAATTTTTCATATTATATTTAGTGGTTGTATAGTACTAAGGGACCACATGCTAGTGTCCTGAAGCCGTACTATGTAGACACGAAAGACCATTCACGTGGGATAAGTAATCGAGCGTCGACTCATGACCTCATCTTTTGACAAGGAAATGGAGTACATTATCAATGACCACATGAAAAGGCGGAGAGCGGTCCAACCTTCGAGAAGTCAATCGCGAGTACAGGGAATGCAATGAGGATATAGCATGGATTAGTCGAGGGAGAATATAACCGACTGTATATTTTGCCTAAATTTCCCCGGATATAGGCTCCATTTATGTTCACTGATTTTTTGGAATATTCTAAATTGCTCTTGATTATTCTATCAATGTGTAGTAGGCCATAAAATGTTCAAGAATTATATAGAATAGTCTTGTATATACTTGTATAGTATAGATTATTCTAGAACCTTAAGGAGGAGTAGGAGTCTAGGATGTTCTTACGAAGAACATTATGGAGAGTTAATATTAGCCCTTGATGTAATTTGATCTCCACGGTCCATTGATAAGGTGGGGGTGTATAAATAGGTGGGGGTGCCATTTGCCCAAACCAATAAACCAAGCAAAGCATTTAAGTAATACAGGTTCTCTCTTTAGAAATTCCTTTGTTCTTGAGTTCTCTCATTGGGTGAGTGAGTGTAGCCCTTATAACTGAGAGTGAGGAAATAAGCTCACTTGTGAGTAGTAAAGGAGTTTATACACAAAGTGACACACGGGTTGGAGCATAGAAATTGCATATGTACACATACAATAAAACTTAGGCATTCATGGATCGTGAATTTACTAAATCTATAATCTACTATAAAACTCTATACACGCTATTTATTTCTCCCTCACACTGAGATGTCCACGTGGACACACAAATTCACCCCTCGTTTAGTGATTTATGTAGCCCTTATGTAACTAAGAGTGCGGCTGCGTTAGACTTATCGTACATAAGTAAACTTATTTGCCGAATAAACCCCTAATACCTACAAGTTAACGATGTTATCCTTCAGGGGACCAAATTAAACTTTTACTTAATTTGTTAACTTTATGAAAATGAATTTGATTTTAAAATTTAATTATCAGTCCAAATTATTATCTTTTTAAATCAAGGTGATTTACAAAAATAATAACCAATTCAGTTTTAGGCGAGTTTCTATTTAGTTAACCCTACTTTTTCTTGTGAGGTGATATACGAAAAATATACAGCACGCTGTGTTTATTTTACGTCGCAAAAACCCTTTCCCGAAAAAAACGACGGACTCCTCTAGGAGTCACCTAATCTACTTCTACTAAAACAATAAATCAATAGGGACGATTTACAAACAACAAACTCGACAAATAAAGAAGAAAGATATAGCGATTACCCCACTCGACCAAGACTCCTGCCTGGTTGCTTGTTCTATTATCTCTTTAAAACTGTCATCACTCGTTCTTGTGTTCTACACTTCTCAACCTCTCCCTTTTTCCCTTCTAGCTCAAGATTAGCTTAGTGCCTATTGTTTTATTTTCTAGTGAAGTGATTATGTGTGGTGTACTATCCTATATGAATACACACCCACACTTAATGAATACACACAAAATGCAATGCAACAGATTATATCACCTATATATCTTCGCAAGTCTTATGTCATTCAAATCAAGTCTTCTTGACTTTGAATACAGTTTTTGAAAACTTTCTTTTCTTTCTTTCAAATTTTGAACACTAGACTTGTTCAAATATTTCCATACATAAATGTGTCTACGTGATTATAACGTGATAGAATATGTGTGAGTGATATGATATGAAACAGATCCTGAAAATCACTTAAACAAGCAAGATATCATATTCACACAGGAATCAAGACTGAAATTATCATGTAACTGTTACAACGAATATTTAGATTAAAACAGATGTTAATCTAATATAATACCACAAAATAACTTGAACAGTTTTAACAATTTAGAATATGATAAATTCTTCTACATGCAGTCTTAAATAAAGAAAGAATAGATTTCGAAAATTTATTTCAATACATAAAATCAGGTAGTTCTTATTCTTACACTAGGTTTCAAGAAGTCTAGGTTTAAACAACTAAACCAAAAATAACTTTTTGTATTATGTAACAGATTTCTTGAAAATTTAAAACAAAACATTTTAAACAAACAGATCACTAGCAGTTGTTCGTGTATGTAGTGTTTATATATATAAACTATATTTCAACAGGACACTACACAAATATTTTAGATCTAGCAGAAAACAGATCTGAAAATACAAGTAAATAAGAACAACAATAAGAACACTTACAACCAGATTTTTCAGAATGAAAAATCAACAAAATCTGAGATGAGAGATTCTGAAAATAAAAGCATCCACGCTTGAATCCACAATAAGGTTTTGAGACTCATCAATGGCTTTTGAAGAACACACAAATGATTTATCTCTGAAAAGTATTGGTGTATAATCTCTCTCTCTCAAAAATAATTTTGGTAGAACTTTGGCACAAAAATGAATTATCTCGGTTGTGAAAAATGAAGACACAAGATTTGTATTTATTGCCAAAAGAGAATTGGTCTAAAAGAAGTCACAAGGATTGATTTAATTCCTCACAGACCGTTGATAAAAATTAGATCGCACGGTCAAAGAAGAAAAACAAAAGGCAATGTTTAAAATGTGACACGTAGCGATTTAATCAGACTCTCGAAGGTTCTATATTAACAAAACTTTACCGTTTAAAACAATGCGACGACGTTCTGATATAAAATCAAACACCATTTTTGGATTTTATCAAAAACCGTAGGCGGATAAAAGGAATGGGATCCAGCTATAAAGCATTAATAACCTAACCGTTGAAAAAAACAAGCGACGTCGTTTTGGTACAATAAAGCCAAAATAGCCGTGACAGCTAAGGGAACACGCCATCAGACTAGGCTATGATATGCCTAGTCTTTGACATGCCAACAGCTAAAGGGGTAACACGTCACAGTCTTAGTAACAGCTGAGGGAATAGGCTACCAGCTATATAAATATATATATAATCCATATCAAATGGGGTTAAGTCCAAGTAGGTAAAGCCTGCTTTCGGCAACAGGCCACATCGATGACAGCTAAAACCAAAAAGGACTAGGGGTCAAATCGCTAATAGAAATTGGGGAACACGCCACCAGTGATGATGGCTAGCAAGGCTAAGGTCTTTTTAAAAGACCTGCTACAAACCGCCTAGGGGCTACAGATATAAGGCCATAACATATATTAAAATGTATACACGCATACATCATATATACATAAACAAATATGCGCACATACAAAATCTATATAAAAACATGGGACACGCATGCGAGCAAACATATATACTTAAAAATAATATACTATATATATATATATATATATATATATTAACATACACGCATACATATGTTTATAGATATATACTATACACGCATATATATAACAATGACACGCATATGCACCCTTTAAAAATTAATTTTGAAATTTTTATTAAAAAAAATATATTTAGTGACAACTATATTTTCAAAAAAATATTTTTCTTATAAAAAATTTTAAACTCAAAATAAATTTATTATGAGCAAACACACAACTATCATAAGATATAATAAACAAACTGCAAAATGCAACGTGGTAACGTGTCCTACGTGACAAAAATTTCTATGAGCCATAGAAAATGAGAAATACCTTTTTCAGAGAGGGCGGACTGAATCGAGTGCTCATTTGATGTAGATGAACAAGGAGAGCTTGCGTCGATAGGGGGGACACGCAATCCTATATTACAAAAATATTTTGTCAAAATTCACGTCCAACTAGATGAAGTCCTATATAGCTAAAGCACAGAACACAAACCCTAAGAGTGCTCTATATAGGGACTTCAAACTCCCCCATTGGACTTATTTTGACAAAACCCTTGAGTACATTAAATGATATAATAAGGAAAAATAAATCCTAATATGTCCTATACAGAAGAATATCTAACTACCAACCCATCCTAGAAAAGAAAAGGACACAACACAGATGCACGGTTGATGAAAACTGCAAAACATAAATACACTTTATGCCGAGAAATCAAGTTAGTAGCGTTTGCTCTACCTAAATAATATAAAAGAAATAGTTGTGCAGAAATTTATGATATGTGACAAGCATGAAAGAATAATCAACAAATAATACAGAATGATGTACTCAAATTCTCCCACATTTTGACTAAATAGTATAATGGAAGAAATTAACACAGAAAGTGTTTAAAAACTGCATTATGAATGTCTCCTACATTAAACATGATTTTAAGAGATACCGGTTATTAGTAGATATCTTTACCCTAAAATCTCAGAGATATTGTAAACAGGATGCAGATTAAACACAAATTAGTTATCAAGTACTGTCATTCCTATCATATGTCTCAATCATTCAAAACGAGGTTTATCTAACGGTTTTGTGAACAGATCAGTAAGTTAATTTTCGATAGGAATATGTTTTATTATAAGCTCTTTCGATTCAACCAGCTCTCTAATGAAATGATGCCTTATGTTAATGTGCTTAGTCCTACTATGCTGGACAGGATTTTTAGCAATGCAAATAGCACTTTCATTATCACAATAAAGGTGAACTTTGGACTGAATTACACCATAATTAGATAGCATTTGTTTAATCCAAATTAGTTGAGCACAACATGCACCAGCAGCAACATATTCAGATTCAGTAGTTGATAAAGTGACACTAGTTTGCTTTTTACTAGACCATCCAACGAGATTCTGTCCTAAATAATAGCATCCACCCGAAGTGGAAAGACAATCATTCGTGCTACCGCCCCAATCCGCATCCGAGTACCCAATTATCTCACAAGAAGAGTCATTCGTATACCAAAGTCCAAACTCAATTGTGCCTTTAACATATTTCAAAATATTTTTAGCACAATTAAGGTGAGACTCCTTTGGGTTGGATTGAAACCGAGCACAAATACAAACAGCATATTGAATATCAGGTCTAGAAGCAGTCAAGTATAATAAACTACCAATAATGCTACGGTATAATGTGGGATCTACATCCGGGCCACTATCAGATTTAGATAATTTGGTTTTTATAGCCATATGAGTAGATGATATTTAAGCATTTTCAAGTCCAAATTTAACAAGTAAATCCTTAGCATACTTGGACTGTGATATAAAAAGGCCATCACTTCGTTGTCTTATTTGAAGTCCTAGGAAATACTGTAACTCCCCTGTTGATGTAAAAAACTAGATCGCTCTAATAATTTAATCACAGATAAATAAATGAGACAGGATATTTTTAAAGTGGTTCAGCCTTGTATGAATGGCCTACGTCCACTGTTATGTTATTGCTGAGTGTTTAGGAATTCTCGATTACAAGTTCTCTCAAGAAAGTCCGGTCCCTTTGAATGTGGGTGATACAAGGTATTTATAGCCATTAGGCTGTACATGAAAGGGTGTTACATTAAATGATACACATATGAAAGGGTAATTCATTTAATGTTCTTCAAACGTGCGCGTCAAGATGATAAGCATTCAATGAATAGTTAAACTGTTGATTATCTGGCAATTAATGTTGTGGTCGAGGTGCAGCTCGAACCGCCTTAGTTGCTCATCGTCCAAAAGTTCCTCGAAGCATTGGAGTTCCTCGGAGGATAAGAGTTCCTCGGAAGGTTGGTGTTCCTCGGAGTGAGTATGTTGGTCGGGGAAACAATCTTCCTCGTTGCCATTGTGCCACGTAGATTGACACGTGTCTTCTTATTATTCGTCCACATCAGCATACTAATTTTGGTGTCAACAGAAGCCCCCAATGTTTCATATTACGAACTTTGAGGAGTATGGAACATTCTTTCTCGGTATATGGCGATATTAAATGACCTTCCTGGGTTTTAGGAGCCTTTTCTTCGTATTTAAATTTCCTTCCAAATTCGCAGAATCCGCCTTTTTGCATTTTTATAGGCGCTTCGATCTTCGTGCCTTTTTTGTCCTTTTAGCCGCCGGTAGCGTAATATTTCCTTTTTGTAATCATTTCTTTCGCCGTTTCCCAAGGCAAGGTATTTAAACTTCAGAGGCAATCCCATCGTCTTCTACCTTTTCAATTTTCTGCTTTCGAGTTTTCTAAAGCTTTTCTCTCTCTTGTGCGTTCATTTCCTCCTTCGTTTGTCAACAGATCTCTTTTTTCCCTGTAAGCTCTTCTTCCTTCTTCTTTTATTCATCATGGTTTACATTATCGAATCTCTTGAGAAGTTCCGCTCTGACTTCTCTATTCCTTCTTGGGTAACTTTGGAGGTTCTTTCTGAGCCTTCAAGTTATTTTGATTTGGCTGAGGGACACTGGTTCCCTAGCCTATTTATTGCTGAATGTGGATTTTCTTTTCCACCAAATCCGTTGTGTTTAGAGTTCTGTCAATACTTCAACGTTGTCCCTGCAAAAATAGCCCCCAACACATGGATAATAGTTAATGGGGTATATAGGTTAAATCAAACTCATGGAACTCGTATAGGAATTCCTGAGATTATGTACTGTTACAGATGGGCTGTTTTAGACAACGTTTTTTATTTAAAAACTAGGTTTTTGAATAGGGCCTTAGTAGTCAACCTCCCTGATGCCAACAGGGATTATTTTGAACATGGAGTAGTTGTAAAAAATTGGCAACATGCCCCTCTGGTTGGAGATGAAGTATATGAGGGTCCCAAATGCCCTCCATATGGCAATGGGATAGGTTATTTTCAATCTTATTTTGTTTTTTGAAATTATGATTCCATTGTGTTTGACAAAATGTATGACTGATATTTCACTATGTTTTTTGTTTGCAGTTGACAGCAAGAGGAAAACTCCAAAAGAAACAGAAGTTAATATAAAGCATTTAAGACATATCTGGAATTTGCATAGAAGAGTTGCAGACGAGCACATAAGGTCTGCTTCATATTTGCTGCAGTATAGGAGCTACACATCATCCTTTACTGCTCGTCCTGTGGTCAGCATTAGTGACCCATTGCCAGCTTCCGAGGAATCTTCACCAGAATACCATATTCCTCTAAGTCAGAAGATGGGCAAGAAAAGAGTTCTTGCTATCTTCGAGGAGACTTCCTCTGCCGGGGATGGAAAGAGGAACAAAGCTGAAGTCCCAAAGGGGACCAAGAATATTGATGCTGTTCCTTCTGTTGTTGTTCAGAAGGCTGCCGAGAAGCCTCCAATGGCTCCGAGCAAGAAAAGTACTTCTGTGGAAGTGATCACTATTTCCCCCACCAAGGGTTCTTTAGCTGAAACTGCTGAAGTTCCACTGAGGAGATTGAAGAAATCCTCCTCGGTTAGTTTTTCTGAAACCACTCCTCAGCTCCAAGCTAGTGGAGCTGGTGTTCCTACTATCATTCCCCCGAGCTCTGCAATTAGCTCGGTAAAAACTTGGATTATTCCTGAAGTTCAAGGCATCGAGGAAAACATGCCTAGGGATATGCTGACATCCCTAGCTACTCGTCACATTGCTTCAGTAAGTTTCTTTTTATCTTGAATTCTTATTTTCTTCAATCAATATATGTATCTCGGTACTGACTTATCATTACCTTCTCTTCTCAGCTGGTGAGTTGTTTTAACACCATTGTGAAGAAAGATGAAGCGCTCAAGGCTTCAAGCTCCTCATCTGGAGTAGAGGATGCATTCCAGGGTTTGGCCCAATCTCTGAAGGAATCTCGTCAGAAGTACGACGAGGATAAAGGTGTATGGGAGAAGAAATTGGCTGCATCTGAAGCAGAAAAAGTGCAGTTGGGAAACAAGGTGAAGGACTTAGAGAAGGAGAACAAGAAATACTCCGAGAAGCTCACTACTTTCGGGGAGCTTGAAAATAAGCTGAAATCAGCTGAGGAAGAGCTGTTACTTCTGCGCGAAGCAAATCGTCGGAAGGAGGAGTTGGAGGCCAAGTTGAAAGCCTCCGAGGACCTTCTATCCGAGAAGCTCTCCTCGGAGAAGATGAAGAGAAAAACAGCTGTGAAGAAATCCTTTCGAACTGGTTGGGATAAAGGATGGGATAGGGGGTAGCAGCAATGATGACCCAGGTGAATTATGGAAGTTTGAAATTCTTCCATGATGGTTGGGTTGCTGCCTTTCAGGAATTGAAGGTGAGCGAGGACTCCGAGCTATTTCAACAACATCTCCCTGGTCCTCCTCCAGTTATTGAAGACGAAGATGAAGACGAAGCTGCATCTGAAGAATCTTCAATGATTGTGGGTGATCAGATCCATGCTCCTCATCTCAACCAGACATCTGCTGAGGAGATTTCTTCTTTGCCTACTCCTCTTGAACAAATCCCAACTCCAGCCGATCAAATCAGTGTTCCCACCGAGCAACCAAGCTCCTCGTCCCAGCCTCCCGAGAAAGTCTTGGGAGACAAGGAAAAGGTGTGAAGTTGTTCGGTACTATCTTTCTGTTTTTCTCCTTACTTGTACTTTGTATCTCAGATCTCTGTAACTTTTGCCTTATGATCTAATAAAATTTGAGTTCTTTCTTTCCATATGATTGTCTCTTCTTTATCTGCACTCTGTCTTGATCTTATTTTTCTTTCTCTGTTAGTTTCTGGCCAGGATGGATCTTTTGTCTGCCAATGACACAAAGTTGATGCATCAATGCCATGAGTATTATAAAGCTGGTCACACAGATCTCAGTACATCCGAAATTGCCGATATCCTTGGTCATGGTGCTTCAGAGCAAGCAATCGAAGCTTATCGGTACCTGAAGGACTTACTTGATAGAGCAGTGGCTAATAACGTGGCCTACTATGATATGATCGAGGAGCTTCAATATACTATAGAAGATCTCAAGGATCAGTACAGGGAGTCAAATGCTTTGTTACATGAGGGGTATGAAAAGAAATATCAACAGCTTTCTGCCGAGAAGGGCCATGACAAACTCATTGTTGGGTATGATGTTAGGGAGAGGACCCTAAAAGGTGAAGTTGAGGCCTGCAGACAGATCGCCGAGCTGCTGGAACAAGAGAACAACAATTTGCAGACAGAGTTGGCACAGTATAAGTCTGCAGCTTCATCTTCCACTGCCTTGGTACCAGTCTCCGACGAAGGGTTCTCATTCTTAGAGGTTGAGAATGCCAAATTAAGGCAAGAATTGGATACTTTAAGAAGGTCTGGTATTTCTGCTACTGCTCGGGGACAAGGAAGAGGTTCTCGTGGACGAGGAAGAGCTGCCCAGGATGTTAACTAGGAACGAAGCACTCCAGCTGCTCGGGGTCGATCAAGGACTCCTCGTAGTATTGAAGAAGCTCGTACTCTGTCAATATTGGAAACTCAAGCGTACTAGTTGAACGCAAAAGATCGGGCTTTGTCTAAAATGTCCAAGAAAATCCTGACTTTGGAATATCAACTTACTGCGACGAAGTCTGCTTTGAATAATAAGGATGTTTTTGCCAGGAACCTTCATGAGCAGTTAGAAAGATTAACTTTCCAATTCCATAAACAACCTCGCGAATTCTGGAATGCAGGCTATAATGAGGCCCTTTATCACTTGGATGCTCGCATTGAAAATGCCAATAATGAAGGTTATAAACAGGGATGGTTGAACGCCCTGGGTGTGCTGAAGCTTGAACAGGGGCACTACCTGTGGGATTATCATACTCCGGGGCTACTAGACTTGCCTGTACCACCATATAAATTGGATATGGAATGGATCCCAGCTCGTGCCATTCCTCGGAGCTTAATTTCAAAATATCTTGGTGACTATAATCTTCATTCTCAAATCGAAGTATCTCGTCCTGAGCATCTCTTGGATACTCCTTCAGTAATGAATGTCAGAATGTTGAAGGACTTGAATTTTATCAATTCTCCTCAGACATTAAATGATCCTCCTGCTGGTGAGGAACCTGTATCGAAGGCTGAAGGGAAAAAACCAATAGAATAGGATTTTCAATGTAATAGTTAGCATACATATGTAACTTGTAATTTAATTTGAATTTTAATGAAAGACTTTCATTTTTTGTTTGCAAATCTGTATTGCTATTGTTTTGTACTTGTCTAACACTTTTATATTTGTGATTGCATAACAATTCTTTGTGGTTCATCGACCAAAAATTACAAGTATAAAAAATGTTGCTCGATCACTTAATAACAAAGTAATGAGTATAAAAAATGTTAAAATTTCTTACAACCAACCAAGGTTGTTTAAATTGAGCTCGTCGACTAATTATAGTTAATGGGTTTTTATTCCCGACCAGCTATACTTGGTAAATTTTGTCTTTTTCAATAAATGTGCCCGACCAACCAAGGTCAAAGATTTTTCCTCGTCGACCAACTACAGTTAGTGGGTTTTTATCCCCGACCAACTATACTTGGTTCAGTTTGGAATATTTGTTCTTCGATGAACTTTTATGTAATAACTTACTTCCCGACCAACATAAGTTGGCATTTGAGAGCATATTTTATTTTCAAACCAACCGAGATTGGCATTTTTAAGAATGTTGTTCTTGCCCTTTTACCAACCGGGGTTGGTCATGGGTTTGAACTATCATGCCCACTAACTCTTTTACCAACCGAAGTTGATCACATTAGTGTTCGCCTCCTAACCAAAGGAGTATAGTTTGTTCTCGCTATTTTACCAACCGAAGTTGATCACGCTCGAACTATCAGTGTCCACTAGTTATTTTACCAACTGAAGTTGGTCACGCTAGTGTATGCCTCCTAACCAAAGGAGTATAGTTTGTTCTCGCCCTTTTACCAACCGGGGTTGATCGTGGGTCTGAACTATCGTGTTCTCGCTATTTTACCAACCGAAGTTGATCACGCTCGAACTATCAGTGTCCACTAGTTATTTTACCAACCGGAGTTGGTCACGCTAGTGTATGCCTCCTAACCAAAGGAGTATAGTTTGTTCTCGCCCTTTTACCAACCGAAGTTGATCGTGGGTCTGAACTATCGTGTTCTTGCTATTTTACCAACCGAAGTTGATCACGCTCGAACTATCAGTGTCCACTAGTTATTTTACCAACCGGAGTTGGTCACGCTAGTGTATGCCTCCTAACCAAAGGAGTATAGTTTTTTCTCGCCCTTTTACCAACCGAAGTTGATCGTGGGTCTGAACTATCGTCTTCTTTTTGATGTCGAGCAGCGTAGTGTACAACACTAATATTCCCCGAAAAACTTTCAAACAAAGGAGAGAAAAATGGTGAAACATCATCGTTTTATTCATATTGATGGACCTGCTGTACATTTTACATCACTGATAATACTTGCGAAGGTGTTCAGCATTCCAGGCATTCTTGAATTCCTCTCCTTCTAGAGTTGCTATTCGGTAAGTTCCTGGTCGAACAACTTCTGTAACTCGGTAAGGTCCATGCCAATTTGCTTCCAATTTATTGTGCTTCTGAATGACCTTCTTTAGCACGTAATCTCCTTCCTTTAAATCGCATTTCTTCACCCTCTTGTTGTAGAACAAAGTTGTTCGTTGTTGATATGCAGCATTCCTAATGGCTGCTTCTTCTCTAACCTCCTCGAGCATGTCCAAATCCAATCTTCTCATCAAATCACTGACTGGGGAATTGAAATTCAGCACTCTGTGTGTTGGTAGACCCAACTCGGCAGGTATTACAGCCTCACTTCCGAATGCCAGCATATATGGGGACTCTCCAGTTGCTGCTCGGGGAGTTATTCGGTAAGCCCACAATACTGACTGTAGCTCATTTATCCAATTTGTTTTAGCCTCATTTAACCTATTCTTCAAACCATTTAATAATGTTTTGTTCGTCACTTCAGTCTGTCCGTTGCTTTGAGGATGGCCAGGTGCTGAATGAATCTTCAAAATGTTTGACTGATGACAATAGGCGGTAAACTCCTCGTTATCGAATTGTGTTCCATGATCTGTGATGAAGGCACGAGGGAGACCATATCGGCAGATGATATTCTTCCAAACAAATTGGTATACCTTCTCGTACGTCATATCAATAAGTGGCTCAGCTTCTACCCACTTAGTAAAATAATCCACTGCCACGACGAGGTACTTGAATCTTCCTCGGGTCATTGGCAGGGGTCCAACCAAATCCATTCCCCACATGGAAAAAGGCCAAGGGGAAGTTATGGGTGTCAACAATGCTTGTGGAGTTCGTCGAATAGAGGAAAAACGTTGGCACTTGTCACACTTCTTGGCATATGCTATACAATCAGCCATCATCGTCGGCCAGTAGTATCCTTGCGTCATCACTCTTTGCAAAAGTGTTCGACCTGCTACATGGGCTCCACAGGACCCTTCATGGATTTCTTCAATCAATTCTTTCACCTCGGAGGGATGTACACATCTTTGCAAACCTGCCATAATTCCTCGTCTATATAAAACACCATTAGTTAATACATACCGAGCAGCTTTAAACTTCAATTTCTTGGCAGCGATCTTATCCTCCGGTAATTCTCCTTACTCAACATATGCCCTGATCGGATCCATCCAAGATGGTCCTAAATCAAGAGTAATAATATTCATCGTCAGGTCTTCATCTATGCTTCGACTTTCTAACACCTCAATTGGTATCGTTCTTCGCAACACGGTACGAGTAGCTGATGCTAGTCGGGCCAGTGCGTCTGCTTGTGCATTCTCCATTCTTGGTATTCTGATCAATTGAATGGCATCAAATTCTGCCAACAACTCCATCGCCTTTGCATGATACTTGACCATTAATTCTCCTTTAACTGCATACGTTCCCATCATCTGATTCACAATTAATTGAGAATCACTGAATACCATCACTTGTTGTGCTTCCATAATCTTTGCTAAATTAAGACCTGCTATCAAGGCTTCATACTCAGCCTCATTATTGGAAGCTTTCAATTGGAATCGTAAGGCATATTCCACGTCAATCTCGTCTGGGGTGTTCAAAACAATCCCTGCTCCACAACCTGTTGTACAAGATGACCCATCTACATACAATCTCCACGTAGGTAACTCGTTTTCAAAATTTTTATCTGACAGCGTTCCTCGGTGAAATATTTGCTGTTTTGTTTCATCCTCCCCTGGTATTTTTTGCTCCTCGTCGACCATCTCTTCTCGCCCTTTTACCAACCGTAGTTGGTCTGGGTTTGAATTTGATGATCTTTCTACATCCACAAGCCCTTTTACCAACCGGGGTTGGTCTGGACTTATGTCTGTTGATCCTGTAACATCCACAGGTTGGTTAGCGAGCAACTTTTGTTCCTCGGGGGTATCAGGATATGTAAACTCTGCTATAAAGTCTACTACAGCTTGCCCTTTTAAGGATGATCTGGGTTCATACACAATATCATATTCATCGAGTTCTATCACCCAGTACATCAGTCTTCCTGATTTTTCTGGCTTATGAAGAGCTTGTCTCAATGGCATGTCGGTATACACGATGATGGTATGGGCCTGGAAATATGGCCTCATTCTTCTACTTGCCTCAATTAATGCCAATGCCAATTTTTCTAACTTTGGGTACCTGATCTCTGCACCTCGGAAAGCCTTACTTGTGTATTAAATTGGCTTTTGGATTCCATTCTCCAATCTGATCAATGCCAAGCTGACCGCATTCTCCGATACTGCCAGGTATAAGTACAAATTTTCTCCCATTACTGGCCTGGACAACAATGGAGGTGCTCCCAAGTATTTCTTCAAATCTTGAAAGGCTTTTTCACATACTTCATTCCACTCGAAAGTTTTTCGGAGTGTTTTGAAGAATGGAAGACACTTATCAGTTGCTCGAGATACAAATCTATTGAGCGCTACAACTCGTCCTGTAAGACTCTGCACTTCTTTCTTCGTCGTTGGAGATCGCAACCCTAAAAGAGCTTTGATCTTTGCTGGATTTGCCTCAATGCCTCGCTGGTTGACGATGTACCCGAGGAACATTCCTTCTCGTACTCCAAAGGTGCACTTCGTCGGGTTGAGCTTCATCTGGTATTTATCCAATTGATCAAAGGTCTGACCTAAGTCAACTAGATGATCAGCAACTTTCTTGCTCTTTGTCAGCATATCGTCGACATAGACTTCCATGTTGCAACTGATTTGTTCGGCAAAAACCTTGTTCATCAGCCGCTGATATGTCGCTCCTGCATTTTTCAAACCAAAAGGCATAACATTATAACAATAAGTTCCCCTAGGGGTAATAAAAGAAGTGCTTTCCCTGTCTTCAGATTTCATTTTGATATGGTTGTAACCAGAGTAAGCATCCATGAAGCTGAGTAGCTCGTACCCCGAGGTAGCATCCACTAGTTGGTCAATTCTGGGCAATGGGAAGTGATCCTTTGGGCAGGCCTTGTTGAGATCAGTGAAATCAACACACATTCTCCATTTATTGTTTTTCTTCTTTACCATCACCACATTTGCCAACCAGTCTGGATACTTCACATCTTCAATGAATTGGGCTTTCTGGAGCTTGTTGACCTCCTCTTGAATAGCTTGATTCTTCTTGGGGCTAAATACCATTCTTCTCTGCTTTACAGGCTTGATCTCCTTATTCGCATTGAGTTCATGGCATAAGAAGTTTGGATCTATTCCTGGCATGTCTTCATGACTCCATGCAAAAGTTTTCTTTCTATCTCTCAAGAAAGCTATCAACTCCTGTTTTATTGAAACATCCAACGATGAACCTATCTGGGTTACTCGTTCAGGGTGCTCGTCATCCAGAATAACATTTTCTGTAGATTCCACCGCCTGTCCTTTTACCAATTGGGATTCATCTCTGGGATCCAGTGTTTCAATTTCTGTGCCTTCATCCACCTGGTAGGTAGTAGTCTTTTTCCTTGATTCCTCAGGCTCCTCTTGCTCGGCAGATGAATAATAGCATTCCCGAGCTACTTTCTGATCACCTTTCACAACTCCCACTCCGAAATTTGTTGGGAATTTTAAGAACTGATGTACTGTAGATGGGACTGCTTCAAACTTCTTCAAACCAACTCTTCCCATGATGATGTTGTAAGCTGACTGCACATTTTTATCCATCACAAAGAAGCGTATTCTTTCTGTTCGGCAAGCAGGCCAAGTTCCAATGAATATATCCAACTTGATCGTTCCAAGTGGAAAAACTTTCTCGCCAGCAAAACCCAGAAGGGGTCTGTGATAAGGTTCCAATTGAGATAATTTCAAATTCAAGCTGTCAAAGCATGAATAGTACATGATGTCCGCCGAACTGCCATTGTCTACTAGCACCCTTGAAATCACTACTTCTTTTATCCTCATTTTGATCACCAAAGGGTCGTCGTGAGGGTAAAGAACACCTGCCAGGTCATTTTTTGAAAAGCCAATAACCAGCTTCTCTTTGTTTACCTTCCTCGGACGATCCTCCTCGGCCAAATTTATTCACTGAATATACGAGCAAGCTTGTGCCTCTCCGAGGTAAGCTTTTCTTTCTACAGTAAGATCTCCTCCTTCTGCATCTCCTCCTGTAATAACATTACAATCAAATGACCCAAAACGTATGGAAAATACCTCTCGTTCTGGCTGCCTTGGTTTCTTGGGAAGATCGGGGTCATCCTCGGCATCATCTTCATGATCCCTTTTCTTTTTCTCCTCTGCTCGTCGAGGAGATCTAGATCTTTCTCTAGTTCGATCATTATTTCTTCTTTCACCTCGCCGATCAACATATTTTGCTAGCTTTCCTCTTCGGATGAGTGTTTCAATCTCGTTCTGAAGAGCTATGCAATTTTTAGTCATATGGCCATGATCTTTGTGGAACTCGCAATATTTATCCCTGTTCCTCGCATCAGGGTCTGACCTCAATTTCTTCGGCCACTTTACCTCCTCGCTATTCTTGATTTCTTCCAAGACATGATTAATACCCATTTTCAAAGGAGTATAATTATCGAATTTCTTTAGGACTTCCCATGACGACCTATTATTCTTGGAATGCTTGTCACCGCCATTGCCCTTATGCTCTTTCTTCTTGGATTTGTCGTCTTCCACCTTGGTTTCTTTATCCATATTCTTCTTCGCAGCCATAGCCTCCTCGGCATTCATGATTTTGGCCACTTTTGCCATAAACTCTGACATAGTTTTAGGTGGATCTCTCGCCAAAGTGTAATACAACTTATTAGGCAACAACCCACTCATCAAGGCGGTGATTGCTGTCTTCTCCTCATAATCTATGATTTCCAGCTTCTCGTTATTGAAACGAGTTATGTAATCTCTAGTACTCTCACCAGATTTTTGTTTAACACTTAACAAGTGTGCTACTCGTTTTACTGGCTTTGCTCCAAAACAGAAATTGCCGATGAACAACTCGGCCAACTGAAAGAAAGTTGAAATCTTACCCCGAGGAAGATTGTTGTACCATATCTGGGCAGCTCCAGTAAGAGTTCCTGAGAATGCTCTGCATCTCATCTCGTCGGGGACAACATAGATATCGGCGGCAGCTTGATATTGCTCTATATGAAGAACAGGATCTGTCTTTCCATCATATTTGGGGGTCACCACTGGTGCTTTAAACTTTGATGGGGTAGGAAAACCCATAATGGCCTGGACAAAAGGTGTCCCTTGAACAAAATTTCGTTGTAAGGGATTCCTCGCCTTAGCCATTTCTCCCAATCTATCCTCCAAACGCTGAATGGAACCCTTCCATGCATCGTTTCCTTCCTCGGGCTTATTAGTTCGAGCAATTGATTGTTCTGATGTGGCCTCTTGAGATCTTTCTTGACGAGCAACTGGTCGTGATTGTGCTGATCCTTCTCTTAGATCTGATGGTCGTCGAAAACTCCTCGACATGGTCTTAGGTGGACTCCTATTCCTCCTAGGGCCTAATCGACTGAAAGGAGACACCCTACTCAGTCTTTCCACGACACTAGGTCTTTCTGGAGAGAGAGTGATACGTTGATCAGTATCTGTAGCCCTTATTGACGAAGTTCGCCCAGGTTGATAAGAGAAATCATCAGATTCCTCATTACGATATGACTCAGTACGCCTGGATCGTGAGGAAAGTAAATAAGTTTGCCTCTGATCACTTCGCTGTCCTGAACGTGTAGGTGCACCGCCATGAAGGGTCTGTATGAGTTGCCTCATTGTTTCTTGCATGGCGGTTTGTCCTTGGGCCAGATTTGTCATAATCCCAGCCAGATCTGGAGGTGCAGAGGGATTTGGAGAATTTCTAGCATTTCCAGCATTTCTATTACTGGATTCCGGGTTATCTGCCATTGATGATGAATGATTTTTGGTGAAAAGCGATAATAATAATCGTTTCCCACAGACGGCGCCAATCTGTTGATGTAAAAAACTAGATCGCTCTAATAATTTAATCACAGATAAATAAATGAGACAGGATATTTTTAAAGTGGTTCAGCCTTGTATGAATGGCCTACGTCCACTGTTATGTTATTGCTAAGTGTTTAGGAATTCTCGATTACAAGTTCTCTCAAGAAATTCCGGTCCCTTTGAATGTGGATGATACAAGGTATTTATAGCCATTAGGATATACATGAAAGGGTGTTACATTAAATGATACACATATGAAAGGGTAATTCATTTAATGTTCTTCAAACGTGCGCATCAAGATGATAAGCATTCAATGAATAGTTGAACTGTTGATTATCTGGCAATTAATGTTGTGGTCGAGGTGCAGCTCGAACCGCCTTAGTTGCTCGTCGTCCAAAAGTTCCTCGGAGCATTGAAGTTCCTCGGAGGATAAGAGTTCCTCGGAAGGTTGGTGTTCCTCGGAGTGAGTATGTTGGTCGGGGAAACGATCTTCCTCGTTGCCATTGTGCCACGTAGATTGACACGTGTCTTCTTATTATTTGTCCACATCAGCATACTAATTTTGGTGTCAACATCCCCCATAAGTGACATCTTAAATTCACTACTCATGTCTCTTTGAAAACTGTTTAACTTCATGTGGTGAGGTTGACCCAAAAATAATGTCATCTACATAAATTTGAGCAATCAAAATGTCATTTTTATATGACTTTTTAACGAAAAGAGTTTGATCAACACCTCCTCTAACAAACCCATGTGAAGATAGAAAAGCAGTTAAACGTTCATACCAAGCACGAGGGGACTGTTTTAAACCATATAAAGCCTTTTTGAGTCTATAAACATGATTAGGGAGTTTGGTATCATGGAAACCTTTGGGCTGCTCAACGTACACTTCTTCGAAAAGAATACCATTAAGAAAAGCAGATTTAACGTCCATTTGAAAAAGCTTAAATTGTAAGTGACAAGCAACAACTAGAAGTAATCTCACTGATTCAAGATGAGTTACCGGGGTAAATGTCTCGTCACAGTCTATTCCTTCTATTTGAGAATAACCTTGTGCTACAAGTCTAGCCTTATTTCGAATGACTAGACCTTTTTCATTGGTCTTGTTTTTAAAAATCCATTTTGTACCGATTACTTTGATATCTTTAGGCCTAGGGACTAAATACCACACGTCATGATCCGTGAATTGAGCAAGCTCCTCTTGCATCGCATCAATCCAATAATAATCACTAAGTTCCTCATTTACTGTTTTTGGTTCCACTAGGGATACAAAAGTAGCCATATGAGCTACTTGACGTAATTGATTTCTAGTCCTCACGAGCGCATGAATATCACCAACAACTTCTGCAGAGGGATGATCTTTGGAAACCCAGTTAGGCACGGCAAGGGTTGGTGTTGGTAAAGATTCATCTTCTGTTAAAACTGAATCATTTAAAATATTTGTATCCAAATCAGTTTCTACATGTGGATTTTTACTAACAGGTTCAATAGTGCTGTCAATTACAACAACATTAATGGACTCAACTATGGATTTGGTTCTTAAGTTGAAAACTCTTAAGGCCCTGCTATTCTGGGAATAGCTAAGAAAAATGGATTTATCACCTTTGGCTTCAAATTTAAAAAGATTATCACGATCATTACAAACATAACAAATGGAGCCAAAAGTACGAAAATACTTAACATTGGGCTTTTTGTTGAACCAAAACTCATAAGGTGTCATTTTGGTATTCTTCCTAAGATATACACGATTGATAATGTGAACCACAGTAATACAAGCTTCTTCTCAAAAGTATAAAGGTAAATTTTTAGCATGAATAAGTACTCTAGCCATTTCTTGTATGACTCTGTTTTTTCGTTCAACAACTTTATTTTGTTGAGGAGTTTTTGGAGCACTAAACTCATGAGAATAACCATTTGCCTCACAATATTCAATGATACCAGTTTCTTTAAACTCACCACCTCTATCACTTCGAATACGGGTTACTTGGGTGTCTTTCTCATTTTCTATACGAGTTAGAATTTTCAAAAAATTGTTAAATGTTTCTGACTTAGCTTTCATGAAAGCTACCCAAGTAAATCGAGAGAAATCATCCACAATGACTAGGATATAAGAATTCCCATTTAAACTAACATTCCTAGTTGGACCCATCAAATCCATGTGGAGAAGTTCAAGAGGTGCGGTGGTGTTAATGTCTTTAACCTTTTTGTGAGGAAATTTGGTAATCTTACCCACTTGACATGGACCATAAACAGCAGAGGGGCATTTCTTTATTTTGGGTAAGCCTCTAACAAGGTCTTGTGATGACAACCGATTTAAGGTATCAAAACTGATGTGTCCCAACCTATTGTGCCATAAGTCAAAATCATCTAAAAGAGTCACATTACAAGACAAAGAGCCAGAAGCTTTGTAACAGTTGTCCGTGGTACGATTGCCTTTTATGTAATCTTCTCCCGTTTTAGTCAAAACATCACAGGAGGTTTTTGAAAATTTAACTTGGCAACCATTATCACAAAACTGACTGATGGAAAGCAAATTAGCTCTCATTCCTTGAACTAATAACACATCATTAACATTGGGTAAACCCTCTTCATTAAGAATGCCTTTGCCTATGACTTGGGAGGTCTTACCATCTCTAAAGGTCACGTTGCCACCTTTATAATGAACAACATCCTTTAGTTTGGTAATATCACCTGTCATATGACGTGAACATCCGTTGTCTAAGTACCAACCAGCACTACTCATCTCATAGCGTGGGGCTGTTAAGACCACAAAAGATTTTAAATTCGAATATTTTAGCTGGGGTCTTAGATCATCAGATCTTATCCAAATAGGCACTGTTTTAAATGTGTTTTGTGTTAAACTAATGGATCTGAAAAAGGATTTGCCAAATGGTTTTTATTTGCAATTGGTCCAAGTTCTAGGCTTACTAAAATAACGAAATGATCCATTCCGATTCGAGGTTTTATAACCAAATCTCCCACTTTTAGGGTTAAAGTGAAAATTATTATTTTTCTTTGGAAGCCTTTAGCATTCATAGTTTTGGTGCCCAAAAACATCACAAAAGGTGCAGAATTTACTAGAGGTAGGAAGGCCAGAATTACAATGTTTTCTAGAAAAACCTGTTTCAGATTGCTTAAAAGAATTGGACATAATATTTCTAGAAAGTCTCTTAGCAGGAGGATAGTATCTAGAAGTAGTTGCATCAACAAAATTTTCAATGAAGTAATCAATGTCACTTTCAAAATCATTTTCGATTAAAACTTGTTTTCCTTTGGCCTTTTCATTTAACTTGCTTTCCAACAGAAGAACCATTTCTTCTTTGGCTTTAACAAAGAAGACTGGTTTGGTAAAATTATTTATTTCCGTAATAGGGCCATCATAACCAAACCCTCTTGTATCACCATGATAACGTTGGACAGCTATCAATTCTTCAAGGTCATCGAATTTTATGTCACGACTACGACACATTTTAAAGGCAGTTTCACAAACTTCTTTAGACTTTTCAACTTGCAAAAGTGCAGCGTTACATCTTTCTTCTAAAGTAGTCAGATTTTCATTTAATGTCGTAATCTGAATTTTAAATTCAAGTGACTATTTTTCAAAATCAGTTTTGACATTGCACATTTCCACAGAATTTTGTTGAGTTATCTTATATTGATTCTCTGGGGACACACTAAGCAATTTAACCAGATTAGACAATTCTTGTCTATTTTGCAAGTTCCTGACATACATTTCCGCATAATCATCATAGGCAACAAAATTTTCATTATTCTCCGTGTCAGTGTGTGAATTGTTGCAATCTTCAGACTTAGTCTCACACAAATATGCACGTTTAGCATCAAATGGAGCAGTTAATTCTAGCATAGAATGTTGACTAGCTAATAAAGATTTAGCAGCAGCAATTAAATCAAAAACTTCATCAAAACCATAATCATCTTCAGAATCAGACATTCCAGCTAGATATATATCTCCACAACAGTCATAAACTTCTCCTAAAAACACGAGGTAATTGGATTCAGAATCAGCTTGGTCATCTTCTGATTCAGAATCAGAGGAATCATCCCAAGTTTTAGTCATTTTTGCCTTATGCGTCTTAGGATACTTAGACTGTGGTTTCGATCTACATTCAACAATGAAATGTCCAAGTTTACCACAATTGTGACAAGCCATTTTCGATTTATTAACCTTACTAGTAGAACTATCATGATCAGCCTTTACTTTAGAATTTCTGTTATGGGGTCGATTGGACTGGCGAGATTGATTTTTCACTTGCATACGTCTTTTAGCAATAGAATTTCTATGCTTCAAGAGTTTCTTAAATTGAGAAGACATAAGTGCAAGTTGACTGTCAATCTCATTAATGTCATCCGACTCCTCATCAGAATCATTATCCGACTCAGATTGTTGCTTAACTACCTTGTGTTTAAATTTATTAGGACATGCAGTTTTAAATGCAACTTTAGAAGAATTAGTCAGATCATTTTTAGCATAAGAAGTAAGAGTCTTCCTAAAAGCTGTTTCAAGTTCCATAGTTCTCAATTTAGAGCTAAGCAATTCAGGCGTGAGAGAGGGATCATTTATTTCTTCAATGATATAACGTTTATGATCAAACCTAGGGGCAAGGGATCTCAAAATCTTAGAACACATTTCCTGATCAGTATACTCTACATCATTAGCATGCAATTGGGTAATAATATCAGTCAAACGCATATAGAAATCATCAAATGGTTCGTTATCTTTCATAACTAGCATATTGTACTGTTGAATAAGCATTTGAGTTTTGCATCTTTTTACCCTAGCATCGCCTTCATGTGCTATTACTAAATATCCCATGCATCCTTACTAGTAGTGCAGTGACATATACGTTTCAATTCATTTTCACTCACACTCATGAAAATCGCATTCTTGCCCTTATTATTGAAATTGCTTATCTTTTTCTGATTAGCATTTAATTCAGTAGTTTTAATCTTTCTAAGGATAGTGCTACCTTCTGCTATAGGAGTAGTGGGGTGCCTATAACCATTTTTAATCATGTCCCACACATCATCTCCTAAAGTGCCTTGAATAAATGCAACCATTCTGATTTTCCAGTATGAAAAGTTTGAGCCATAAAAAATAGGAGGTCTACTAAAATTACCAAGCCTAAGTAATTGACTTGAATCATCCATAGTTAAAAGGGTAAAACGAGTTTGACAAAAGTTTTAGAAAAAGATCTTTTTAAAGTCTAGCTCTGATACCACTTGAGAGTGCGACTGCGTTAGACTTATCGTGCGGAAGTAAACTTATTTGCCGAATAAACCCCTAATACCTATAAGTTAACAATGTTATCCTTCAGGGGACCAAATTAAACTTTTACTTAATTTGTTAACTATATGAAAATGAATTTGATTTTCAAAGTTAATTACCAGTCCAAATTATTATCTTTTAAAATCAAGGTGATTTACAAAAACAATAACCAATTCAGTTTTAAGCGAGTTTCTATTTAGTTAACCCTACTTTTTCTTGTGAGGTGATATACGAAAAATATACAGCACGCTGTGTTTATTTTACGTCGCAAAAACCCTTCCCCGGGAAAAACGACGGACTCCTCTAGGAGTAACCTAATCTACTTCTACTAAAACAATAAATCAATAGGGACGATTTACAAACAACAAAATCGACAAATAAAGAAGAAAGATATAACGATCACCCCACTCGACCAAGACTCCTGCTTGGTTGCTTGTTATATTCTCTCTTTAAAACTGTCCTCCCTCGTTCTTGTGTTATACACTTCTCAACCTCTCCCTTTTTCCCTTCTAGCTCAAGATTAGCTTAGTGCCTATTGTTTTATTTTCTAGTGAAGTGATTATGTGTGGTGTACTATCCTATATGAATACACACCCACACTTAATGAGTACACACAAAATGCAATGCAACAGATTATATCACTTATATATCTTCGCAAGTCTTATGCCATTCAAATCAAGTCTTCTTGACTTTGAATACAGTTTTTGAAAACTTTCTTTTCTTTCTTTCAAATTTTGAACACTAGACTTGTTCAAATATTTACATACATAAATGTGTCTACGTGATTATAACGTGATAGAATATATGTGAGTGATATGATATGAAACAGATCCTGAAAATCACTTAAACAAGCAAGATATCATATTCACACAGGAATCAAGACTGAAATTATCATGTAACTGTCACAACGAATATTTAGATTAAAATAAATGTTAATATAATATAATACCACAAAATAACTTGAACAGTTTTAACAATTTAGAATATGATAAATTCTTCTACATGCAGTCTTGAATAAAGAAAGAATAGATTTCGAAAATTTATTTCAATACAGAAAATCAGGTAGTTTTTATTCTTACACTAGGTTTCAAGAAGTCTAGGTTTAAATAACTAAACCAAAAATAACTTTTTGTATTCTGTAACAGATTTCTTGAAAATTTAAAACAAAACGTTTTAAACAAACAGATCACTAGCAGCTGTTCGTGTATGTAGTGTTTATATATATATAAACTATATTTCAGCAGGACACTACACAAATATTTTAGGTCTAGCAGAAAACAGATCTGAAAATACAAGTAAAATAAGAACAACAATAAGAACACTTACAACCAGATTTTTCAGAATGAAAAATCAACAAAATTTGAGATGAGAGATTCTGAAAATAAAAGCATCCACGCTTGAATCCACAACAAGGTTTTGAGACTCAGCAATGGCTTTTGAAGAACACAAAAACGATTTATCTCTGAAAAGTATTGGTGTATAATCTCTCTCCCTCAAAAATAATTTTGGCAGAACTTTGGCACAAAATTGAATTATCTCGGTTGTGAAAAATGAAGACACAAGATTTGTATTTATTGCCAAAAGAGAACCAGTCTGATTGGTCTAAAAGAAGTCACAAGGATTGATTTAATTCCTCACAGACCATTGATAAAAATTAGATCGCACGGTCAAAGAAGAAACACAAAAGGCAATGTTTAAAATGTGACACATAGCGATTTAATCAGACTCTCGAAGGTTCTATATTAACAAAACGTTGCCATTTAAAACAATGCGACGACGTTCTGATATAAAATCAAATACCATTTCTGGTTTTTATTAAAAACCGTGGGCGGATAAAATGAATGGGATCCAGCTATAAAGCATTAATAACATAACCGTTGAAAAAAAAAAGAAGCGACGTCATTTTGGTACAATAAAGCTAAAATCAATTTGTTTGACATAAAGCCGTGACAACTAAGGGAACACGCCATCAGACTAGGCTATGATATGCCTAGTCTTTGACATGCCAACAGCTAAAGGGGTAACACGTCACAGTCTTAGTAACAACTGAAGGAATAGGCTACCAGCTATATAAATATATATATATATATATAATCCATATCAAATGGGTTCAAGTCCAAGTAGGTAAAGCCTGCTTTCGGCAACAGGCCACATCGATGATAGCTAAAACCAAAAAGGACTAGGGGTCAAATCGCCAATAGAAATTGGGGAACACGCCACCAGTGATGATGGCTAGCAAGGCTAAGGTATTTTTAAAAGACCTGCAACAAACCGCCTAGGGGATACAGATATAAGGCCATAACATATATTAAAATGTATACACGCATGCATCATATATACATAAACAAATATGCGCACATACAAAATCTATATAAAAACATGGGACACACATGCGAGCAAACATATATACTTAAAAATAATATACTATATATATTAACATACACGCATACATATGTTTATAGATATATACTATACACACATATATATAACAACGACACGCATATGCACCCTTTAAAAATTAATTCTGAATTTTTTATTAAAAAATATATATTTAGTGACAACTATATTTTCAAAAAAATATTTTTCTTATAAAAAATTCTAATTAAAAATTTTAAACTCAAAATAAATTTATTATGAGCAAACCCACAACTATCATAAGATATAATAAACAAACTGCAAAATGCAACGTGGTATCGTGTCCTACGTGACAAAAATACCTATGAGCCACAGAAAATGAGAAATACCTTTTTCTGAGAGAACGGACTGAATTGAGTGCTCATTTGATGTAGATGAACACAGAGAGCTTGTGTCGATAGGGGGGACACGTAATCCTAGATTACAAAAATATTTTATCAAAATTCACGTCCAACTAGATGAAGTCCTATATAGCTAAAGCACATAACACAAACCCTAAGAGTGCTCTATATAGGGACTTCAGTAACACTCCGTAAATTCAAGGACCTTTAATTAGATAGTATTTTGGGAGAAAAGGAATTTATTTTATTGGAGGAATTAAATTCATGAATTGAGAAATTTTTAAATTTGAGAAAAAATTGGACGAATTGAGGTTTGATATTTTGGAATATTTTGTGTCGCATTTTGAGGTCGAGAATTTGGAGAATGTTATAAATTAATTCTGATGGCAATTCAGAGTGCACGGTTGAGTCCGGATGTGTCGAAATAGTTGAAAATGAGTGGCCACAAAGGTATATTGGGTTTCGGGACATTTATAGACTTAATTGAGATCCGAAATAAGTGGTTGGGACCTTTTTAGAAGGCCCATAAGCCCAAAAATGGGATTAGAGTTTATAACCCTAATTGTGAAAGGGTAAGGCAACTTAAAATCATTTTAGAAGACGAAAATTGGGGAGATCTTAAGAGGAGAACCTTAGAAGAGAATTTGGTGATTTTGGGAGATTGCTTCAAGAACAAGAGAAGATCCTTGAATTCAATCCAACATCTTTATCCAAAGGCTTTGAAAGAGTGGCCCTTATGCGTGTGTTTCAAATCACACCAATTTTCACCAAAAATGATCCAACTTTTGATTAGCACCAAACCAAGTTGTGAAAAACTAATTTTTAGTTTAAACCAATTTTGTCTTGATTAATCCTAAACATGAATCTAGTGATTAAAGCAAGTAAAGTATAGTCAATATTACTCACAATGCAGGATGTACGAGGAAAAACCCAAGACGAAAAAAAACCTCGGACGGCCCAAGCCAGACAATCACTATGAATGTGGAATTACAATGAACAAACAAAAGACTCACTCAACGACTCGATCCCCACGGGTCTTGACGCTCTTCTGATCTTCAACCACTCCTCTCACAGTGCCCAGGCAGAGTGTCCTTCTTCCACAATACCTATCCATAACACACGCGTCCACGTATGTCTCGGTGTCCACCGAATGGCTTTGATACATTTATGATGTTGAACAAGAAGTCCTTCTCTTTTCTTCACCGCAAAACCCAGATGC
Organism: Sambucus nigra; assembly: GCA_949130495.1. Taxonomy (NCBI): domain Eukaryota; kingdom Viridiplantae; phylum Streptophyta; class Magnoliopsida; order Dipsacales; family Adoxaceae; genus Sambucus; species Sambucus nigra. Next base: position 169,060,958 of record OX422211.1, read on the forward strand.
TCAAGTATAGAACAAACCTTCTTAGTACAGTAAGATCATATAAACATATAGTAATGATAAATTGAATATTTGCAAACTCTAACGATGTGTTTAAGCTTTGAAACCTTAGAAAAACATGTGCAAAACTCGTATTAGATTGAAAACTGTTTTGCAGATTGCACACCTTCTAAATTTTGACGAAACCACGCTTTAAATAGGATTTCAAGTCAGCGCCTCAAAAAACGTGTTGCTCGAATGAGATTGACCAGTCGTTTGCACGACATGGCTATCTCGCTCGAACGAGCAGAGCTATCATTTGAACGATGCGCGTGTCGGTTTGACTTTTTCTTTAAAACATTTTTTCCAAAGGAAATCCAATTAAGTCAAATTCTTTTTCGAGCTTATCAGAATAAAACGTAGTGTAAACATTTAAAACGCTTTTAAAAACATTTAAAACATTTGCATTATTAAAATTACATCCTTATCTTTTATAAAAATTATTCCGAGCACCATTAATTATACGCATTCATACCTATGTGATCTCGGAATGCAATAAACTTGAAGACGAATAAACTTGCACATTTTAAACTTCGGCATGATTAATTCTTTGAAGCTTTACCGCAACGTCTTCAATTTCTTCAATACGTCATAGACCAAGTGGTATCGTGACAAAATAAAATCTCCCTATGACATATTACAAACACAGTTTTATTCACAGAATTAAGTCAAAACAATATAAGAACTCAATTAGAAATTTATGTCCTTACAAATCTCCCCCTTTGACTATTCCAGGACAAAACTAAACCAGTGAAATGCCTAAGCTGGGCCGTCAAGCCGTATGACACCTAAATCCTATCCCATAAACCCAAAGTAAACAATTACAGGACACGGACTAGTATATGTAGCACCGACAAGCATGAACTGTCTGAATGTGATGTAGACTTGAAATCTCGAATATCTGAAATATACCTACACACATGAAACAGACAAAAAATACCCAGTGAAGTATGGTGGGACAAATGAAACCAATATATATATCGAAATGATACCAATTTTACAATAGATACTAATATGAATAAACTCTGAAAATCATTTATTAAACAATTTAGCAACAAAATGATACCCATTTGTACTACCAATTTGTAAAATATGTAATCAAAAACATGCTCAACAAATCTCAAAACTCCCCCTACATCACATACATCTCTCCCCCTTTTTGTCTCGAATAGACAATCCTGTGAAAACATAAACGAATCAATCAAGTATCTAGTATGAGAATATATCAATTAAAAATCGCTATATAATCATGAAACAACCAGCTAAATATGATCAATAGATGACAAATCTGTAGCTACTAAACCAAGGAATCACACAAAGATTATAACAATCTAATCAGATGTGATAAACGGATCATATGCAAAATTCCAATATGAGACAATAAAATCTGCATATAAATCAGTTAGTCCAGAAAGCTTCCAGGAGTACTAAAAATATCACAAAATAAACTAGTGGACTGCAAATAAAAAGAAGCAAATTCCCAGACAGCCATTCGAACGAGCCAGGGACGTCGCTCAAACGAGATAAGGACGTCGCTCGAACGAGTCTTCTCACGACATGGAGATGTCATTTGAACGACTTCTCACGATAAGCTAAACTTTTCCAGATTCCCCAAAATATCAAAAAAAATTCCCAGTGAAAAAATTTCCAGAAAAATCACACTGGAAGGGACTGACAGCAGCAAAACAGTAAGCTTTTTACCCAAAATGCATAAGAAAACTAACAATGCGAGTTACATGCAAATATAAAATCGATGTGCTCAAACATGGACATGGAATATATGGGTGTGAAACTACAACAAATGTGTCACAATTCCAAAGCATCGAAATGAGAAAGAAGATCTAATTGATAGTGATAAATCATCAAACTTTATCATAGCCATATGACAGTTAAAGTGTGAGCTTAATGAACTAAACATACTACATGCACACAAATCCAGAATTTTGACGATTCTACAAACAATAGCGTCAAGTTGCAATGTTTCAACATTAGGATTAGTTGTGCAAACCCGTTTAAATTTTCTCTAACCAAACTCCCTCATAAATATATATTTTTTCAAGTTCTTTTGAGGTTTCTAGCATTCTCAACTTAGAGAAAATCTTATTGACCCTTTTCTTAGCATTTTGCCTTTTTCTTTTGTGCTCTTTTAAACGGTGGCTTTCACAACGAGTTAATTTTGAACTCTCGCAGCCCTTTCCCGTGAATCACTCATCATTTTTTCAATTAGGTACTAAATCTAATCCTCACGGTAAACGGTTCTTACATGCACACTTCTCCTTAAGTCTACTTACGCATAGATGATAAGATTGAGATAAGAACACCTCACCAAATTCAAATATGCAAGAGAAGTCAAACATCCATATAAACTCGTGCATGTGTGCAATGATTGCATATTTACAAAGTCGAATCAAAATGCATATCAACTTCGAAACTACCCTATATAAACAATGGTTAAGATCATTCTAAGCAGCGATAATAATGACCAAATGTCCTAGCCACATGGATATGAAACAATGGGGGTCCAAGCACACCAATATGCCACATCAAACATGTGAACTCAAAAAAAAAAACTTAACCAAACAAAAAAACAAACTATTTTCGGTTTTTCAAAAATTTTATCAAAAATAAAATCTTTTTGTATTTTTCAAATAAGACTCAAACAAATGAAAAATATAATACAAAGAGATTAATATGTCATAACACTAGGAAGAATATATCATGAAGCAAAACTAGCGTATAACAAACAATATCATGCAAGCAACTATCCATAAGAAATAACATGTGACGAATCATGTGCAACCATGTGAGAATCAACCAACCTAGCATTTAGCATCTCCAAAATGGATTTCCTAACCCAAAACGGTGTATACCTAACAAAACGAGTTTTAGGAATCATTGGGACACTATGTTTAAACTTCCTCGGGTCCTTTTTAAGATCATAGCAAAAACTCCAAGGTGACCTTTCCTACCACAATGCGAACATGTGTAAACTCGACAAGGAACGAAACCTTTAGGTTGACCTTTTCTAATACCCTCGGATGTGATTGATCCTCTAAAACAAGTAATGGTTTTGGCATTATCAATGGAAGCATTAGAATAAGACGAGCCATTACCATCACTACACAAACTATTCGAGTCATTTGAAACACTTTTAAACTTCAAAACTTTGGACTCAAAAAAAAAATTAAGTTCCTCAAACTTTAGGGACTCCTTCTTTAAATTATCAATTACCCCTAGAAGTTTATCTCGCTCCCCCTCAATGTGAGCAAACTTATCCCTAAGAGCCTTTTCCAAAATCATTAATCGAATTATTTTCCTCAACGACACAAACCCTAGAATTTTTCAAATCCTCTAACTCTTTTTCTAAAACGAAGACTCTATCATCACTTTCCTTTTTGACCAATTTTAACATATTAAAATCCTTAAACAAGGAACCAAACTTCTCACGACAAATATCTCTATGAATTTGAAATGTTTGCAAATATTAAATCATATTTTTAAAACAGGAATTTTCTTTCTCCAAAACTTCAATACGTTTTGCAAACTTTAAATTCAAACGACGTAAATCGTCAAAGCTTAGAGAATCCATCGAGAGATAAACAAACACACGGGATCATAAAATAAATAAATTATGTGTTCTGGCTCTGATACCAATTTGAAAGAGTGACCCTTATGCGCGTGTTTCAAATCAAACCAATTTTCACCAAAAATTATCCAACTTTTAATTAGCCCCAAACCAAGTTGTGAAAAACCAATTTTTACTTTAAACCAATTTTATCTTGATTAATCCTAAACATGCATCTAGTGATTAAATCAATTAAAGTAAAGTAAAGAATACTCACAATGCAGGATGTATGAGGAAAAACCAAAGACGGGAAAAAACTTCGGACGGCCCAAGACATACAATCACTATGAATGTGGAATTACAATGAACAGACAAAAGACTCACTCAACGACTCGATCCCCACGGGTCTTGATGTTCTTCTGATCTTTAACCACTCCTCTCACAGTGCCCACGCAGAAAGTCCTTTTCCACGATACCTGTCCATAACACACGCGTCCACGTATGTCTCGGTGTCCACCGAATGGCTTTGATACGTCTACGATGTCGAACAAGAAGTCCTTTTCTTTTCTTCACTGCAAAACCCAAATGTTCAAGTATAGAACAAACCTACTTGGTGCAGCAAGATCACATAAACATATAGTAATGATAACTCTGATCTTTGCAAACTCTAAGGATGTGTTTAAGCTTTGAAACCTTAGAAAAACATGTGCAAAACTCGTACTGGATTGAAAACTATTTTCCAGATTGTACACCTTCTAAATTCTGACGAAACCACGCTTTAAATAGGATTTTAAGTCGGTGCCTCGAAAAATGTGTCATTCGAACGACATTGACCAATCGTTCGTGCGATATGGCTATCTCGCTCGAATGAGCAGAGCTGTCATTTGAACGACGCGCGTGTCAGTTTGACTTCTCTTTAAAACGTTTTCTTCTATAGGAAATCCAATTAAGTCAAACTCTTTTTCGAGCTTATCAGAATAAAACGCAGTGTAAACATTTAAAACATTTTCCTTATAAAACTTACATCCTTATCTTTTATAAAAATTATTTCGAGCACCATTAATTATACGCATTCATACCTGTGTGATCTCGGAATGCAATAAACTTGAAGATAAATAAACTTGCACCAATTAAACTTCGGCATGATTAATTATTTGAAGCTTTTTCGCAATGTCTTCAATTTTTTCAATACATCATAAACCAAGTGGGATCGTGACAAAATATAACCTGCCTATGACATATTACAAACACAGTTTTGTTCACGAAATTAAATCAAAACAATACAGGGACTCAATTGGAAATTTATGTCCTTACATGCTTTGATCTACAAATTAAGGCAAGTTGTTTAACTTGCATTTGTTAATTTGAATTTTACTATTCATATTAAAGAAGGTTGTATTTAATTAATATGTTAGGATTTAATCTAATTATAAATTGGGGATTTCATGTTTGGGATTTACAAAATCTGTAGAGATATTAAGATTTGTGAATTTAATGCCCCAATTTGGTGTAGATGATGTAGTTGAGTTGAGTAAAGTAAATGGGTGAATTTATGATGAAATCTGGGAACGTTTTGAGGGTTAATCTGTACCAAATTAGAGGTTTTTAATCTATAATGGCGGACTCATTTTCTGGGCAAAGAAAGAGGATGGATAACACCAAGGTCGTTCGAACGACCTGTTGTCTCGTTCAAATGAGAGCCATTGTCGTTCGAACAATATGGATGGTCATTTGAATGACAGGTGCAATTCTGACAGATTTCTCCCCTTCCCCTTGTTTCAGACGTTTTTGTAAATTTATGATGAATTATTTCTGTGTTGGTTAAATATGAAATTGATGGTTATAATTTAGGGTTTGAGTTTGTGAAAAATCACCCTTTGATTAAGTAGAGGATAAATCCAATTTGAGAATTAAGGTTATATTGAGTGATTTGAAACCTTATTAATTAAGTAGGTAAACTTAATGGAATGAAATTGAATAATGAATTGGGGATTTCGAATTTCGGGCCAAGAGAGATAATCCGGGTATAATTGGTAGAGTGACACCAAAATAATGAAAATTAATTGGTGTATAATTAATTGAAATGTAGTCGGACCATAGACTTTCATGTTTTAGGCTTGTGTATAAACGTAATACACCGGTAGCCTAGATTTAATATATACGGTGATGTGCAGTATATATATTTATGATTTATAAATATTCGTATGAATAATATTTATAGTAAAACATAAGGCTTGTGTATGGATATAGTACACCGGTAGCCTGGATTTAATATATATATATATACACGGTGATGTTTAGTATATATATATGATTTATAAATATTTGTGTGAATAATATTTATAGTAAAGCATACCAATATTAATGCTATCTTAGGAGGTTGCGCAATGTGGGTGAGTCCCCTGGCTGAATGCAGGGTGAGTATAATCCTCGGGTCATAGCATCTGTTTATAGGGGTGGGCCGTTATGGTATGGAATGGGCATTTTCGGGGGGAACTATGGTCGCCTCCTATGCGTGGGTGATAGAATTTATATCCGACATCGTGTGAATATTGATATATATAACACGTATATATAGTGCAAAATTATATACGAATATATATTCATGGTGCGAAATCAAGGTTCTAAAAAATGCGGGGCGTGATCGAGGCGTGGAGGCCAAGCCTTAAGCCTTAGAAGCCTAGGCGGGCCTTAGGCGTAAAAGGCGTGAAAAGGCGTTTAGGCCTTCTTAATATATTTTAATATTTTTTAACCATAACAAGGCTATTAAGATACTAAAATTGTACATATAATAAAAATATGTCTGAATATATGCAAATTAAAATACTATTTGATTATTTTGGATGAGATAATGGTTCGATTTGTTAAATAATTCTTTAAAAGACGATATCATTTCACTAAAGCATTGTTGTTTTTAGAAAAAAGTGTGCCTTAAGGATTTTACCAAGAATAAGGCATAAAAAGCGTAAGGCGGGGCGTTTCTCCCAAGCCTCAAGCCTAGGCGGGTTTTTTAGAACAGTGTGCGAAATGTATAAATAATATAACTTGTGAAACGGTTATATGGAATTAAATGCAAAATAACTTAAATAAGTTAGTGTGAATGTTGTGATGTAGTGATACCTATATATGGTGCAGATTTATATACGAGTAAATACATGATGTAAAATGTATAAGTTATATAACTCATGAAAATGTTATATGGTATTAACTGAGAAGGGATTTAATAAGTTACCGTAATTAATTAACTTATAAGATGTATAACTAAACTCACTCGGGATAGAGTAGTGGGAATTGGTGGGATATATGTGACAAGACTAGTTATGGGGTTGTTAGCTAGATGGGTCATGTATAGGTACCGTGGGTACCTCGATTGGTCATCATAGGCCCAGACGAGTAACCCAATAGAAACGGCCCCAAGTCCGGGCTCCTCGCATCTCAACTAAATCCGATTATGACTTAGTCTACTCCTAAAATCTCGTAAGGAGATATTTTAGGAGTAGAAGATGGACGTGGGGGAGTCCAACACCCTCGCTCCCCAAGAAAAAATATGTATATAACAAACCCTAATCCTGGGGCAAAGGCATGCACGGTATTCTCTGTAAAACACTTCTCGAAATATATAGAAATAATACTGAGAGTACCACCGTGGACGTAGGCATTCTTGTTGAACCACGTACATGCTGTGTTGTGTGATTGGCATTTTTTATTCTCTATTCTCTTTGGTGATTTTGCTTTCTCATTAATTTGTGTTGAATATAATTGTCACCACAATTGGCGCCGTCTGTGGGAACCATTTATCTTCCTTTAAGAAATCCCTCACCAACAAAGGATTTGGAATGTCTGGACACAGCAGCAATGCCCCTCAAGCAGGGAATATCCAAGAACAGCCTACCCCTCGCAGGATTAGATCTGAAGTTAGACGTTCAGGTTAAAGGGGTCGCCCAGAGCGGCAGGCCTCAGAAGAAAGTCAGGGACCAGCGAGGTCCACACAAATCTCTAGGTTTATCGATGCATATGAGGCAAGGCTCCAAGAGCAAGGAGAAACCGCTCGCAAGAGGCTGAGAATGCTAGCCTCAAAAGGAGATTGGAGATGATGGAGAGGGAACTCCATCGCAGCACCAGGCGACGTCTATACCGCACTCCTAGTCCTCAGGCGATCAAGTCTCGCAGCCGAGGAAGGAGCCCAAGATGCGGATCCCAGATATTTGAGTAGGACGAGTCGGATGACGACTTGCTCGAACAACAGTGACTAGTTTGTCATTATAATAGCCCAGCTCGAGGTGATGAGGATATACGAAATTTGGTCCGAAGAGAGATGGACCAGCACCCAACTCATCGGGGTGCTAGATCAACCAGGGAGCTTGCTTGACGAGCTCTCAAGACCCAGATGAAATCCCCTTTCTCAAAGGAGATATAAGAAGAATAAGCCCCCAAGAAGTTTGCTATTCCAAGATTCAACATATATGATGGAAAGACTGACCCTATCGACCACGTTAGGCAGTACAAGCAAGCCATGACACTCTAGAACCACCGAGATGAACTAATGTGCTGAATTTTCCCCTCGAACCTGCATGAGTGGCCCAGAAGTGGTTCGAGAGGCTCCTTCATAGGTCCACCAGGAGCTTCGAGTCCCTAGCTGAGCTCTTCACGACTCACTTCATTACCAGTAGCTCCCATCTAAAGAGGATGGATGCTTTGCTAACAATGAAGAAGACGCCACAAGAGAGCCTTTGGGACTACGCAAAAAGGTACTGGGAGTTGTTCAACAAGGTCGAGCAGAGCAGGTAGCAGTAGCCTCTTTCAAGATCGGCCTACCCATCTCTTGCCTTCTGTACCAATCCCTGACGAAGAAGGAGGCCATAACCATCGATGACCTGATGGCTTGCATAAAAATATACGCCAATGTGGAAAATATGACTCGCCTCAGTGCGGGGGAGAATGGACAAACTAAGCTCGCTGCTAAGGGCAGCGGCAAGGTTGAAAACTAGAAGAAAGGAGGCAGGAATGGGGGCAAAAATGGCTCTAAGAACGGAGGTAAGAACAATGCTTCGAAAGCATTTCAGGCAGTGAACACTATCTTCAATAACCAATCTACAAAATCCTGACGAAGATCAAAGATGAGCCATTTGTTAAGTGGCCCAAAAAAATGGGTGGAGATCCCTCAAAGAGAAATAATGCGCTGAGATGTGCTTTTCACAAGGATGGAGGACATAAGACTGAGCATTGCAAGGCTCTTAAGTCTCACCTCGAAGAACTGTCCCAGACTGGGCACCTGAACAAGTTTACGGAGAAAAAGGTAGAAAAAGTCACTACCAATAGAGAAACAAGACCCGATAACGTACTCGAAGACGATGCTGGACATGAATGTGAAATTATTCATGGGCATATGATATGAAGCAGATTCAAGGGAATTCAGCTCGGATGGAAGTGAAAAAGCTTACAGCATTAATGCAAGCTTTTCAGATCGATCCAGCGAAGACACAGTCAAGAAAGCGTCGGCGAGCAAATGACGTCGACTACCGTAAACACATCGTATTTACAGATAAAGATCTGGTGGGGGTAAGAACCCCACATCATGATGCCTTGATCATTACGGTCAGGATAGACAACTATGACTTCGACAAGTTGCTCGTCGACCAAGGAAGCTCATCCAAGGTAATGTATCTCGACCTCTTCCGAAAGTTAAAGCTAAGCGTTACCGACCTAAAAGAAGCCACTGTCCCTCTAGTTGGCTTCGCTGGAAAAGTAACTATCCCATTAGGAAAAATTATGTTGCCAGTAAGGGTAGGAATCGTCTCCAAGATGATCGAGTTTCTGGTAGTGGACATTAACTCGTCGTACCAAGCTATCCTCAGCAGAGGGTGGATACATACCATAAGGGCAGTCCCGTCGACCTACCATAAAAAACTCAAGTACGTGACTGAGCGAGGAGTAATGGAGATCCATGGAGATCAAGCAATGGCAAGAAGGTGCTTCATAGCGGCCATCCGCCCGAAACCAGAAAAGAAGGTTGAGAAGGCCAAAGAGAAGATCGAGCAACAAGAAGGTTTGATACCTTCGAAATAGCAACTAAAGTATGGGAGACCCGAGGTAGAGGAGACTAGGATCCTCCCCTATGAGCGGGTCATTAAAAACCTAGAGGAGATCACAATTGGTGGGAGCAAGAAAGACAGGATGTTCTTAATTGGAGCTTCTCTCACAGATCAAGAAAAGACGGAATTGACAGTATTGTTGAGAAGTAATCTAGACATTTTCGCGTGGGAACTGTACGAGCTGCCTGGAATTGATCTTAGTGTGGTTTGTCACCGGTTGCACATTGACCCCACTTTCAGGCCTATCATGCAGAAGGCACGGTGAACTGCGCCCCAAAAAGCCAAAGTTATAAAAAAGGAAGTAGAGAAGCTACTGGATGCAGGATCCATACGGGAAGTTCAATTCCCTAAATGGCTATCCAACCCAGTAGTAGTTCCAGAGAGCAATGAGAAATGGAGAGTCTGTATAGATTTCACTGACCTTAATAGAGCCTGCCATAAGGACAGTTTCCCTCTCTCGAAGATCGACCAATTGGTGGATGCTATAGCAGCTCACGAGAGAATGAGTTTTCTGGACGCATATTCGGGGTATCATCAGATCCCTCTGTATGCACCAGACCAAGATAAGACAACGTTCATCACTACTGTCGGATTGCACTGCTATAAAGTTATGCCCTTTGGACTCAAGAATGAGGGAGCAACCTACCAGAGGCTGGTCACCAAGCTGTTCAAAGAACAAATGGGAGACCATGGAAGTCTACATTGACGATATGCTCGTCAAGAGTAAGCAAAAAGAGGACCATCTATCAGACCTATCAAATACCTTTGAAATCCTCAGAAAATACCGAATGAAACTCAATGTAAGCAAGTGTTCTTTCGGTGTCCAGTCAGGAAAATTCCTCAGATATTTAGTTAGCGAAAGAGGCATTAAGGCCAACTCGGACCAGATCGAAGTGATCAATAGGGTACAGCCCCTCGCACGATACGAGACGTGCAGAAGCCCACAGGCATGCCCGTCGCTTTGAACCGTTTCATCTCAAAGTCCTCTGAGAAATGCAAGCCATTCTTCCAGCTCTTGAAAGGAAACAAGACAGTAGAATGGAATCAAAATTGCTCGCAAGCATTGGAAGAGCTCAAGGCTTACCTTAGCTCACCACCTCTGCTCGTTATACCTTAAGAAGATGATCCCAGTATTTGTACCTCGCCCTCTCCAGTCACGCCATCAGTTCTGCACTAGTGTGCGAAAAAGCAGGAGTCCAAGACCCAGTTTACTACGCGAGCAAGACCTTATTGGACGCCGATCATCGCTACCTACCACTAGAGAAGCTCGCTTTTGCACTAGTGATAGCTTCGAGGAAGCTAAAGCACTACTTAGAATCTTATATTATCGTCGTCCTCACATTACACCCCCTTAAAGCAGTCCTATAAAAAGTAGATCTGTCTGGCAGACTGTCCAAATGGTCAGTCAAGCTCGAATGATTCGACATCCAATTTCAACCCATGAATGCAATCAAGGGGCAGGTCCTCACCGATTTCATCACAGAATTCACAGGCGAACAACATTACGACCAGCTTCAACTAATGAAGCAAATGGAAGATCACCCATCAGTAGGAGTATGACGACTATTTGTTGATGGAGCCTCCAACTCAAAGGGGGCAGGAGTAGGCATTGTGCTCGTTACTCCAGAAGACACAATCCTCGAGCAAGGAAGCAGCCTTAGATTTAAAGCCTCCAACAACGAGGTAGAATACGAAGCTTTGACAGCCGACTTGCAAGAGGCACAGGCATTGTGGGCAAAGCAGCTGCAGGTATTCGACAACTCACAATTGGTGTGTCCTCGCTATTGCCATACTTAGGCCTAAGAAAGTGTGACGACATGACCTAAAAGGTAAAGTGAGGAAGAATGGTATCTTATAAGCATATTGGACTGAGAGGACACTAACTCAACAAAATAACCCTACCAATCTAGTCGGCCACGAAGGGCCCAAGATAGTTAAGTGAGAAATAAATGAAGTAAAAAATATACAACATATATTTAGTTGGCAAGATCGCCCAAAGCATAGATATTATACTACTTCATCACATTTACAATGAGAATATACAATACGAGTTAAGTCGGTAAGATCGCCCAGAATATCGATATTACATTACTTCATTACATATACAATGAGTTACATATGGTAAATTCTTAATGAGGCTGAGGCCTTTGAACAAGATAATCAGCCACTTGTGCTCTTCGGCCATCGTTCGGGTGAGGAGCCAATTCTTCATCGACCTCATTCGCATCTGGCTCTAACAGCAGCCTGGGGATATCATCGATGGGGATCCACTGGTCGTCCCTCCTGAAAAGATTAGGCCTCAAAGTTGAAGGAGAGATCTCGTGACGATACCAGAGTACTGAGTTCCTTAAGACTTGTAGCTTCCCGAGGGCGCTCAACCATCCCCTGATAAAAGATAGTTCTTTAAACTCTGTCAGCCTCGTCGGAGCATCTATCCAACCTAGTTCATAACCATCAGCCCATATTCATCGAGGACCTTTCTTGAAAATATGCCTCAGTCGTGTGACGTCTTTTTGAAGCCCAACAGCAATCACGTAGGCTCGACAAACATCCTCTCGAAGCTCATCCATCTCCATAGCTGGACCCCCTGTGTTTGTACTAGCTCGCAAACCAGCTGATGGGGTAGAACCTCGCAAATCTTAAGGGTCGGTGCTCGGCCTTGTGCCAGCTCGCGAAACAGTCGATGAAGAGGAAACTTGCAAAACTAGAGGTGCGACACTCGACGCATGCTCCCTGAGTCGCGACACCTCCCTCCTCAGATTTTCATTTTCTTGTTGAAGAACTTCTCTGACTTGGTTGATTTCGGAGGCATCTAGCAGCTTGGCCCTCAAAGTATTTACTTCCTCTTAGACAAAGGCGCCAACTTCTTCCTTCTCCTGAAGTCTATCCTTCAGTTTGGCGACGAGCTCAGACTGGTCCTTAAAGCTCTTATTTCTCGACCTGAGAGACTTGAAAATCCTAACGAAGGCTTGACAAACTTGGACGCTCACGTTAGGACCAAGGATACTTCCCAGTTGAGAGGTGGCAGGTATATACTCATCTACACCCATCAACTACAAGCCATACAAGCAGTAAAAAGCAGAAGAATCAATGCCTAAAAAAAGAAAGTACTTTCATTTCATTGAAATAAAGGGGCCCAATTACATCGGTAATTAAAAAAGTGTAGTACAAATAAAGCAAAAATACAGAGAAGTCCTAAGATCAGACTAGCTAGCAACCTCGATTTGTTCAGAGGAAGCGGGTTTCTTTCCTTTGTCAGCAGCAATAGGAGCATCTCCCTCAGAAGGAAAAACTGATGTTCCCTGAGCAGGAGGACCACCAACAAGAGAAGTTTGGGAGGCAGGGGTAACACCTTCAACGGTTGAGGCAGGTGCTTCGTCTACAATAGGCTTTGGGCCTGGATCATGCTTATCGAACAAGAGTGAGTCAATATCCACCCCGACAGCCAAAAGAGCCTTGTTCCAGCCCTTCTTGAAGTTCAGACGGCTGATGTAGCCTATCTGAGCATCAACATTCTCATATGCAGTAGCCCACCCAGAATTGTATGAACTTTCATCAGTGGTAGCTGCCTCGAACTCCATCCTCTTCAACTTCTCATCCAGCACCTTATTCTCCTCGACCACCGCCAGCTTTCTTGTGCAGACCAGGTCGTAGGACTGCCTCAGCTCATTCAACTCCTTTATCTCCGCCTCCTTCGCTCTATTAGCATGAACAAGGGCGATATCGGAGGACTTTTGAGCCTCATTGGCAGCATTCAAACTGGCCTCCAGCTCGATGCCTTTTCCCTTCAATTCAACGTTCTGATTCTCTAAATTCGTATTCCTACTCACCAGCTCATCGTGAGTACGGTAGAGAACAACAAATTCGATTACGAACTGCAAGTAAAAAGAGAGCATTAAAAGAAAGCATTTAACAGAATATTTTAAGTATTGAAGAATGAAAATGGAGTTAACAAGGCTAGCCTCTGATTCGCTTGCAGAGCTAACTGGTCGATCGCCATTGCCTTCTGTCGATCAGCAGGCAAAATTGCTCGCTCGAGCAACGCAGGAGCCAATTGAGGAGAGATGGCGACAGAGGCCCCCTCTTTCTTGGCGTCCGAGATTATAAAAGAAACTCTTTCTTTCAGCTATAAATCATTTGTAAAAACCCAACCTTCTCTCTCCTTTCACAACCATTTATGTAATATAACCTTTGTAAGCCTTTCTATTAATAAAAAGGCAAAGACCACCCAAGCATCATCTTTAAATGCACAATCTAAACCAAGATTTATGTACATTGTATTTAGTGGATGCCAACCAGACACTTACCACAATTGGTACCAATGTCATTACCAAATAAATGGTTATCCAGGTGCATGTCACCAAAAATATAACAATATCCAAGAAGCTATAACAGCATGGGAGAATTGGATGAAATAGTTGGCACCCCCAATTTGGTTTACCAATTTTCAAGACTTTAAATAAAAGAAAGAATTCTTAACACTGAAGTATTTGACTTCTATAATCCAGGAATCCACTATGAGTTGTATAAACACTTGAATGAAGCTTGGAAATCTCATCTATAGAAAAAAGAAAAGATTTCAGAAAAAACCTAAGCACCCTGGTTGAAAAAATTGCTGAACAAACAGCAGTTCTAGATCAACTAAAATCTCACAGTCTTCAACTTTTATAATAATTGAACTATGAAAATGAGGAACTTTTTCTTAAAAAAATCAATATATTTCTAGTCGTAGCAGAACTGTTGGAAAATGAGTTTTCTGATAAAATTTTCAATACAATTCGAAGAATTTGTTTATTTGAAAAAGGAAAACAACTTCTTCCAAGGCCTTTATTTCAAATTGAAATTTTTCAAAAAGTGGAAGACTAGAATCAAAAGTGTGGGTACCCAAAAATAGAATGATGGGCCTGGACGAATAGCCCAATTGTAGCGACCCAAAGTCCAGACCCCTCATATCTTAACCGATTATGATTTAGTCTTCTCCCATGTTTCCATTAAGAGGGGTTCTAGGAGAAGATGGAAAACGTTGGGGAGTCCAACACCCCCACTCCCTGAAATGGGCATGTATATAACAAACCCTAGGTCCGGGGCAAAGGACACATTGTATTCTCTGTAATCACTCTCCGGAGTATATAGAAATAATATTGATTGCACCACCGTGGACGTATGCATCTTTGTTGAACCACGTAGATCCTTTGTTGTATGATTGGAATTTTATATTTCTTTTTCTGCTTGGTGATCGTGCTTCTCTTATCTCTTTGTGTTGAATAATAATTGTCACCACAATTGGCGCCGTCTGTGGGAAACGTTTATCTTCCCTAAGAAATCCCACACCAAGAAAAGAGTTCAAAATGTCTGGTCACAGTAGTAATGCTCCCCAGGTAGGAGATATCCAAGAACCTCCTGCTCCTCGCAAGATTAGATCTGAAGTTCGGCGTTCAGATCAGAGGACTCGCCTAGAAAGGCCAGCCTCAGAAGAAAGCCAAGGACGAACGAGGTCCACAAAAATATCCAGGCTGATTGATGCATATGAGGCGAGGCTCCACGAGCAGAGGGAGTCTTCTCGCAGGCACGAAGCTGAGAATGCTCGCCTCAAAAGAAAATTAGAAATAATGGAGAGAGAACTCCATTATGGAACCAAAAGACGTCCATACCGCACTCCTTGCCCTCAGGCGAGCAAGACTTGCAGCCGAGGAAGGAGTCCCAGGTGCGGATCCCAAAAAGCTGAGGAAAATGAGTCAGAGGACGACCTGCTTGAGCAACTGCGACTAGCTCGCCATCACAGGAGCCCGGATCGCAGCAACGAAAACATACGCAGTCTGGTTCGTAGGGAGACGGACCAACACCCTGCGCATCACGGTACCAGATCGACCCGAGAACTCGCTAGGTGAGCTCTCAAAACTCAGATAAAATCACCTTTCTTGAGGGAAATAGAAGAAGAGGAAGCCCTCGACCCCTCAGTCTGGGGAGAGAACTACCAATTTCTGGCAAGGAAGCCGTCTTGCCAATAGTACTTATGGGAATCAGGTAAGTTAACTACTAATACCCTATCAGGACTCTTGGCTTTGCGATAGAGAATACTAACACTAGTTTGAGAAAAGGAATAGCAAAAGCAGACCTCGGCGAGCCCTAATTTGGTACCATATAGCTGATTTATTCTATGAGCACCATTGATTATCTTCCACACATTGGCCGATCACTGTGCATGAACAATGTTGAAATAATCAAAGAAGTGCAAGAATAGACTGTTGGGAGGAAAAGTTAGTCCCCCTTGGGAAAGTAGTAAGACATGGATCCAATGGGCCCCCTCTATCTCTCTAACATTTCTAGGGGGAGGGACACACTCAATCTCTACCCACTCTGGGATATTATAAAACTTCCTAAACTTAGACACTGACCTATTACGGATCTTTGCCATTGGGAAATCCTAAAAAACTACAAATTCAAAGAGAAAATACAAAGAGAAGGCACATGAGACTTACAAGATGAAAGTTCAACTCGAACGATGAAGAATCACGAGCCCAAATGGCAAGGAAGCAATAAGAATGGAGACTGGGAGAAGAGAACGTGAATCGCTAGAGCTCACAGAAAATGGGAGAGTATTGGGAAGGTTGAAACGACGATCGAAAAATGACCGTTGTGGATAGCTTTTGAGTGCTGCTAATCATAATGCACAGACCACGAAGCAAGTGCTGCCTAAACTCAGTCCTCGAACTTTGGGAAGAGTTGCACGATGTACAAATGAGCCATTATGACAAATCATTTAAATTTATTGAGCCCAAAGTATGTCCCAACAAAATTAGGGGCAATTGTGGGTACCGGAAAATAGAATGTTGGGCTTGGACGAGTAGCCCAATTTTAGAGGCCCAAAGTCCAGACCCCTCATATCTTAACCGGTTATGATTTAGTCTTCTCCCATGTTCCCATTAAGAGGGGTTCTAGGAGAAGATGGAAAACGTGGGGGAGTCCAACACCCCCACTCCCTGAAATGGGCATGTATATAACAAACCCTAGGTCCGGGGCAAATGACACATTGTATTCTCTGTACTCACTCTCCGTAGTATATAGAAATAATATTGACTGCACCACCGTGGACGTAAGCATCTTTTCTAAACCACGTACATCCTTTGTTGTGTGATTGACATTTTGTATTTCTTTTTCTGCTTGGTGATCGTGCTTCTCTTATCTCTTTGTGTTGAATAATAATTGTCACCACAGAAAGATAAAAAATCTTTTAATTCATTTTTCCGATTATCTCAATCTATATGATGATGTGCCAAAACTGCACTTCTTCACAGAAGACAATTGGGATATTGAACCAATTGAATGGGGATTAGTAAACAAACTAATCTTTCCAACTATTTTACCAGAAAATTTTGGAAATTTACTAATAATGATCAAAGCCATGATCAATCATATATTATCCAGAGGGAATTATAAATATACCCAATATTTGTCTTTCCATATCACCAATTCTATTGGATGGGGGGTTGGAGAAACATATTACCAACCATACCAAATCCGGCTCCTCAAAAAAACTGAGAATTATGAATCGGATGAGATCGACTAAAACAATTATGATGATCAACCCCTGGAATATATGTGTACAGAATTATATTGGTCAAAAAGCCTAATAAATATTTAGAACATGGTAACATATTTTTACCAGGAAAATGAAATCAAATTCATGGTGACTGATGTTAGACGATTATTTATTCCAGACCTTCCCATAAAATATGTTACTACCCTTAAACAAAGGGAATAAGTAAATTTTTTTTTAGAAAACCTTAAGTTTAAGAATAAACTTGATGCTCCTATTGAGCTTATAAGCAATGCCGAGGAATATGAGTTAGCACAACTACATCCTCATAATCAAAGTTCAATGGATATCATGTCCTTTGACTCTATCGGTGAAGCCAACACAGCGAATTCGATGGAAGGATAATTACCACATGGAATGACTGCACCAACAATTCATCACACGATATGTGCTCCCCAAAATAAAAACAAAAGAAATAAATGCAAATAGTGTTTACTATTTGAAAAAGTGAATATTATTTACTATTCATGCAAGTAGTGATTACTATTCACCAAATACTATTTACTATTCACTGTACTATTCACCTTCTTGAAAATCGGCTGAAAAGACGTCCACGCTTTTTTCCTTTCTTATCTATTAATTAATAGAATTATAGGTACGCTTGGCGTCCGGGCTTATAAAAAACGGTCTTTCTTTCAGTTGTAAATCACTTATAAAAACCCAACCTTCTCTCTCTTTTCACAGCCATTTCTGTAATATATAAGAAGCTATTTCTTTTAGTCTTCTCTCTCCTTTCATAACTATTTCTGTAAAATACACTCACTTTGTAATATTAAGCCTTTCCTTTTCGCACTTATGTAATTGGGATCAGAGCCTTGTTTATAATAAAGATTAGTGTTTATATTAAGCTTTACTTATGTATTAAGTGTGTACTATTTATCCATATATTTAGTTTTATTATAAAATTTAATGTTTATATCTGTGTTTATGGTTATATTTTAAAAATTAGTATTAATATACGTATGGTTTTTATCTAATCAAAGTGTTTTAAACTTAGTAATAAAACTGAGATATTTTGATTTTCCACTAAGTTCTCATCCATATACCTGTTATTGTTTCAAAGCCTATATTTTAGTTTGCCGTTAAAGTTATATGATTAGCAATAGGCATCAATCTAATTTTAGGCACCTGAAACAAAATAATAGGAGGTCTTAGGTACCAATAAAATCTCAAATGGAAGAAAAAGATATTAATGTTTCGTTACAATGTTTAGCTCCTTGGTTAATTAAGGAAGAATCTATGTATAATCATAGTTTGCATATTGATAAAAAATCTGAAAATGATATTAGTAAAATAAGTACTACTTTAAATGATTTAATTGATATAGTTTTTGGATGGGTAAAACGAATTGAAAACATCAGATCGTAAATCAAAACTATGTAGAAAGAAAATTAGATAGTATAGAATTCAACTTAAACAAGGTTGATCAGAAACTCAGTCAACTCGAAACAGTCTCAAATCTAGACTTAAAAGAGGAAACTAAACAAAAAATTGAAAATCTATTAACAAAAATAGATGCTCAATATAATCAAGAATAAACTGGAATGAATTATTTGGAGATAATAAAATCCCTAGATTATACTGTGGCACAGAATAAATTAAAGCCCTTCAAATAAAAGAATTTAACTATACTGAATACATAAATATTCGTGAAATATTAGACTATTGGAGACATCTATATAAATATCCAATATTTAATATTTCAGAACATAATAAAATTATTGAATAAATACAAAACACGTATTTGGAACGTGAAAAATTGTTAGAATACTATGAGTATGAATTAAACCAATATTCATCTGATGGAGAAGAAAATCCTGCTCATGTAGTAAACACTAGTGATGGAAAAAGAAAAGCTGAAGAACCACTTCGGAATTTCAAAACTGGGAAGCTTTTGAACAATTTGTGCAAAATCCTGCACAAGAAAAAAATGACTTTGTTAAAATCGACAATACTTCTACAACATCTACTAGTGGAATTAAGGAAGTATAACCAAATCCTTTTTTCTTAAGAAGAGATCATTTGAATAAACATAATATATCTCAATATGGTATTTATCTTGATTTAAGGCATGTACCCTTTAAAGAGCAAGAACAAACTATAGACAAATGGGCACAATCCATGTCTATATTAATTACTAATTATAAAATTATATGGTCTAAATAAAAATTCTTAGACTACCTTGCAGCAACACTCCAAGGTGATGTACTACAATGGGTACAATAATGGGAAAAATCAGAAAAGGGAACTCAACAAAAATCTGAATTCCTACAAAATTTCAAAACTTTTGATGAAATACTAAAAGGTTTTGTTGATATAATTAAAGAAAAGATGATTGGATATAGTGGAGAACCCAGAATCCAAGAAGATGCATGTTACATATTATCTAAACTAGAATTGTGTAATATTTGTCAATTTGAAGAATTTGTTAAAATATATAAAAAATATTATTTCAAACTTAACCCTCAAGAAAACCTTTACTCTCTGGATCAATTTTTTCACAAACTCCCAAATCCATGGGATGAAATGTCTTTAAAAACATATCCTAATTGGTTAAAACAAATCAATAAGGAAGATAATCTTGGATTTCGTATTAATTGGGTATTAAGACAAATATCTGATAAGTGTATTGAAATAAAGAAAAAAAAGCAAGCCAAAAATAAAATCACCAGGTCACAAGCCGGGTATAAATGTTGTGATAAAATTTTAAAAGAAAATTGGAAGATAGGATGTAATCCACCCCCTAGACTTTTCAAAAATTCTTGAAAATGAAAATTTAAGTGGAAACCTTGGAAAAAGAAATCATCTTTTTCGAAAAATGAAAAAATATATTAGAAAGAAGAAATTTTCTAATAAAAATACAAAAATATAAAAAATAAATGTAAATGTTATATGTGTAATGAAGAAGGTCACTATGAACCCGAATGCCCTAAAAAGGTCAAAGTGCTAAAAGAATGATCAAATTTCTTGAAGAACAAGAATTTGAAGTTTGCTTTGGTGCAGATATTTCTAATAATGAAGAAATATTATATGAATTAGAATTTGATTCGAAATCATCTGATGAAGAATGCATATTTATGTATAACACTACAGAAGTACGAGAAAGTAATGAAAATGAGTTACAAACAAATTCTCTTCGTGAAATTGTTGGTGAAGAAATAACTTTTACCAACAAACAGTTACAAGAAATTGATAACCAAAGACAACTGATAAAAAAGAAAGATGTCTATAAATTATCTAAATACAAATTATTCTCAACAAGAATATTTGAACAATTTAACGACAATTCCACTCCTGGATCAATCGATGATGAAACGGTAGATATAAAAATCTTTGATTTAAATAAAATCAAAAGATGGAAGAAAACACATCCGAATATAAAATATATTCATATTGGGTTTATTCAAATATGTATCACTTCATTATTTAGACAATGTATGGATACACCTGTAGCGATACTGGTCTTAGATAAAAGATTCAGTAATCCTATGAATGCTATAATTGGAAGAGTCCAATCCAATTTTAAAATAATGGAGTTATTTAGTTTAACATAAAACCAAATTTCTTTATATCTATTGATGATCCAAATATTGAAGATTATGTTATTATAAAAATCCAAACCAAAGGAATAGGTTTGAAGGATACCTCTAGGACTATGTCAATACATTTGAAAATAATTCATGAATTGAGAACTCTACCACAAACTAATACACAAAATGTGGATATAAATATTATAGAAATATTTGAACCCAGACCATTTGATTCAGCAATACAACAAAGATTACTCAATTGGAGAGATTTAAAAATACCAAAACAATGGATACTACCCCAAATAACAAAACCACCACCTGAAAAATAACGAAATAGCGTTGAACTACAAGTGTCAGGAAATAATGCTTATTTTAAAAATAAACATTCATATTGGTAAAAGAATTTTCCTGATAATGATTAGGAAAAAATAAAAGGAAAAAACCTTTTAAAAGGAGATTCCAGTAATAGTAAACAACATAGTGCTATGAAAAATATACAGGTACCAATATTACCTGGTACAAATTATCTAAAAGAAGATAATATAAAAGCTAATCAAATTTATCATTTCAAACTAGGAAAAGAAAAAATTATCTTTTCTATAAGCCAATGAAAGAAAAGATATACTTATATATTAGGATATTTTAATTTTGTAGGCTACAAACTATATAGTTTTTGCACATTAATTAATAAAGGAGAAACAATTTATTCTTGTAGACCTAATGCTTTACCACCAGAAAAATGGATAATGATGAAAAATCCAATTGCTGTAACTGGCATCAATGGAACACAAAACTTCAATGATTTAAAAGCTAAAAAAGTAGCTATCTGGTTTAATGAAAAGAAATTTATTATTCCAAGAATCCTATGCTTTCCTGAAATGCATGGAGATTTTATTTTAGGTAATAAATTTATTTCACAATATTTACCAATGAATATTGATGAGGGAACAATAAGTTTAACTCTTAATAAAGAACCAGTAGAAATACCTCTACTTCAACAACATAAACATAAATGTGAGAAAAACTTTTCCCCTACTAAGAAAGGAGATATGACTCCAATAATTAAAGCCCTTGAAGAAGCACACTGGCTTTATACCATTATAAAAGAAAATTTTAGTGAAAACCCATTAAAATTATAGGATAAAAGTCCAATGTATTGTAATCTCAAATTAAGAGATCCCAATATCATTATGAGAGTCAAACCCATGATCTATACTAGACAAGACATGGACGAATTTGATAATCAAATCAAAGAATTATTTGAAACAAATCTTATTAAAGAAAAAATAAGCCCGCATTCTAGCCCTGCCTTCATGGTAAGAAAACATAGTGAGGTCACAAGAGGAAAAGCTAGGATGATCATAAATTATAAAAGGTTAAATGAACAATTAGAATTCGATGGCTACTTCATCCCAAGAAAGGATGTATTAATCAACCAAACTAAAGGTAAAAAGATCTTTAGTAAATTTGATTGTAAATCTGGATTTTGGCAGTTAAAATTAACTAAGGAATCAAAACCATTGATAGCCTTTAGTACCCCCCAGAGGACATTATCAATGGAATGTTATGCCTTTTGGGATAAACATAGCTCCACAGGTATTCGAGAGATGGATGGTGAAGACCATGATGGGACCCCCAATTTTAAAAGCGTTCACTTTAATTTCTTATAAGTGCGGAATGAAGATGGTTACTAACAAAATATAATTTTTCAAAATTTATTTAATTTTCATTTCTTTAAAAGATGGAAAATTATGGTGAACAAAAATTGTAATTTCTTAAAACAAATTAAAATTATACACTACAAAGTGAATTAAAGTAAACACACACACACACACACACATTTTAAAATCACTCAAACCAAATTAATTTAATTATCAAGTTTAAACAATTTATACAAGAATATTATCCAATAAAGTTAGTGCTAACTTGAATTAAATTAATTTAAAATAAACTTACCCAAATAATTAAACAACCACCATTTTAATCAAGATTGCGAATTAAACCAAATTTTATCTTTTTACTTAAGCATGCATCTAAGGTGAATTTTGCAAGATAAAATGAATTCATAACCACTATGCCGCGATGTACGAGGAAAACCCAAATGGGAAAATCCTCAGATGTCCCTAGCCTTAAGTCCACTAAGTATGGTTTCATGATTACAAGACAAATGCTTTACACAACTCGACTTGACTCTTTCTAAGCCCCTAACGTATCTTCTTGTAACTACCTCCGCCTAGTCGACAATCCCGAACTCCACCGGAACCTTGGAATCCACCAATGAGGCCTTTTGGACAACCGTCAACCCGCACCTGAAGCCTTTCTCCGAGTGAAAACGTCACAACAAACAAACTCTTCTTCTTTGTGGTATGTAGAAGTAAATCCAAACAACTCTTCAAACGGTAGAGTAGAACCCGGTGCCAAACAAACTCCAAACAAGATATATATATATATATATAGGTAAGTACTTGGAATAAACATAAACGGATGGGTGTGTATGTGTTTTATGTGACACCCCGCTTATTAAAATAAGAAGTGGCCAGCCCGATACTCCAATAATTACAGGAATCATAGATGGTCCATTCTTAGCATCACAGTAAAACAATAAGTATACGAGATAACCTCCAATTATTTTAGAAAACGGATTGTCAAAATTTTTATTTGTAAGTTAAAGAAAAATATTTATACAATTCAATTGAAAAGAAGGTGGATGCAAAAAAAGATAGATATTAATTCGGTAACTATATACAACAAAAGAACCAAATAAACTGTCGGTTAATAGACATATACAACAGGGTTACACCGAGTATTAAGTATAACATTTCATAATATCATACAAGTACAAAACTTGGGCAACACGCCTGAACGTTTAACCGATCATAACTAGAATACAAAAGATGGAAGCGTATATATCAAAATATCCCATAACATTCACAAAGTGTTACAGCTCCAGTACACTGGAATGGAAAAGTCAATATGAGCGTCCTTACGGTGGAACACCTGGGCGAATATAAGATTCATGCAAAAACAATGAGATATAAACGGGTCAGGGCCCGGTTTGATATGATCACCATGTGAATAAAATGCATGACAATTATGGACAATCTAATCATCATGAATAAGCTTGTTTCATTCACCATAAGTAATGCTAAGGAATCTAATTTCTCAATCTAAAAGAATAACCTACCGCAATATCAATAACAATGATCACAATTCAAATATGCCGGAGAATATAGATAATATACTACTTAAAGATATTCCATTTTATACAATTTCATTTCACCGTTCCTTTTCTCATTAGGAAACGTATTCAAAGCCATTTAGTTCATAGAGTGCTTTGCCATCAATAATATTGTAATACCCCGCAATTTTATGGGAAATTAAATTCAATAATGAAGAGTAATTTGGAAATTTAAGAATTATCGTGAATAGTAAATTTTTGGAGTTTTCAAGGATTAAATGATTTTCGATGGGTGTTATATTTACTTTTGGGATTAAGAAAATACGTCGAAGTATTTTAATTATATGTCGCAGCTGAGTAGAGCGACATATGATAATATTTTAACGGGAATACCACATTAAGTTGTGTGGGTTAAATTAGTGAGTTGCGGTCAAGTGCCTCGGATGGAGATTCCGATTGTGCGATGAGTCTCGGAATTGTCGAGATAGTCAGAATTGAGTATCCGGATGTCGAAATTGAGTTTCTAGAATTTTTGGATTAAGAGGGACTCGCTATTGAGTAAACGAGTCATTTTTGGGTTTGAAGGGGATAAACCCTTATTTCTCCCTATAAGAGGCACGTGAGAGTGGGAGAAAGAAATAAAAGAGAGAAAAGAATAAGAGAAGAAAGGAAGAAGGGATAAAGAAGAGAGAAAAAGGATTTTCGGGCCAAACTCCGCCGAATTCGACTCGGAGTCGTCGGATTTTATCCTCCAGGCAAGTGTTTACTTGGTTTATTTAATTTTGAGCATAAATCTCATATCATAGTTGGTAATAATAAACCCTAAAGATTTTGGGTTGGATTTTCGTGGGTGAAACGGGTTTTTCTGGGAAGTTTAACGGTTGAAAACCGAATAATGTCAAATTGGAGAAGCTTAGAAATTAATCGAATTTAATTGTTGATTTTTGGATTTAGGGTGTTTAGAACCTTTTTCCTTTGTGTATATTTAGTTGGGTGTGGTTGTATGTTGGTGATATAAGAGGAAATGGAGTTTGTAGGTTTGGAAATGGCCGAAACAGGGGCCGGAGAAGAAGTTGTCCATCATGATCAATCGATCGAGGGCCAAGGATTGATCGATCGACCATCGATCGATCGAGGGCCAAGGATCGATCCATCGACCCTTCAATTTTGGCAATTTTGCCTAGATTTATTTAAATGGGATAAATTCCCACTTTTATGGTTTTTAAGCCTACTTATTCGAGGAAATAAATATTCATCTGTGGGGATATATTCCTAATCAATTGAGGGAGTTACAATTGGGATTTAGAAAGTATTTTAAGTGTGTGACACTAAAATTATATTTTCGAGGAAAATAAAAATAAATTGAGAAATTAAAAGTTTGGGGTTCCTAAAATAGAGCGGGGACCTATAAATTATTATTTGAATAAAATATAGTCCCTGGGTTTGTGGAAATGGAATCCATGACCTATTTAAATTAAGGGTGTTTGATGACAAATATTTTTGGGGATAATTTTTATGGGCATTTAGGCCTATATAATTATGCTCGTAGAAAATATAATTACATCGATCATGAGTGACTATATCCTACGAGACTATTATGATAAATTTGGGAAGACGTGTATTTTCTTAGTGTGAATTGGTATAGTTGGGATAATTATATAAATCCTTAAGGGTGAATAAGGTACAATTTATTTATCAAGTGAGGGGATACTTTTGGATTTAGTATTGTGAGTGTGCGAATACTTGAATGATATAATTTAAGATAATCTTTGGGATTATAGGTCATCATTATGTGTGAATGGCAATCATGGACATTTATGTATATTTGAGGAATGATGTGGATGCATATATACTATGTGATTAAAGTATATATATTATATGATACGAAATTGTATATATATCTATGTGTGAATGGTATATATATATTTATGTGGAGCATACCCCCTCTAATGCTATCATGGGAAGTTTCGCGATGAGGGTGAGCCCCTGGCTTGAGGAGCAGGGTGTGGATATTCCCCAGGTCATAGTCCTCCCTTATTATTTGTGTGATTTTATATTTTGGGGGTGAGAAGTCTTGGGTATGAGTCATTCTCACTTGACCGGTTTGGAGCTATGATCGCTTCCCATACGTTGTGAGCTATGACCACAAAGTAGGTGTCATTTAGTCCTACCGGTGGTCCCCAGGATGGTATGTGAGTGATGCCCTGGAAGATGATAACATTGAGAGATCGCATCCTTGAGTTAAAGCTCGTTGGGATGGTTATTATACCTGTGTGTATGGTATATTATTGGGATGATTATTATACTGGTGTGTATGGTATATTATTGGGATGATTATTATACTGGTGTGTATGGTATATTACTTGTGCATGAGAACAATATATTATATATCCCTATAGGAGTAAAGAGATAAAAGAAAGATAAATTAAATTCTCATTCCGGGAGATATTAACCGGACTCAAAATGTGATAGGTATATAAAAGTGAGTATGACAATGTATATAACTAATAGGATGTATATATGTAACATCCCATGATTTTTGAGACTAAGAAATTAAATTTTTGGGACAATAAAAATTTAATTAAATTGGAGAATTCTAAAATTGGGAATTGAAGTCAAAAAATAAAGGACGCTTTAAAGTATTCCGGATGATGATTTTGAGGGTACCATCGATCCCGGAAGGGTCGAGATAGTCAAAATGACTGCCATTGGGTTTTAATTCGGCTCCGGAATATTTTAAGTTAGTTCGACTCGAATTGGAGGAAACGAGTCGTTTAAAGTGTGTATTAACATTTAAATTTGGGACTTATGTTTTAAGGTTTAAGAGACTTACGGATGAAGCCTTCTCAATTGATAATAGGAGAGAAAGAGAAAAGAAGAGAGAAAGAAGAAGAAAGGAAGAGAGAGAGGAAGAAAAACTTGGAGATTCTTGCCCAAACGCGACATCGAGGATGATCCAACCTCTACAAATCTGAGGCAAGTGTTTAATCTTGCTAAATAAGTCATTTGTGTAATTGATTTCATAATTTGTGGGTTAAAGAAATGAATTTTTGGGTATTAATATCAAAACCTAGATTTTTGGGTTTAATCTTGAAATCAATGTTTAAATATGGGTTTAATGGTATAGAAATGGTTGGGATCAACTTTGGGTTGATTTATGGGTTTAAAATCATGAATTGATGAAGGTTTAAGAGTTAGAAATGAAAATTTAGGGTTTAGAATTTATTGGTTTGGATGAAGAAGAAGAACCCTTCAAAATCTGCAGGCCCGAATCAATTTGCCCCCTTAGCAAATCGATTCGGTTTAGGGAAATTGGCAGGTTTGCATTGACTGAATCGATTCGGACCCAAGCCGAATCGATTCGGCCTGTGGTAGAAGCCCAGGTCTTTGGATCCGAATCGATTCTCCTTGGAGGCCGAATCAATTCGCTAGGCCGAATCTATTCGGAATACGGCCGAATCGATTCGGGAACAGGGCATTTTGAGGTATTTTCTCCATAGTGATTGCAAACCCTTTTTGGTTGGGCTTATCGATTTGGGGCTTTCTCTTATTAAGTAATAGATATATTTTGGGGACTTATAGGGGGGTCTCTCACTTAGTATGGTAGTGGGGACTTCTTGGAATAATTGGAGAAGAATATGTCCATGTATGTATTTAGAGTTATGTATAGAGATTTGTGGGGGAAACCTTTTTGGTATTGAGGATCCTAATTGTAGATTAAAAGTAAGTATAGAGGTGATGTGAGGCTAAGAACTCTTAAAGAGAATTGCGAGGGTATGTTGTGAAATTCTAGGCCAACCTCTATGTCGAATCCTTATAAGGATAGGATATTATTAAGATACGATTTGGGGCTAAATGGTAGATTATAGTTGCATACCCTTAGTAATGATAAACTTTAAGAAATGAATCCGAGAGGTCTTAGACTAGGGGATTCACAAAATGTGATTGAACCATAGTCAAAATCGAGAGCGATGGGATCATATTACCACCTAGAGTAGAGTGTGTAAATCTAGTCGGGGTAGATGTTGTTTATCGGTGTGTGATTTACAACGGGTATTTTCCCTAACAAATGGGATTATTTAATGAAGGTAAGATTGAGCTTGAGGCTTATAAACTATTAGTTATGTGTATACCGATAGTCAAAATGATTTCTAGATTCTTTAATGTGCTCTCGGATATAGATGGTATGTGTAGTAATGATTTCCTACACTAAACTTTGGGTGATAACCCTAATGTTGGATATGTATATATATATATCTATATGTCGTTTGGGAGACTATTCATCATAGGAAAATGATTGAATATGTTTCAAGTGAGGGATTGTATTCACATATCGAGGTAAATTAATTGAGCTTGTGGTGACGACTTGTATATTGAGGATTATGTATACTTATGGACGAGTTTAGATATCTTATACATATGAACGAGAATTAGTTTGTATATATAGATATAAAGATATGTGAATATATGTATATATATCTATATAGATATAAATATAAGGATATATTTATTTTGTGGATATACATGTTATGAATATTTAAACCTTATGTGATGGTTTAATTATATGATTGGATCATATGGATGTATATATATTGTGCATGTGAATGATATATATACTTATGTGGTTAAGCATACCCCGCTCATGCTATCATTGGGAAGTTTTCGCGCAGAGGGTGAGCATCCTGACTAGAAAAGTAGGGTGTGGATATTCCCCAGGTCATAGTCGTCCCGTGTGTTATTATGTGATTTATATTTTTTTTTGGGATGAGACGTGGTGGGTATGTTTCATCTCATTTCCGGTTAGGAGCTATGACCGCTTCCTGGGACGTCGTGTGCGTGTGTTTACAACGAGATGGGTGTCGTTTAGTCCCACCATGGTGGCCCCAGTATTGCTACGTGAGCCGGGCACTGGGAAGATGATGCCTGATGCAGTTTTATCGGCGATACATATAGCCGGGTATATTATTTGTGCATGACCATTGTACATCAGATATGATATGTACTCTTGGTCATGGGTATGGATGATGATGGTATATATATATGGTTAGAATAAATGCCTATATATATAATTATATATCCTATAGATAAAAGGATATGGAATCTTTGTGAAGTACATCTTGGATGATTATGGTGTACTAGATTGATGGGGGTTGATGTATCGCATTTAAGGAATATTTCGGTTACATCATCCCAGGGATATTATTGGAGATTTTTAGTTGTTTTCATATTGTAGTCTAAAATTTAGTAGTAGTGGTAGTATTATATGGTATGTATGGCATTATGGATCTCTAGGATCGACATTGTCAAGGAGTAGTGTAACGGGGTGGTTCCTTATTTGGATTTCGCTTCGCGAGACACCCCACGCACGAAACTAGTACAATGTTGAGATTGGAGAGAAGTTTTGTCAATAATAACTTGTATGCATGTTATTTATTAATTAAATTGTATGATTCAACCCAAATATAAATGTGTAACGTATTAGGAATTATAATTAATTGAATTATAAACCGGAATCCATTAAGCCTATTATGGTGTAATTGTTTGTAAACATAATCTAGTATGACTAGAAAAGTGGTGGATTCTTGGGTTATGATAGGAAGGAAATTCTCGTGGGTATAGGCTGGACCTATGTTAAGTTAGGTTGTCCTTAAATATGGGGGTAATTTAATAAAAATGAGGATGCGAATAGGTGCGCGCCGTTAGATGAGAGGTGAGTTGGGAATCCACGAGAGTGAGAATCCACTTTTAATTATGAAATAAGTGCACCGATATTTATTATGCACGGTTAACACACTTGCTAAATATTTTTCACAACTCAGGCTCTGACCCATTTATTTTTCTCTCCTGCTTGTATATATATATTACTACAGGTGTCCTACCGCATGGATGCCAGATGACCTTCTATCCAGAGTCTTGGGAGCCGTGACAGGTGCGGACTTTTACGGGATGTATCTTGTAGTCGCTTCCTACTTCTTTGAAAATCTAGGTAGGATTCATGTTATATATCGAGTTTATACCCAAGGGATAATTATAGATGTGTATATTCATTTCATTTCAGTCATTGTATTGGCTGTGACCCGACAGCTTATTCGGGTTTACTTCCTTGTGGTATATTCAGTTGTAGTAATTTATTTCATTTATTCTAGCATTTCATTTCT
The DNA here is from genome assembly GCA_949130495.1 of Sambucus nigra. Classification (NCBI taxonomy): domain Eukaryota; kingdom Viridiplantae; phylum Streptophyta; class Magnoliopsida; order Dipsacales; family Adoxaceae; genus Sambucus; species Sambucus nigra. The sequence goes on from OX422211.1 coordinate 169,091,114, forward strand.
CATAGTTCTTTCATGCATCTTTCTTTCCTTTATTAGTAGTGTTGTAGTATTGGTTTGTGGTATGTTGCATATTTTATTTAATTTTAACATCTCGCTTATATGATATTGGGTAGTTAGTCCTATATTATATGATACCGACTGTTGATGTTGAGACTGGACCATCTGAAACTCCTGATTTAATGTAGTATAGGGCTGGCCACCCGTTATTATTTTAAGCGGGGTGTTACAATATATATATATATATATATATTTATTTATTTATATACGTTATGTACTGAAGGTCTAATGGATCTCGATGATCGACCTTGCCAAGTAGTAGTGTATTGGAGGGGTTCCTTGTTTAGATTTCGCTTTGCGAGACACCCCACGCACGAACATGACATAGTGTTGAGACTGGGGAGAAGTTTAGCCCTTAGTAATTGGTTTGCTTAGGATTTTCTAGAGTTTGGGGGCGACGGATTAGTTAGGCAGCGTAGCTTGACTAGGATGTTTAGAGGTATGCGCTAGGTGTGCACTATTAGAAGAAAGGTGAGGGGTATCTCATGAGAGTGCGATACCAATTTAAATATGAGATAACATACATTTTTAAAAATGAAGCATTTATGCACTTGCAAAATATTTTCACAACTCGGGCTCTAACCCGTTTCTATATTTTTCCCTCTTTTGCTATATATTATATATATAGGTGTCCAGACACAGAGACGCATGGATGACGACTCCTTTGAGTCAGACGTCTGCTGCAGCAGCTGTGGATGCATGCAGGTTTACCGTAGACGCTTCTTTTCTTGCGATCTAGATATTAAGTATTGTATAAACATTCGGGCTAATAACCCAACTGCAGTTATTTATGCTTTCGCCGTCTTTTAGTGCAACATTCAATTAGGTTTTTTTATTGTTACCGAGTGTTCGGTTATTTTATTTCTTTTTAGTTCCATTTATATAAACCGTGTAAATATTTTAATTGATTTAAATTATTTAAAAGATTAGTTAAATAAAATTTTGACGCCAGCCTAATAGGTTATTAGTAATTAAATGGTTTTCGACAGTAATGCTAAGAATGAACCATATGAGACTCCTGTTTTAATTTGATATAGGAGTGATCGCCCGGTATTTTATTAGGCGGGGCATCACAAATATCCCACTTTAATATGAATAGTTATATTTCACAACATCTAACGATTCTGAGACCGTCCTTTCGAGTTTCCCCACTGGACGCGCCCCTAAATAGCTATCATCTTCCAGGGCCTATCACCAAGACAACCTGGGCATCCTACATCGCGTGACGTCGGGAAGCGGCCATATACCTTCGACAGTGAGTCATAACCACACCCGGAATTACCTCACTACGAACAATAATCACAAAACATATAATAACCGGTCCTATGGCCAAGGACTATATTTGCCCAGCATTCACTAGCCAGGGGACTTCACCTCATGCGCGTAACTTACCCTATGATAGCATTTAGAGAGGTGTGTATATACAATTTATCATTCACAATTTGATCTCATTTTAAGATATACATTAAGTTTTATCCGGAGCCATAAGCATTTAATGCCATCATTATAATCTCAATGTTTAATTATTCCCAACATAAATATCCCTTAATTAACATTCCTTCTAAAACCCCTCATGTATGATATTCTTCAATACAATTCTAAAAGTCGACATTAACTCACTCTAATTCCCCTTAGGTAATAGACTAGTTCATTCTAATAAAGAATCATTTATCTTCCTCTAATTTAACAACTAAATTGATTCCCGAACTAATCCTCAACTCTCATTTCTACTTCGCTTCTTAAATACCTTACTACTAGACTCTAATAATCTAGTTTTACTTCATTCAAGAAGGTTCCTAAGTCCCTATCTTAAAAGAAAGAAGCTAAAAAAAATTAGGGATTTAAGGGTGAAAAACGGGGGACCGGTCGGCCGATCAGGGGACCGCGGTCGACCGCGCCTTAAGGGTTTTGCCTAGAAAGGAATCCAGAAAGATCATTTTGGAAGTCCCTATCGACCGGTCCTTGGACCGCGGTCGATCGTGCTTCAATTTTATACTCGTATACGAAAGAAGTTGGCTTTCACCTGAAGGACCGATCGACTGATCCTGGGACCGCGATCGACCGCGCCTAGCAGACCCACGATTCTCTCTTTTTCTCCAATGCTAAATACAAAACCTAAACTCTTTATTCTTACACTTCCTTAATTCTCATCAACCAACAACACAACCACAACATCTCTACACCACAACCAACTCACATGACCAACTTAAATCATACAAACAACAAGATCCAAGCGTTTAACATCAATATTTATCAAAACCTACTATTTGTTCTAATTCTTCAATTTCACAACTATCACAACAAATTATTCACCTTAAATCATATACTAGCAAGTAAGAAACTTGCCTTAAGCTAAAATCTCGAATTCTCTTCCGGTAGATGCAAGATCAAACCCAATTTCTTCTTTTCTTCTTCTTTCTCTTCTTTTCCTCAAATTCTCTTTCTCTCCAGGTTTAGGAACATATAAGAGGGATAAAAGGATTGTAAGACTTAATCGTTCCCTAAGTATAAATTCCTAACTTTAAATGTTAATACACCAATAAAATGACTCATAACTACATAATAAAGTCATGACCTGTTAAAAGGGCCCGAAACCCAAAAATACAATATGGTACTTATTTTGACTATCTCGACTATTTCGGGACTAACCGCGCCCTCTAAATTGGCATCCGAAATAATATAAATCATTTCAAGTTCCAACTTCATTTAAACCATAAATGTCGTTTAAAGCACAACGACACTATGAATCATAACATAATGCTATTTACATTCGCACAAGAGTAAATATGCAACATTTAGTAAATATTATCTTTTAATTCACTTAAAACAATATTTACCCCATCATCCAATATTTTATATAATTACCTCTCATGGCAAATTAATATAAAATAAATTACTCAAAAGTAAGGGTTATTACATACTCCCCCCCTTATAAGGGAATTTTGTCCTCAAAATTCAGGCGTACCTTGCAAAAAGAGATGTGGATACTTTTCTTGCATATCGTCCTCACGCTCCCACATTGACTTCTCGGCATTGTGATGACCCCTTTGGACCCGAACCAAGGGCACCACTCTAGATCTTAGTCTACGCTTCCCGTGTTCTGAGATTGCAACTGGTTGTTCCTCGTAAGAAATATCGGGCTGCAATTCGATATCATCCAAAGGAGCGTGCCAATGAGCTCCTTCACACCTCTTGTACTTTTTCAAGGATGACACATAAAGCACATCATGAATCTGTTGTAAATGTTCCGGCAAGGCAAGTTGATAAGCTACTGGGCCCACCCTAGCAATAATGGGAAAAGAGCCTACGTAGCGCGGCGCAAGCTTTCCTTTCTTCCCAAATCGCTTTATACCCTTCATTGGCGATACTCGCACCAAAACTTGATCTCCAACCTCAAACTCTACACGCCTTCTATTCGCATCAGCATAACTCTTTTGATGATCTTGAGCTATTCAGATGCGATTACGAATAAGTTCAATCTTTGAAAGAGTATCTTGGATCATTTTAGGTCCAAGAAATTTATTATCTCCTACTTCTAACCAACAAGTAGGTGATCTACACGGTCGACCATATAATGCTTCATAGGGTGCCATCCCGATAGTGAATTGGTACGAATTATTATAAGAAAATTCGACCAAGGTAAGGTATTGTTCCCAACCTCCTCCGAAATCAAGCACACACATTTTGAGCATATCCTCTAACATTTGGTTGACTCTTTCTATCTGCCCATCTGTTTGAGGGTGATAGGAGGCACTCAACTTCAATTCGGTTCCTATAGCTTCTTGGAAACTTCTCCAAAAATGGGAAACAAAAATTTTGTCTCGATCAGAGACTATATTAATAGGCACTCCGTGGAGTCTAACAACCTCCGCAATAAATAGCCGGGCATAATGAGCAGTATTGTAATTTATATGTACCGGTAAGAAATGTGTTGACTTAGTTAAACGATCGACGATAACCCAAATGGAATCATGAACTCTTTGTGACATTGGCAAGCCCATGATAAACTCCATCGAGATGCTTTCCCACTTCCATACCGGTATTTCCAAGGGTTTTAACAAACCCATCGGTCATTGATGACCTACCTTCACCAGTTGACAAGTAGTACATTAGGAAACAAATTCAGAAATGTCTCGTTTGATACCCGCCCACCAATATTGAGGGCACATGTCTTTGTACATTTTGTCCCCACCAGGATGTATTGCAAACTTGGACCCGTGAGATTCTGTCATTACGGTCCGCCTTAAATCCCCTTCATCCGAGACAATAAGTCTCCCATGGAAATGTAACCCACCCTCAGAACTTATAGAGTAGGATTTCGCTCCCACGGTTAACAATTGGTGTATACGGTCCTGACAAATTTTGTCCCTTCCTTGATCTTCCACAACCCGTGCCACTATAGTAGTCATAACGGTCAACACCGATATAAATTCCCTAGCAACACCGTCCTCTTGGCTAAGTTCCTTCCATTTAGCCTTCCACACCATGGCTAACTCCCCTTTGGGTTTTTGACTCAATGCATATGCCACTACATTCACCTTACCCGGGTGATAATGAATATCAAATTAGTAGTCCTTCACAAACTCTAACCTTCGACGTTATCGCATATTCAAATCCTTATGTGAAAATAAATATTGCAACGATTTTTGGTCCATGAAAAGACTAAATTTCTCCCCCAATACGTAATGTCTCCAAATCTTCAAGGTAAAAACCACTGCAGCAAGCTTTAAATCATGAACCGGATATTTTTTCTCATGGGGATTTAGCTTGCGAGAATCATAAGCAATATCCCGATGCTCTTGCTATAGCACGCCTCCCAACCCTTGCAGAGATGCGTTCGTAAACACCAAATATTCCAGCCCCGGCCTTGGCATCAAAAGCTAGCTGACAAATCCCAAACAAACCTCACCCCCTTCCGAGATAAATTTATCAAAGGGATGGCAATCTTAGAAAAACCCTTGATAAATCTGCGGTAATAGCCAGCAAATCCAGAAAACTGCGAATCTCGATAGGTGTCATGGGCTGAACCCATTCTCTCACTGCAACAACTTTACTTGGGTCTATCGAAATACCCTCAACGGTAACAATGTGACCCCAAAACTGTACTTTCTATAGCTAAAAACCACACTTCTCAAACTTAGCATACAATTGATGTTTCCTCAGCGTCTACAGGACCAACCGTAAATGCTTAGCATGATCAGCTTCTCTTTGAGAATACACTAGGATGTCATCAATAAATACAATAATAAACTGGTCCAGGAAGTCTCGAAACACTCTATTCATAAGGTCCATAAACACTGTAGGAGCATTGGTTAGCCTGAAAAGCATAACCAAAAATTAATGGGACCCATATCTAGTTAGAAACGCAGTTTTGGACACATCCTGTTCTCGTATCCGCAGCTGGTGATACCCATTCCTCATGGCTATTTTAGAGAAGTACGATGCTCCCCTAAGTTGATCGAATAAATCATCAATCCGAGGTAGTGGGTATTTATTCCTAATGGTAACTTTATTCAACTCCCGGTAATCAACGCACAACCGGAGGGAACCATCTCTTTTCTTCACAAATAATACAAGAGATCCCCACGGTGATGTACTACGCCTAAAAGCCCCTGCTCTAAAAACGCTTGAATCTGATCTCTTAACTCCCTCATCTCAACAGGAGCCATACGGTACGGAGCTCTAGCAATCG